>OX638371.1:36326164-36695254 GCA_951812925.1 Calliopum simillimum
CATTGCGCCAACGGGTTGTCGGTGGCGGTGTGCGGAGTGAACGCCAAATTTTAAGAAACATAGAAAGAGTTATGGTGCAAATACGAAGGAACTTGGAAAATGAAAATGTTGAAGTGGTGGAGGCGCCAGAGGTGGTGTAGGCGGTGGCTTTGCCCAAAAACCTAAACCCGCCTAGAAGCAATCGGCAAATACTTAGAAATTTGGAAAGAATAATGCTGCAAGTGAGACGCTATCTTCAAAATCGAAGAGTTGGTGACTAGCTCTAGTACCGAATTATTTATCGTTTATTATTTGAAAAATAACTAAAATTGATTTTCTTTTCACTCTTTAGCGAATATTTAAATTCTTAAATGTTCAGATAAATATTACGACGAAATGTAATTTTAGCTTTCGTAGGTTTAGATTTGATATGTCAAAATATTAGTGGTAGTTTCACACAATAACGATAATTTAAGCAAATATTTATCTTCCCGGAGTAATGACGATTAATACCAGATAATGGAAATAAACTCTAGATGAACCTCTCAACTTTGAGATGTTTGTTATTATACAGAATGATAAGAGTTCTTGAGATTCAATTAATTTCGGAATCAGCGATGATAATCTTCCGGAATGTTTTGTTTTTAAATTATGATGATAACAATGAATATGTTTTGCTTCTATTAAAATATGATGAATAAAAAAATACCAATCTATAACAAGAAACGAAAACTAAAAGTCCGGGAGCCGGCAATACTAAAAGTGCCGTCATCGCGGATTCTGAAATTTTTAATGCAAAATGGTAGTTTACACTAAGACGAATAAGAAAAGCTTGGTCAGCGCGGTTATAGCCTGGCAGAAATATTTTTAAATGATTTTTGAATTACTAAATTTTCGGAATGTTTTGCCGTCATCGCGGATTTTGATCAATCTCAATTTTAATCGATGATAAATTTCATAACCATTCAGAAAAAATCCTTCGACCAAATTTTTTTTGCCGAAAATGACCGGCAGACCTATTTTAATGGTGCTACAGTTTGTTTTTTTTAATTTACGTGTTTTAATGTCAAATTTAAAAATATCTTGGTATGCGAGCTTAGAAACTGCCGGAAGTACCCACTGTCGCACCATTAAAATAGGTCTGCCGGTCATTTTCGGCAAAAAAAATTTGGTCGGTCGGTTTTTTTCTGAATGGTTATGAAATTTATCACCGATTAATATTGAGATTGATCAAAATCCGCGATGACGGCAAAACATTCCGAAAATTTAATAATTCAAAAATCATTTAAAAATATTTCTGCCAGGCTATAATCACGCAGACCAAGCTTTTCATATTTGCCTTAGTGTAAAGTACCATTTTGCATTAAAAATTTCATAATCCGCGATGACGGCACTTTTAGTATTCCCGGCTCCTCGCCTATAAATTCCGATTGTAAAGATTCGATTGCAAAAATTGAGTACCTTTAACTCATATATCACTATCACTATTTGTTTGTTGCTGTGTGGCTATTTTGGTGCACTAACTTTACAGCCTAAATAAATATAAAATGGCGCCAAGAACAACACCAGTTACAAGAGTAAAGCCGCAGCATATTAACGGCATTAATAAAACTTTAGAAAAAATGCAACAGGAAATAACTGCAATTAAAGAGTTTGTAAAGTTCCCAAAAGAGGAAAAACCTAAGGGAAAGAAGAAAGCACTAGAAGTTTCGAAAATAGTTAGAATGGTGTTAGATGAGGTAGCAAAGGAGAAAGAGGTTCAGAAAGAGGCTGCAAAGGACAAAGTTCCTGGTGATAACATGGAAATTGAAATAGATAATTCGTAAAAATTCCAACAACAACATCACGGAGTTAAAGGCAACAACAACAGCGGTTGCCTTTTATTATAATGTTATATATATATAACCTCGCAACCAGTTGAAATTTTCTTTGTTTTTTCGTTCTAATCCTACTCTTTGTGTGGATATACTTTTTGTCAACCTACCTCACATATGCTAATTTATGTGTTTTTTATTTTTTCCATTGTTTTAAGGATTTTTGTATCGCCGTCTGTTGCGATTAAAAATGTTAATTAAAATTAAATAAAATTAAAGACTTAACTAAAAAAAAAAAAAAATCTTAGCATCAATTTGCCCCCTTATAGACATCGGTTGAAGCTAATTAATTTACCTACTCTAAAAAATCGGAGAACCATTCTTAACATATATTTTTTACTTAAGCTTATGAAAGGCGATATTATTAGTGAATACTTATTAAGTATGGTTACCTTTAATGTACCTTATCGCCCAACTAGAAATTTTGAATTTTTCCATCATAGAACTAACTACATGCTTCAAGAGCCACTTCGACGCTCTTGTAGTGATTTTAACATGGTGTTTAATGTAATCGATTTTAATGAATCCTTTCATCAAATTAATAAAACAATTATAGATTACTTGGAAAACATCATTCTGTAAGATTGCAGCGTCCATTGTGCACGCGTTCTTTTGAATTTCAGCATCCACAGTCCGCTTAGCTGCGGTATCATTTTCAGCCGACAAGAAATACAACGATTATTATGACATGCATCGTTACATCATCCACATTTCATTTAGATGGCAATTCATCGTACCAGCTTCCACAAAGCGTTTCATCTAACGCTGTGGCCATACCGCTCCTTCCAACGCTTTCGTCGAGATGGTGGTTGCAATGTATAGCGTCCATCTAGCGCTATGGTGGTTCTTGAGCACCATTCTCTGCCGTGCCATAGCTCCTGGGCAAAGTGTTCAGAAAAGCAATTTAAGAAATCTCTTGCGAGTATTCTTTCAAATTGCATATTTCAATAATGCTTTGTTCCAGTACTATTTGAACCACTTTATTTTTTTTGTAACCACTACTTTCATCATACCAGCTTCCACAAAGCGTTTCATCTAACGCTGTGGCCATACCGCTCCTTCCAGCGCTTTCCGTCGAGATAGTGGTTGCAATGTATAGCGTCCATCTAGCGCTAGGGTGGTTCTTGAGCACCATTCTCTGCCGTGCCATAGCTCCTGGGCAAAGAGTTCAGAAAAGCAATTTAAGAAAACTCTTGCAGTATTCTTTCAAATTGGATATTTCAATAATGCTTTGTTCCGGTACTATTTGAACCACCTTGTTTGTAACCACTACTTTCGAATCCAGCCGGCTGTTACCTGGCTCTTATTTGTGAGCTGTTTTTATACGAAATTATAATTTTTAGTCTCGCTCATTTGTTTTAATGTTTATATTTTTCAATTGTATTATAAAAAAATCATTATTGTAATTTATAAGGGCATTCAGCTCAGTAAATGAAACTTGAATAAATAAATAAATAAAAATAAATAAACACACAAACTATATAGCATCTAGAAAATGTCAAAAACTATTAGCTTTACCATTTGAAAAGTAGATTTGACATTTTTTTAGTTGAAAATTAGGAACACGCAATATTGTGTTTTTTTGTGGAATCACCCACCAATTTTAATACACCACGGTTTTTGTTTGTAGAAAAAAGTGTCATGAAGAAATAAATCTATTACAATATGAAAAGTGTTGCTTTTGATGGGAAAAGTATTTTTTCCCGATCAAAAAAAGTATATCAAAAATATATCAAAATGATATCCAAAATTTGTCAGTGACATACAAAATTTTGATAAAAAAAGGATATCACAGTGATATACGGAATGTAACGCTTTTTGTATATCACCACGATATCAAAAAAAGATATCAAAATGATATCAAAAAAAGATATCAAAATGATATACAATTTTTGTACATTTCTGATACAAAAATGACAACCAATTTTGGGTCTGATAACTAAAGCGACGCAGATTATGGCCAAATTTTGCAATATTGTAGTTAATCGTCGGCAACAAGTTTTTTTTGAACTCAATTATATTTTTTCTGTTTTTTCACTAAGTTAATGACAAAACTCACTTCTTACTAAAATTGGCTGCTTGTCCGTTTTCCATACTTTTTGTTTTCCCAACCACAGGCCGCATGCAGCAACTGAATGGAGTGTTGGTTTTTTTGCACTCGATTATATTTTTGTGCTTTTCACTAATTTCATTAAAAAATTAACTTCTTCACTAAAATTAGCTGCGCGTTCGTCTTCTATAATTATCTTTAAATAAAATTCACAAACGAAAACGTAAAATTTGACATATCAGCAGCTGATAAATTTTTGATATCATTTTGATATACATTTCTGATACAAAAAAAGGATATCAGCGGCTGATACATTTTTGATATCATTTTGATATACATTTCTGATACAATGACAAGAACTTGACAAGTTTTTTTGATCGGGATTGAGGAATCATAATTCTTTGACTATAAATTACATGGAAGTGCAAATAAACATTTTATTTTCACTATTTACTTTAAACAAAGATAGCACTATTTCTATTACATTAAAAGTTTCTAACTCAATTTTTTTTAAAAATAATTTTAATCTAACCGGACTTGGTTTAACCCATTCGAAGCGGACACCTAATTTTCCGAACTTTTTAATGAAAATTTACATATAAACTAATCTTATGCTCCTAAATATGAAAATAGGAAAAATTTTTGGGTCACCCTAGAAATTTTTCTAATATGAAGTGGTTCCATATGGTACCATTACCTCGACGTACTACCAAACCTTAAAAAAAAAAATTACACATAGAACACCAAAATTTTGTATGGAAATTGAAAAAAAGTTCATATTTTTGGGCGGCAAATTGATTTATTTCTGTTATTTTTTGAAAAAAGACTTACAATAACTGAAAAATTGGTCCTCTCACATTGTATAAAAATTGAAAGATGAAGAAAAAGTATTATCCGAAATCTAAATCAATCCAAATAATTTGGAGCTGGGAAAACCGGATAGGTATGTAGTATAAAATGGAACCCATGACCAGTGCTGTTGTTTTAAAAAACTTGAGCGAAGTGAAATTAGAGGTGAGTTTTTTTGGGCATCTATCTGGACTTTCGTTAGCACTTTACGATAAATGTATGGGAAAGCAGCAACACAAAGGGCTAAGCTTATGCACGTTAAATTAAAGTGGTAAGTTTCGCGGCCAAATATTGTTGCCGTTTGACACCGTTTTATATTGATTATTAATCGGTTTTTCCTATTGTGACTTCGCATTTGTTATCGATTGTAAGTTGAGATTTGTGTTGTATTTTTTTTTTTTTTGGTTACGCGGCAAAATATGTAATTTAACCTTTCTCCAATGTATTCGAAGTATGTGGTGAATATTTCAGGTAAAAAAACAAAAGTTATTGATAAATTTCAAAGTATTGAACTAAATAAAATTGTTTTTTTAGCGCTGCAATATGCAGCCGGCACTTCTTACCCAAAGATCTTTTATTTAATGCCCCAGTTAAAGGTGCTGTTCCATGTATAAATGGAAATGAAAGCAACCTTGCTGTGGAATACGGAGTTGAAGCCCCAAATCAAAGTATTGATCAAGATGCAGACATCACTTAATCAAAATATTGATCAGGGTGAAGAAATGGAGTTATTACCAGGAGTCCAATTTCTGGAAGAGTCCCCTCCAATTCACACTTCCAACCAAAAAGAAACCAACTGGAATAAATAATGAAGTGATATGTGATGGAGATAAAATGGTTCAAGAACTAAAACAAAATTAATTTCAGTCCCGATTGTTTCATGTTATTGGACGCAACGACCCTTGCAGAAGGTTTAAATTACAACAAATTCGATGTGAGTTTGGATGGCGTTGTAGACATGGGAAGTGAAAAACGCTTTGGTAAACCGGCAATTATCTTAATAAATACATGATAAATAAAGTGTGAAAAGTCCATTGCAAAGTCGTCTGCGTATAAAAAGTTATTAAGGCTCAAAGGTCGCTAAAATCGGCTTTTTGCAAATATCTTGCTTATGCTAACTTTTACAGAAAAATGTTGGTCTTCAATTTTGTACGACTTATAGTTTAGAAGATCATCCAATTTAAAAAGTTGTTAACAATTATGATACGAAATGCTACCCATGAGGTCATATTAATATATCTTTCTTTTTAAATTGCGATAACTCTTCAACGAGGATTCATACAAACAAAATTAAAATACCGTTTAAAAGATAATTTGGTTTTCTATAAATCGTATACTTTTTTTTCGAAGCAATCGTTTTAAAGATATTCTTGAAAAACCGTTAAGACTTTGAAAATACTGGTTATAGTCATATGACAAAAAATTGAAACACTAATTTTGAAAAAAAATCGCAGGATCTACAAAAATTAAGCAATATGTGTACAAATATAAGTAACCGTTTAGAAGATATTCCAAAAAACCGGTTTTTATTGAATATCTTCTGTACGGTTACTTCTATGTGTACACCTAACGCTTTCTTTTTGTAGATTTTGAAATTCTCTACAAAGTGGGTCCTCTTACTTTTTATCGTAGTATTTACCGATTCGGAGATATCCATCAAAAACCAGAATTTTCGAAATCTTAACGGTTTTCCGAGAATATCTTTAAGGCCATGGGTCGTTCGAAAAATTTAGTACGCTATATAGAGAGCCAAATTATCTTTTAAACGGTATTTTAATTTTGTTTCTACGACTCCTCATTGAAGAGTAAACGCAATTTAAAAAGTAAGATAGTTTTTTTCGATATCGTACAATAGTTAATGATATATTCCAACTTTTTTTGCTATCATTTCTATAATTTTTTTTAGGGTTTTTCAATATTGCTCTTTGGATTGAATAATTCCATCAGATGGCTCCGCAAAGGAAAGCAAAGGTCAGCCAAATAAATGTTCATGTACATGAGAATCTTGAAATTTAATTTAATTTTTTTTTTTTTTAATTTCAGATCCCGGAGAAGAAGAAGGTCAGCCAAATAAGTGGCATCCACAGAACATTAAATAAACAACTGGAAGAAAGAAATTGGTGAAATTAAAAATTCATAAATTTTCCTGAAAGAAAATCGAAATTTCATCAGGATATTGAAGCAGTATTTGAAATTTGTCCAATTCATCAGTTTTTTTTTAAAATCGAAGATAAAACTAGCAATTTAGATTTAAAAGTTGAAAACTTAAAAAAAAATTATTTAAAAAAAAAATATTTTTTTTTTTTGTTTTATAAAAATTTCCTTAAAAAACAAAATTTAAAAAAAAAAATTCATGATTTGGTTGACTTTTGACGGAGTTTTGACCATTTCAAAAAACTACTAAGTGTTGTTTTTAGAGCTTTTTTAGTTTTTTGAAAATTTATATCTATAAAACTGGTACCATAAGACAAAAAAGTTTCAAAAAAATCGGAGATGAAAAAGCAAAATGCAATCCAGTTACGTATACAATGCCCCATTTATATATTAGACAAATTTATTGAAGCCTTACTACAGTATATAGTACGTGCAAATGCTAAAATAAAATTTAACGAATTGAAAAATTATCGTATCACTTAAGATGCAGGTATTTAACGCAATAGTCAATGAAATTATACAGGTGAAATATGCCTAATGGGGAACCAACACCTTTAAAAAATGGTAACGCACCAGTTTGCATACCCCATGGGTGGTGAAGAAATTGCAAATTAAATTATAATTAATTATGGTAAGATAATAAAACCGAGGAACAAAATCATTTTATTGAACTTTATAAAAGCCTTGACTATTTGTGGAATGACGAATATGAATTTCATCATAAAAAAATACATATAACCGAAGCCTATGAGAAACTATTACAACAAATGAAGAAATACAATTCAGGGGCAGAGTTAAAAAACGTAAAATCTCGTAAAAGAAAATTACGAGAAAAGTTTTTTAAAATAGAAGCAAGTGTCGATGATGAGTACGATGATGGTATTCCATCAAGTTTATATTTTAAGATGAAATTTTTAAAGGGGAAAAAATCATGGAGTAGAAGAAAAACAACTGATGAAAAAGTTGTGGAAGTCCATATCAACGAATGTGATGTTGATATTAACTTCGAAAAGAAAATATTTGCAGAATCCAACGAAGTTGAAATAGTCGCACAAGAAACAAACAAATCAAAGCGAAAAAATAGTGGTAACAAAAACAAAGCAGAAAAAAAAAATTTTTCAAATAATTAAAAATTTTTATAGACGAAATTTTTAACCTTCAAATTGCCGAGGCAAATATACCCCGCATAAAATCCTATCTGCGGGATATTGCGGACGTGGAAGAAGAAGTAAAAAACTGCGACCAAAATAATAGCCCAGGAAAATAAGACATTTTCTGCGAAAAAATTCCCAGTGGAAATTTTTCACCGGAATTGTCTTTATTTATGCATGATACACAAACTGTGAAAAGTCCATTGCAAAGTCGTGTGCGCATAAAAACTAATTAAGGCTCAAAGGTCGCTAAAATCAGTTTTTTGCAAATATCTCGCTAATGCTAACTTTTACAGAAAAATGTTGGTATCCAATTTTGTAGCACAGGAAATTACCTACAAAAGTACGTTAAAAGTATTTGCGTACGACTTCTAGTTTAGGAGATCACCCAATTTAAAAACTTGTTAACAGTTATGATATGAAACACTACCTATGAGTTCATATTAAAATATCTTACTTTTTAAATTGCAATAACTCTTCAATGAGAAGTTGAACAAACAAAATTAAAATGCCGTTTGAAAGATAATTTAATTTTCTATATACCGTACAAAATTTTTTTTTCGAACGGCTCATGACCTTAAAAATATTCTTGAATAACCGTTAAGGCTTCGAAATTACTGGTTTTTTAAGGATATCTGCGAATTGGTAAGTACTACGATAAAAAGTAGCGGGACCAAATTTGTAGAGAATTACAAGATCTACAAAAAATAAGCGATATGTGTACACATAGAAGTAACCATTTAGAAGATATTCCAAAAAAACCCTTAAAATGCCTAAAAACTGGTTTCTATTGAATATCTTCTATACGGTTACTTCTATGTGTACACATATCGCCTATTTTTTGTAGATCTTGTAATTCTCTACAAATTTGGTCCCATTACTTTTTATCGTAGTACTTACCAATTCGCAGATATCCTTAAAAAAACAGTAATTTCGAAGCCTTAACGGTTATTCAAGAATATTTTTAAGGTCATGAGCCGTTCGAAAAAAAAAAATTTGGTACGGTATATAGAAAATTAAATTATCTTTCAAACGGCATTTTAATTTTGTTTGTTCAACTTCTCATTGAAGAGTTATTGCAATTTAAAAAGTAAGATATTTTAATATGAACTCATAGGTAGTATTTCATATCGTAACTGTTAACAACTTTTTAAATTGGGTGATCTCCTAAACTAGAAGTCGTACGCAAATACTTTTAACGTATTTTTGTAGGAAATTTCCTGTGCTACAAAATTGGAGGCCAACATTTTTCTGTAAATGTTAGCATTAGCGAGATATTTGCAAAAAACTGATTTCATCGACATTTGAGCCCGAATAACTTTTTATGCGCACACGACTTTGCAATGGACTTTTCACAGTTTGTGTATCATGTGAAAAATTTCCATTGGGAATTTTTTCGCACAGAAGCTCTTTTTTCGTCTTATTTTCCTGGGCTAATAAGGTTTGTTTTTTTTTTACAATATATTTTTTGATACCATTTTATTTATTTTATTTAACATAGGCAAATTATTTCGAAGTCAAAAAAAATCTGGACGACGAATTTATCAAAGTGATGGACATCATCCCAAGTGCCAGTTTTCAAATTATGGAAAATTTTGATTACGTACATTTTTTGAAACTGAAAATTTTAAGACACAGACAAAATGAAACCCAATAAACTTGCAACCTACAACTGCTACTGAATCTTCACCATTTTTAAACATGAGCAGAGATCGCAGAAAGTTGCAACAAATTTTATCAGACGTAAGGTTTGTTTTTAAATTGTAAAATTGTTCTACTTTTTTTTATTTGAAATTTTTACCCATCGTCGCAATTAACGACATTTGCCTACTAAGCCAAAAGAAGAAAAAAACCAATCCAAATAAAACTCCTATGAGCGATATTGATGAAGCTACTGATATTATTAATTTTTATACCCTACCGTTTGTAACGCAGAGAAGGAGGCGTGGCAGATACAGAAAAGTATATATATTCTTGATCAGCGTACCTCCTGAGTCGATATAGCTATGTACGTCTGTCTGGCTGGCTGGCTGTGTGTGGAAATACACTTTTTGGGAAAACTAAGCAAGATAATTCAATGAAATTTGGTGCACAGCCTTCGGCGTCAAAGTTAGCTCGAGGGATTGAAAATGAGCGAAATCGGTCAACGCCTACCGCCCATACAAAAAATATATTTAAAATGCAACTTTTTGAGTTTTTTTCACGATAATGCAACCAAAATACACATAAATACTACAAATTGTAAGCGCAAGCTCTGAACAAAAACCAGGAGAATTTTGACAAGAGGGCGTGGCACCTCCCATATAAGCAAAAACTTCAAAACGCTATACTGAAAACATTTTTTGAGATAATCAAATGCTAAAAACTATACATAAGTTCAAACTCTGAGAAAAAACTGGGTGAATTTGGACAAGTGGGCGTGGCACCTCCCATTTAAGAAAAACTTTCAAAATACTGCTGTGTAGGGTATTTAATGCTTGGCCAGGCCAAAGTTACTAGTTTTAAATGACATTGGCAATGCATAATTTTGTTTATTGTTTAGAAAATGTGCACAGCAGACGAAAGGAAAAGTGTTTTAATTGAGAATCAAACTACAAAACGAAAAGTATGAAATAAACTTACTACGTTAATTTACTTGAAACAATGAAAAATTACATGCTTTTGGGAAAACAATACTGAGAAGTAACATAGCACAGGGTCTTGAGTGGTTCACACAGATTTGCAGCCGGTATTTGGGGGGGTTCTGCGACAGTACCCTGAATGCTATACATATATGTTGGTCCACCAACCTATATGTATATATAGTGATATTTTATACAAACATACAGATATTAAACACACACACACGACAATATAACAACCAGAGTAGTCATAAGCCTACCGTGTAAGGCTGTAGCTGTGCATAGCTTCATTTAGTGATTAGGTCGTGTCCCCATAGGTAGGGATGTCAAATGTGAGACCACGTCTCATATCAACTACCCATTAGTCCCCCAAACGATTAGCACCCACTTAGCTATTTGACCCATTGGCCTTATTGTCTTATACAGACACGAATTCTCAAAAATAAATGAAGCTCAGTTTATGTGACTTGCTCATGCATGTTTTGTTAGCTTAGGTAGGTGAGAAACCTCGGGCACAGGAGGCTTAAAACCCAAAAACAAAAAATGTCCCTTTCTAGGAGCATTGTCTGAACCATGTACCCATTCTACGTGGTGTCTGTGATAGGATCATGAGTCAATATTGGTAGAGTAACTTAGGGTAATGTGGTTACCTTTTTCTTTTTTACCAATTTCTACCAAAGTAATGGTAGTAGGTAAGCTTGGTCAATTTATTTGTATTAGTTATTCTATTGTTTTTACTATTTGATAATTTGTATACTAAAATATTAACATTTTCAAGCGTGAGGCCAGTTAAATTGAAAGTACCTAAAAATAGCTGAAAAAGAAAAGTGTCGGGTAATGTGGCTCACCCTGCCCATTTCCTAAAGAAGTACCGTTATTCGCAAATTTTGTTGACTAAAAGTCGAGTAGTAATTTTTAAGATTATATTTGCTATGAAGTAGCTTTATACTCTTATTAAATAATAGTTTTTGTTAAGATAAACCAAATTCATACTAACATGTGAATAAGTAAGAAGGGTTATCGAATCATACGTAAAATAGTACTCCACATTACTCAAACTTGGGTATCCTACACATGCAATTAGCTTTTTAAGGTGTAATGGTAGTTAAAGTTGATATACGGTTTATAGTATGGGGCAGTCCACATTACCCGAATACATTACGTTTTTGAAATAATCATTGATTATATAAAAGAAATGTAAAATCAGACTTGCTAATGCATTTTTTCGTTGAATAATAGATCCACAATTGCATTAGAGTTATTGGAATTTTAGAAAACAGAGTTCTGAGGAAGTAACTTAGTTATTCACCAAGTACTACAAATAAGTCAATTTGACCTCACAGCATATGCTAAGAATAATTAGCATTATAGAAAAGCCGAAGAGCGTAAAGAATATGTTTTCCGCTTTTTATTGTGCACAAATAACCAGAATTGTTCTGCAGTCTTTAATATGAGAAATAAAAGGGTGCACCACATTACCCGCATAGTCCACATTACCCTAAATTACTTTATCCATTACATGGAGTCAATGCCGCACATCAGGATCCTATCTGGCGTTACCCTTAAATCTGGCCTTACGCATGGGACATGTGTAGTCGTGAACTACACATGAAGCATGGAGACAGAAAGGGAACGGCACTCAAAGTTGACCAGAGCCTCCAACAAATATTGATGGAGACGATAGGCGACTTGAGTTATATAAGAGTATCAAGTATAACAATCCCTGGTAATCCGTTTGTTATCGCACACTTTTGATGTACGTATATATATTCACATAACACACACCCACATACAAAATAAGCACCCACCTTAATGCCTTGACACTTTGCTAAAGGTGGATCCAAGATAACATTCTGTGTGCGGTTACACAACTTGTTAAACAGTGATTGAGGTGTGTCATGTTCCCATATATCTTCCCTCGACCCAAGGTTTAGTGTATGGAAATGTAAATATACCTACAATGACGGAACAAGATTATGCCCATCTGCAAAACAAAATTTATACACACACATTCACATACACTGACATCACACAATAATACATTACACTAAACAAAATATTCCCACCTTAACGCCTTGCCACTTTTTTAGGTGGGTCCAAGATAACGTTCTGGTGTGGTTACACAACCGTTTTGGGGTGATGTAAGGAAGCAATAATGTTCCACATAGAGACTTCGTCCCAAGGCCCAATATGTGAATATACATGCATTTATGCACCTTATATAACCTAAAAGGGATTGCCCTCTGAATACAAAATAAACACCCACCTTAATGCCTTGCCACTTTTTTAGGTGGGTCCAAGATAACATTCTGTGTGCGGTTACACAACCTGTTTTAATGATTATTTGTGCATCAGGTTCCCATGTATCTTCCCTCGCCCCAAGGTTTAGTACATGGAAATACATATAATGTACTTTTATGATTGAAACAGGACTGCCCTCTGTACACACAGCATATTACTAGAGTAGAACGGGGCAATGTCGTGCACTCAACTTTGACATGCTCGTAAAGCCGTACATCTCAAGCGAATGCGACGAGTAAGCATCCGATCGAAAGATAATTTCGTTGGTTACATCCATGTGTAGCAACATTTGTGTAGCGAGAAATTGTGTTTGTGTAAGTGAAGAAAAAAAAAATGTGCACGACATTACCCCCCTCAAAATTTGTGGGGTAATGTCGTGCATTGTTTTCCGAGTGTAGTAAAGGTACCATTTAGCATTATCATGTATTTATTCATTATTATGCAAGTGTGAAGTACATAATATGTTGTGTAGAGTAGAACGGGGCAATGTCGTGCACTCAACTTTGACATGCTCGTAAAGCCGTACATCTCAAGCGAATGCAACGAGTAAGCATCCGATCGAAAGATAATTTCATTGGTTACATCCATGTGAAACAACAATTGTGTAGCGAGAAATTGTGTTTGTGTAAGTGAATGTGCACGACATTACCCCAATGGTCGTTTTAAAGGTCAACTTCGATAACTCGGTGAAGCCCAAATTTTTTTTCGAAAACCAAATACTTCTTTTCTTTGGCAGGATATTTCGTTTCAGAAAACACTTACCTGGTATATTTTCTCGGAAGGAAAATTATTTTTCTGACCCGATAAAAAAACACTTTTATCGTCCCGAAAGCGTGCGTTTTGAAAAAAGGTTACTCTGTAGAGACGAACTGGTGAAAATTGCTAGTATTATATGCATAAGCTCAGTAGGTCAGCATGCCCCTTCCTTACGAACAGTTGGTAAATCATTCAATTCTTTGGGCTAAAACAGCCAGAGCACGACATTACCCCCTGCACGACATTACCCCCTGCACGACATTACCCCGTTCTACTCTATTATTTTTATTGTATGTTATTTATTATATTATTATTATTTATTATTACTATATATTATTATATGTTATTGTAGACACAAAGCAGGGGACCCCATATCTTAATGCCTTGCCACTTTTTTAGGTGGGTCCAAGATAACATTCTGGTTATGGTCACAAATCCTCGTTTTAGTAATTTTACATGCGTCGTTTTTCCATCTCTAATGACTAAGATGAGACCCGCCCATCTGATATCTCTTTAGTACAGCTTTGACGTTCAACAGAATATGTAGTTAGTCTACATATACGTTGAGCCAGGTGTCTGGGATGACCATTGTCCTCACCCACCAAACGTGTCACTGCGGTTTTTCCATACGAAGTGACTCGGGTGCGTGAGTAACACAATGTGTTATCTAACTCATCAGTAGTACTCGTTTTCAATAGACTAACCCTAGCTCCAAATAGATATTTAGTTCCACCTTTAGTTCAAGTATTAATGGTTTTATTCATATTTGATGTAATTTATTACAAATAGACTGTTTGATTACAAATAAGATTATTTACTTTTAGTTTCAAGACATATTGAACATTTCATTAACGTTAAAGTCATAATATATTCTTTAACTGTAAAATACTTTCTAAGACATACATTTATGAGAGCTTACATTCTTACAATGTCTAAGACATTACATTTTAAACAAATAGCTTAAACTTACGAGAGCTAACATTCTTCCAATATCTTCAAATTCAATATAACATTTGATTATGCTCCAAGCACATGTCTTCTCTTCATTATAATACACAAGTGTGTATAGGGCTATTATTACTATGGAACAATTTTGTAAATGCCTCTACACTAGCATATTTATTCAGAAGAAGTCAGGAGTGCTGTCGCGGGGGCATCCTTGTTCTTGTTCAATAAAGATGATTTCTGACCCACTCATTTGACCCTTCTTATCTTTTCCAAATGCACTGTGATGCTGGTCTGTGTAACCCGTCTCATATGTTGGGGGAATCATTGCTAAATCAGCTGAGTTATCACAACTTTAGACTTTATACATATATATATATCAACATTAATATTCTATAATCAAACAACAAATGATTATAATGTCATAAAAATATTATTTTTCACTGACAGTGCTAAGTTTTTTATTGACAGTGCTTGTTTTCCTTTTGTCTGTTTTCTTTTTGATAAAATTTAAAATGTTTTTAAAATGTATCCTTTTCATAAAAGTGTTTTGTTTAAGTATATCTTTTCATAATTGTGTTTGGTTGGAGTGTATCTTTCCACAAAAAACCTATCTGTCACCAACACAGCATATAGAAGCATTTCGAAAATCAAACATATTTCAACTCAACATCTTTGACAACATTTATTCATATGGTAAGTACTCTATATCATTACTTATATTTAAAAAAAAAAAAAGCAAAGCCTACTAAGAAAAATAAAATAAAATCAGCTTTGTATTATCGAAGTGGCGATTTTTGTAAAATTCATAGGACTGTTTTTTTAAAAAACTCAAAGCTTACGTTAAACTTTTTTTCAGATTTTTTGAAACATTTTATAATTTTTTAACAATTTTTCTAAATTCAAAATATAAAAATAACATTTCAAAACGTTCTAAAAATTCTCCCGTATTCTTTGAAGAATTTTAAGCATTTAATGCTTGACAAAAAAAAAAAAAAACAAAGCTCATATGCATAATGCATGTTATTTATATGCATTACACAATCTGTATAACAATTTCAGCGTTTAGAAATTGATTTCATTACCATCCCAAACTTGACATGTTTGAGACTATGGCCGTGTTTTTTTTTTTTTTTTTGACGCGTATATACAATTGTGGATATTTTTAAATTGCGATAACTCATGAACAGTTAGCCGAACAATAAAACTCTAAGGAACTTTTATATGGAGAATCACGTTTTCTACAAAAACTTTTCATTTTATTTTTAAAAAAATTTATCTTTTAGGAGTTATTCTATAAAAACTGGTTAAGCGCCGGTAAACGGCAAAAAATCACTTTTTTTTAAATTACATGTGGTTCTCAATGAAAAAGACCCTTGGACTTTTTATCGTACGACTCACCGTTCATAAGTTATAGCAATTTGAAAATTACCACAATTGTATGTACGCGTCAAAAGAAACACGGCTTATATATCAGCCGCCTGTTCTACAGTTCGCTTGACTGACGAACATTTTATGTGTCTACACAACTACTATAACCAACTGTCACAAAACCAGCTTTTAGAAACGCAGTGTTTTTTAAGCGCTGGCTCTTAGACTATACTAAGAAAAAAAACCTCATTCGTGTTATCGTTTTGGCGATTTTTGTAAATTTCTAAGAAGGACTTCTTTTTCAAAAACTCAAAGCTAACGTCTAACTTTTTTTCAGATTTTTCCAAACATTACATAATTTTTCTAAGTCCAAAAATTAAAAACACATTTCGAAAGGTTCTAAAATTCTAAAAAAATATTCTCCCGTGTTAAGTTCGCATTTATACGAGTAAATTCTATGAAAGAAGAAAAGATAAAGCACCACGTCTATTATGTGACAGGTTAGGTGTGAATTCATCATCAAACTGTTTACCTCATATTGATTTGCCATCCGTTTCAGTATTCGTGGGGTCATGGCCTTGTAAATATGTATATATTTTTATACCCTACACCCAGGGTATATTCACTTTGTCCTTCCGTTTGTAACGCAGAGAAGGAGGCGTGGCAGATATAGAAAAGTATATATATTCTTGATCAGCGTCACCTCCTGAGTCGATATAGCCATGTCCGTCTGTCTGGCTGGCTGGGTGGCTTTTTGGGAAAACTGAGCAAGATAATTCAATGAAATTTGGTACACTGCCTTCGTCGCCAAAGTTAGCTCGGGGGATTGAAAATGAGCGAAATCGGTCCACGGACACGCCTACCGCCCATACAAAAAATATATTCACAATGCAATTTTAGGAGTGTTTTTCACGACAGTGCAACCAAAATACGCATAAATACTAAAAATTGTAAGTGCAAGCTCTGAGAAAAAACTGAGCGAATTCGGACAAGAGGGCGTGGCACCTCCCATATAAGCAAATGCTTAAAAACGCTATACTGAAAGCGTTTTTTGAGATATTCGAACCAAATTTTACTGAGACACTACGAATCATAAATGAAAGCTCTCAACAAAAATTGGGTGAAATTGGACAAGGGGGCGTGGTACTTCCCACATAAGCAAAAGTTTCAAAATGCTATACTGAAACAGTTTTTTGAGATAATCCAACTAAACTTCACTCAAATACTAAATACTATAAATGCACGCTCTAAGCTAAAACTAGACGAACTCGGACAAGAGGGCGTGGCACCTCCTATATAAGCAAAAGCTTCAAAACGCTTTACTGAAAAAGTTTTTCACTCAGACACTAAAAACTATAAATGCAAGCTCTGAACAAAAACTGGGTGAACTCGGACAAGAGGGCGTAGCACCTCCCATATGAGCTTAATTTGAAAAATACTGCAGTGTAGGGTATTTGATGTTTGGCCAGGCCAAATTTTACACCCTTACTAGTTTTATTTAACTGGTTACAATATAGATGGCGACAACTCACATTAAAATTTCGTATAAAATTCTTATGCTTGTGGTAATCGTCACAGTAAAACTCAAATTTAATTGACCAACATTAGTGGCAAACAAATCCTATCTTTTGAAATCGCTCATACTTTGCAATCCGGCCTGTTCCGTAATCCGTGTGATTTCAATTACGTTTAATTTCGAAAACTTTTTGATTACTTTTATTTTCGATGTGGGAGTGAGGCCTATTCAACGACTGTTCAAGACGTTTCATTTTGAATAGTAGAAATGTAAACTTTTTGGCTTTAGACAGCTGTCATTTAAAAAATACACACAACTAAACAAGATTTATAAAGCAAAATACTTTTTATTAAATTAATTAACTTTAAAAGAGTTTTGCATAAACAACGGCTGCTGCAGTGTAATTGAGTGACTAGTTTCGAAAAGGTCACATCTCCGAATTTCAAAAGTTTTCAGTAAATGAATAAAACTGATTATTTTCTAAAGTAAGTAGTGCGATATTTATAAAATTTCATTTTGAGTTACATTCTAGGGCCAATTATTAATCGAAAACTATGAAATATTTTGATGGCAACGTTATAATATATGTAAGGCCCCTATTGCGGCTATCGTTGGGGATAAAATCGATGGCCATCGATCGCAATCGATAAACGCTATTTTGGTATTGCGAACGTTATAGAAAGAATTCCCATTGTGACTTTACATTTTGTGAATATTTTATTTTGACAGCTGTAATACTGTGAATATTGTTTTTTTTTTGACACCTGTTTATTTTCCACTTTTTGTGAAAGATTTAATTTTAATTTAATCAAATTTTAAATAAAATCAAAAAAAGAAATGAATTGTTTAGAGCTTTGGTGGTCCGACGACACAGAGGAAGACGAAAACTACGTGGAATTGGCCAGGAAAAGACGCCGACTGAGGGACTTGTCCAATCCTTTGGAAATGGAAGAAAATATGTTGGTAAACTTAATTTAATTCAAACTTTTAAACTAAAAAGTATTAAATTTAGGTTCATAAAGTAATGAAATCTACGTCAATATCAGCAGCTAAAAAGTTAGCGGCGGTGCTGAGATTTTGTGCACAAGGTTCATATCAATTAAGTGTGGGAAATGATAGCATTATTGAACTGAGACAATCTTCAGTTAGTTTAGTATTAAAGGAAATCTTACCAATACTAGAAACTAATCTGTGCGCCAGATGGATAAGTTTTACTTACACAGATGACGAAAAACTTAGTGCAAAATCGTATTTTTTTCGACGAAACGGAACACCAGCAGTAACTGGTTGCGTAGATGGAACGCATGTCAGAATTGTTGCACCGAAGAAAGATATACAACATTTGTATTACAACCGAAAAGGATTTTTTAGTATTGTATTACTGTAAAGATTTTAAGTATACAATACACGCAGTACCCCATCTTTTATGTCGGTATGTGAATATTAAAAAAAAATCCGATTTCCGCACAAGATATTTTTTTTAAATTTTATCCTTTTTAATTCATTTAAATTAATTTTTGAATACAACATCAATAAAATAGCTGCCTCTATTGACCACGCAAAATGTGTTTTTGGTGCATTTTCCATAACTTTTTGCAGCATCTCGGGCGATATACATCGCGAGGATTTAAGCTCGTTAATAGTCTGAAGCTATCTAGCGTATACTCTGTTTTCAAATAACCCCACAAATGTTTAAAAAACCCATAAAATTTGACAAACCGTAATAGAACATGGCGTATCCTATAAACGTAAAGTAGTAAAACGCAAAATTGACTTTACTAAAATATTTTTACAGGTTTGCGATAATGATAATGAAGATTCGGTATATAAATGGTTTTTAATTTATCCGCCTTGAAACCGAAATGGATTTTGAAAACGGTGAAGGGAATACTTACCTATTAGGTGACGCCGGATATCCACTAAAACCATATCTCGTTACTCCGTTTCGAAATACTGTACAAAGCAGATTTAATAAACAGCATTCGAAGGCCAGAAATATTGTAGAACGTACAATTGGAGTCCTTAAAAATCGGTTTAGGTGCTTGCTAGGTGTTCGTGCACTACATTATACGCCAAAAAAGCTACACAAATAGTTAAAGTTTGCGCAGCATTACATAATATTTGTCAGTTTTACAATGTTCAAGATCCTACCGAATATGAAGATCCTCAAGAACTGAATAACGATGGATATGTGCAGAACATAAGCATTGAAAATATGAACGGAAGCAATGACATAGGGATAGCTATTAGAAATGAAATTTTAGAAAATCTTTAATTTTCAATGTTTAACCCATTTACGTCCACAGTCGTTTTTGTAAATTTGCAAATAAATAAAACAGTAAGGAAATGGCTTTTAAATTTTTTTAATTCATTTTTCAAATGTATCACATAATTCATTGAGTGAAGTTATTAATAGTAAGTAATAGTAAGTATTAAAAGTAAGTTAAGTGTTAAAATTTGGATACTTTTCCTAATCTCTTTTACCTCTTCTATTATTGCTGTATGGTAAATTTCCAAATCATTAGTTTACTTTTTAAGCATTTTAGTTTTCTCTGCATTGATGGCAGTTGTATCTTTTCTTGTTATTTTTTTTTTTTTTTTTTTTTGTGTACTTCTATCACAAAAGGCTTGCTCTTCCACTGGGTCTTCATCCATTTCCGCTTCGTCTTATAGGGTCACTAGGGTCTCTATTTCGAAGTGCTGCACTTGATTTTCAGTAGTATCCAACCCAAACTCTGCTCCTGGTGGATTCACACTTTCATCAAAATGCAGCAAATCGATTACCGCATCTTCGAGAGGGCTGAATACGTGCAACCGTGGACCGCCACCAGTGGCACGAAACTCTGTTTTGTTTTGGGAAACTTTCTTCTTCGTTTTGCTTTTAAAGTCCGTCCAAACCTTTAAAGAAAAATAAAATTGATTGATTGCTTGTAAAAAACATACCGTAAACCAGCTGCTCATATGTTAAGATGCAGGAATTTTGTGCATCAATTTTAGGAAACTGAAGTTCAAACCATTTAGTTTTTTCAAAAATCACTTATAAATAGTAAGCAGAACATCCACATCACGATACAGTTTCTCAAAATTATGCACTTACATATGCGCGACCGGTTGCAATAATACCTTCAGCCATTTCTCCCATGTACGAACAGGTGGACCTTAACTATTTATTTCTTGGGCAAAAGCTTCCCACTTACTCTTTGCCTGTGTCTTTGTACATATTCCTTTGGCAATGGTCGAATTTTGCTCCATTAGTTCCACCAACCGTCCTAGTTGCCTTTTGTTGCTGATAACTTTTGCTCTGCAATTAGGAAAATAATTTTGAATGCATTAGTTATTACAAATAATTACTTAAAAACCGTTTTTATTACAAAAATTCTTACCTTTTGTCCATTTTCTCATCTATTTTTCTAAAATAAAGCAGCAAATTAAATTCATCTATCTAAAACAACTGATAGAACAGCCATTGATTGCGTTGCTATTCACAGTCGACAAACATTCTACTGAACGCAATAGAAAAGACAATCGATAATCGAAAAAGAGCGTTTATCTATTGCCAATCGATAGCCGCAATAGGGGCCTAAATTTTGATATATTAAGTTCGGGAGATGTGACCTTTTCAAAATTGATTGTGTTTATTACACAAAATTTAAAGGAAAAAACAATTTAAACTAGGCAAAACTTCTATTTAAGGTACCTAAAATTAAAATATGTAATAACTTAAATTAAAGATAACTAATAGAAATTCTTTAAACAGCATAGTGCAAAAGCATCCACCCTACCCAAGAAAAATTTAAATCGAACTGTAGTGAAAATAAAAAAAAAAAAAAAAACAAAAAATGTGTTAAATTACTTGTGAGTACATACTGACTAAGAAAAAAATTTTTCAAAATAGCTTCATTGACTACTTTTTGAAAAGAGGTCGAAAAACTTTTTTTTTCCCCACTTAGAGACACGAATCTCATCGCTTAAAACACGCAATATTTTTTGTTCATGACGAAATCGTGATACCAAATTATTCATTTAATTTTAAAGTTTTATAAATTCGCTTTTTTTTTAATTTTCTATTTGAAAAAAAATTTGTTATATGTTTTATTTCATGTCAATCGTTTGACAGAATAACGAATAAAAATAAAACGCAATGCCAAAAATTTCAATAAACGAAAAGAACGAAAGAGAATTTCAGAGTACGATAAGCTGTGTACTCGTCCCTTTATGTTTTCTCCCTCTTGCCTACAAGCTCAAAGCATTTAATGCTTGGAAAAAAAACAAAGCCTGCTACGAAAAAAAATCTTATTTGTAATATTGAAATGGCGATTTTTGTAAATTTCTTAGGACTGCTTTTTCAAAAACTCATAGTTTACGTGAAATTTTTTTTCAGATTTTTCGAAACATTTTATAATTTTTCAACAATATTTCTAAATCCAAAAATTAAAAACACATTTCGAAAAAATTCTCCCGTCTCTTTGATGAATTCTATGCATCTAAGGAAAAAGCCTACTAAGAAAAAAATTTTCATTTGCATTATCGAATTGGCGAGGACTGCTTTTTCAAAAATTCAAAGCTTACGGCAAACACTTTTTCAGATTTTTCAAAACATTTTATAATTTTTTCAACAATAACTCTTTCTCCAGTTATAATAATGAAAAAGCTAATGTGAGGGAAATGAACAACAAAATTCGCTATCTTTCTAATTTGGTTCCATAAGAATTCGGTCATGTTTGCAGAAGTGTGGATGAAATAAGCATTTGGAAGTCAACTGAGGTCAGACAGTTTTTATTATATGTGGGAATATTTATTTTAAAAGACTGTATTGAACCGAATTCCTATTACCACTTTCTTTTGTTGCATACTGGCATTAGGCTTCTCTCAAGCGACTGAAGCAAATGTCGCCCAAGCACTTTTAGAAGAATTTGTTAGCCTGCTTGGAGTACATAGTTTGCTTCATTTGTCCGAATGTGCTAAGCAGTTTGGGCCATTGGATAATTTTTCTGCATATAGATTTCAGAACCAAAAAAGACTATAAAAAAACCTAATAAAATGTAGCAGCAATTACATTTGAGACAACATTTACGAGAAAAATCAGACATATCATACAGTAAAGAATCTCAGATGGGTGCATTTAACATTGAATATAAAAAGAAAAGGATTCATTTCGTTTTATCCCAAAAACGGGACCTTTTAAAGCAGTTTCGGAAAAAAGAGAGTGGGGAAGATGTTATTTTTGGGCATTCTTTTTTGCGAATTGAAAATTATTTTGAGGAACAGCTGCAATCATTTCATAGATTAGGTATTCTAACAGCAAGCCAAATAAAAAAATGAGACGTTGAAAATTTTTAAAGATATTCAGTACAAATGTTTTTGTATTTCACATGATGAAAAGTTTATTTTAATACCGATATTACATCATCTGTTTCCCGACTTTTTAAACTAACTTAAATTTTTTTTTAAGCGTAAAACCTTTAATGCATACGGACTAAAAAAGTAAAAGCTTACTTGCTTATTTGTTTTATCGAATTGACGATTTTTGTAAATTTCTTAAAGAAACTGCTTTTTCGAAAACTCATAGTTAACGATTTTTCGAAACATTTTACAATTTTTCGATAATATCATAAAAAGAATCCCGATTTCATATATTTTTATATATAGTCTCATGAAAAAAAAGTTGAAAAAAAAAAAATAACTGCTAAGCAAAGTATTATCCATAAATGTGACCGTCCAGTGGAAAAGGTGCCTCACAAAATAAAAAACTGTTGTTTTTTTTACATTATACATACAATTTTGAATAAAATGACAACTCGATCACTGCGAAATTTCAAAAATTTACTGAGTTATGGCATTTTGAAATCGTAAAATGAATAACTCAAGTTTGTAGATATCGAAAGATATCAAAGGTTGTCAATTATCAATTTTTACAGGGTAGAGGTTCGGTAGGACCACTTTTATTGGTGTTTAAAATTTGATAATCGACCTCAAATTAGTTGTAAAATGTTAAGATCATGTCTAAGTACTAAATTCCACCTTAAACTGAAAACTATTGACCCTATCACGCCTGTTCCGAATGCAATATCGCTTACTTTTTGTAGATCTTGTAATTTTCTACAAATTTGGTCCCTTTACTTTTTATCATATGACCCTTCGTTTCGGAAATATCCTTCAAAAACCAGTATTTTTGAAGTCTTAACGGTTTTTCCTTATATATATTTTTTTATTACCTGCGCTACATCGTGAAGAGCAGTTTCTATAGATTTCCCTAGCACCCTCAAGTTTTGTTATACCATGTATGTACGTAGGCTACTACATATTTATATTTCTGGCCTAGGCAACACTATGAACCTTTTTGAAAATTGAAACTCTAGTTACTGAGATATCTATATATTAATACCCGACTAGAAAATTTTGTGTGGCGACAATTAGGGCCCCGTTGGTTTTGCCTAACCAGAACGTTAGGGCCAAACGCGGGAGCCTAACAAGGCCCTCATATCGGATGTAACGGTGTTCCCCATATTTTCCCAATAAGGAATGCCTAATGCCGGCCTAATTAGGTAGGCGTTCGTATTTAGGAAAATTTGAGGCTTACCAAACTAGGCCATCGTTGGGATTTCGCACTTTACCCTAACGTTTTGCTTAGGCAAAACCAATTGGGCCCTAATTCACGCCTAACTAATAATAATCTTCAAATCAATAAAACGAAAAATAGCTCTGTATTTTTATAGTAATTTATTAAAAATATTATTTATTTCTTAATTTTTTAAGAATTTTTAATATGCTAAATTATAATAACTGATTACATTAAGGATAATTCAGGTTTATTCCGAAATCCGTGTGATTTCAATTACTTATTATTTAGGAGGCTTTTTGATTAAAACAGTGAGTCGAACGATGAAAAGAATTGGAATATCTATTGTGGAGAGTTGCAGGTTGTACAAATAATATAAGTTCGGATTAACAAAAAAGTAATCGTTATGAAATTTTCTTAAAAAATCGCAAAAAGTCGAAAAATTCGATTTTGTCGAATATTTCCTAAACGGTTACTTTCTCGTAAATGTAAATCAATATTATTTTTAGAGCCTGTAATTCTCCACAAAACAGATTCTGATACTTTTTATCGCGTTACTTACCATTTTCATCAAAAGATTCTAAAATGGAAAATAATTGAAACCACACGGATAACGGAACAGTCCTTATTGAAAATAAATACAATTCCAGATATATCTGACAATCCTTATTTAGTTTTTGAACCGTGAAATTTAATAAAATTGGGTTTTAATGAAACAATTGTTTGGTAGAATGAATGAATCATGTATGGAAAGGAAAACTTGAAGAAGTTGCCTTTAATTATGACATTAGCATGGAAGACGAAACGAATCGAGTGACTAAAAATCAATCGTTAACATCAGCCTATTGAAATTTTCATTAAAAACTTGGTTTGACTTAAGCTTCCATTTTAACTCAAAGAATTAAGTTTGTAAGCAAAAATTTTAATTCTTGTCTTAACTTTGAAGTTGTAAGCAATTGAAAATCAGTCGTTCGATTCGTTTCGTCTTCCATGCTAAGTCTATTAAATAGAAATATATCAACATATCGTCACGAAAATGCAAAAGGACGTAACATATTATATAAATAAGAAAAATTATAGAAGTGCACTCTGAAATGAATTTGAGTTATTTTGTTGTAACGTCTTTTTGCACTTAAAGTGACAATTTACAACCAAAAAATCAATAGTAAAACTTAAAAAAAAATTTAGAAATAAAATCAGCTGCGGGTTTCAATCAAAAACCTTTTTTTATCACGTGCAGCACGATGGTATGATGGTATGCTCACTAAGATCTTCTTTCGATTTTGGAAAAATTTTAACGAAAGCATCTGCAAAGAAAAAAAATTAATATCATTGGACACTGTTAAGAAATAACGTGACAACCCTTGAAAAATGTTTTTGATGCAGTTTGATTTCAAATAGTAACATATACATATCTGCATATCATTGCATTTGTTTTTCTACAAGGAATTATTTCGTAAAAAAAATTTTAAGTATACGTACCCCTTCGGCTGCTTTAGTGCAGTTAAATTTAAGCGCCAGTTCGCAACTTAAAGCATTACGCAAATGCGCTGGCTGACAACCAACCCAATCAGCGACAGTGAATTTACTTAATTTACTAGCAAGATGTATCAGAGCAACTGCAATCATCTCTGGTTCCCACTGTAGACAGACGACAGTGCTTAAGGAATCATTTACGAAATTCCATGCCATTTGCACCATTTTTTGAAGTTTCTGCTGATCGCCTTTGAAGCATTTCGCATATTTGAGCCAGAATGCGTATGGATGTTCCACCTGGAGATCGAATTTTATGGTTTGTAACAGAATACGCTCCAAAGTCATAACTTCCTATAAGAGAATTTAAGAAAAATTTACCCAAATAATAATAAATTTAGTTTTCTACTAACGCACCTCCTTTGGATCTTCTCCGAATGAATAGAATTGCGTATCCGTTAAACGTCCACGTGCAGTCTTTATTATATCCCTGCATTACTTGGGCGTTTTCTCCACTTTGCCCGCCAAGAAGAGGCCACAGCATGCAGTGACATAACGCGGAAAGCTCTTAAACGAATGAAACATATAAAAGCGATGAAAGTACACCACTCCGGTAGCAATGATATTGTGTCCAAGGCCTATTTCGGTGCCACAACTCATGATGAAGAGCGCGCCTTCTTTGCGACAGCGACGTTTAGTGTCCAATGTTATGTCATCCAATACAGATGGTGTGTCTTTCAACTCTTTTTTGTCATAATACCAGCAAGGCATTGTCCCAATGTTGACAGTGATACTTTGACTAAGATTTGGGGAGTTTTGTTGTTGCGGCGTCTGCTTCAGAATCTGGCTCAGTTGTTGTAGGTACAGGCATTCCTTCATGAGAAAATGATTACGCTATCGCTTAAATTGATTTATTTATTAAAAGAACAAAAGCACTTACGATTATGTTTAATCCAAGATGCAAAATACTTTTTTCGAACTACATTTTATTAGAATTTTATTCACAAACCGAACAACGAATTAAATGTCAGGGCTGCCGATGGATTATTTGATTCCTAACTCTATTTAGACAAGCGGAGGAGGGTAGAGTTCTTGCAAATCCCGGGATTTATTAAAACTATTTTTATCAAAAATATGAAATTAAGTTGAAAAAATTCGGTAAACATTATTTAATTTTGTTGAACAAGCACCGATTTTGATCCGACATTGCTCATTTTGTTGGTAATTGAATTTAGAAAGAAAGAAACACTTTAGATTTATGCAGTTTAAAAAAAAAAAATAGGAACAATTCTCAACAAAAATATTAGTTTTCGATGCATCTGTCGATTCTCAATCTGAATCTGGCATCAAAATCGGTCTATCACGTATGGTTTTCGAGATATCCTCAACTCAAAGTTGAAATAACACGATTTGTGAGGTTATATGGAGGACACTCGAACCTATTTTCTATTGAATGCGTCATATAGTACTATTTTGTGCCTTCAAAATGAGTTATAAATTCATGATACCATTTGAAATGATCGTAACTTTTTATAAGAAAATCTTTTGATACTCTATCATAGCTCATTTTGAAGATAAAAGCTGTGTTCCTTTTGACGCGTATATACAATTGTGTATATTTTTAAATTGCAATAACTCATGTACAGTGAGTCGCACAATAAAAACTCTCAGGCACTTTTTTATGGAGAATCACGTTCTCAACAAAATCTTTTCATTTTATATTTAAAAAAATTTATCTTTTAGGAGTTATTCTATAAAAACTGGTTAAGCGCCGATAAACGGCAAAAAATCACTTTTTTTAAAATATTTTCTAAAAAGTTATTATTTATCTAAATTTTATTTTTACAAAAGATCAAAATTATTTGTAGAGCATGTGGTTCTCCCTGAAAAAGATCCTTGGACTTTTTATAGTACGACTCACCATTCATAAGTTATCGCAATTTGAAAATTACAATTTTATACACGCGTCAAAAAAAAACACGGCTAAAGAATAAAACGAAATGCTGCATTTAATAGAAAATAATATCGTGCATACTCCATATAACCTCAAAAATCATATTTTTTCAACTTTTAGTAAAGGACCGATTCGGATTCAGAACTGGCAAATGTAGTGAAAATTACTATTTTTGGTTAGAATTATTCTATTTAAAAAAAAAAAACCGCATAAATTTAAAGTGTTGGTTTTTTTCAATTTCGGGATTGCAATTTATAATCCCGAAAATCTCGGGCTCGCCAAAAGGCTCAAAAATTGGCATTCCTCATACATATATATCGAACAAATTAAAATGGCATAGATTTGAAAAAAAGGCTTCAAAAAAAAAAAAAAAACTAGTCAAAATGTACGAAAATTTGCCATATTTCGAAAATCATGACTCGGATTTAAAACTTTTGTAAACCAAATTTGTAGTGAATTAAAATACCATTCATTTGGCACCAATATTTTTAAATTCTATCAAGAGGTTCCGGTTTTCACAAAGCCATATCCCGATCTTCCGATTTCTATATCTCCGTAAGTTTTTGGAAAACGGAACTAAGAGAAGTTGTTCGTCCCATGAATCTTACATTTTTTGGTGTTCTACCGATTACCAACCACCACCACAAATAAAAATGGCAAAGGCCTAAGAATATTTTGAAACAAATGAGTTTTTTGGCACGAAAGGAAAATAAAAAATATGTAGCTGTGTTTTAGACGACATTTTATATATGCTTGTTTAAGCACGTAGAAAAAAGAAAATTCACAATGGAGTCCCTGGTAAAAAATCTATGACAGCTGTCATGATCTTAAGTTCGTGTGGTAATAATCGTGGTACTTATAAGATGAAAATGTTACTTTTTGAGAGCAATAAAAGCACTTAAAAAATTCAAGTTTTTAATAATATTTTATCTTATAGAATAGAACAAACATTTTATTCGTACATTTACATTATTTAATTTTGGAGCAGCTTCAAATGTTCTTATTAATATCGCATTACTTTTTCCCCAGATTTACCGAAATTCGGCAACTTATCGTTTTTCATTATGACAAGCGCATTAGGCGTTCATAAGGTAAATCTTAAGCCTTCCCAACAAGGCAAATGCTAGGCATTCCGAAACTAGGCAACTGTTTGTTTATCACTATGACCCCCACGTTAGGCTTTCGTTAGGCAAACGAAATTCGGCAACTGTTCGTTTATCACTATGACCACCGCATTAGGCGTTTATTAGGCAAACTTAATTTGGGCAAACCCAAAGCCTACTTAACTAGGCAAGTAATAGGCATTCCTAATTTAGGCTAACCCCATTGCTTCCCAATTAGGGCCTAATGTATTTTAAGGCATGCCTAAGCAAATTTCTAGTCGGGTATTAATATTTTTCAATGCACTAATTTCAAATGGCACACTCCTTTTATCTAAGCAGTTTCTAAAGATGAAATCTAAGACTGCTTGTTAATTTACCTTCTTGTGCTACACAACCATACTAAACTTGCCAAAGGCAAAATATCATGTTCTGGGTTCTTTGCACCAAACATTATCTGAGCTTGAAACCAAATTGTCTCTTTAGAATTTCAGGATTCAGGAGCATATAGCTTTGTTAATTCTTAATGTATTTTCGCGATGTTGATGTCAAGTAACGTTCTAACGTTTTTTTTTTTTTAATTTTTAGATGGTTCCAATTCATCTTTTTTGAAAATTTTAAAAGGGCATCCCATTTTATGGGATGCAAATTCCCCACAAAAAAAAAACACTCATTTAAAACATGAAGCTTTTATGGCCATTGGGCTGAAATTTTTTGGTGAAAAAATACCAAAAATCTTACACGCAGATGAAAGTAAAAAACTATTAAAGAATATAAAACAGGTTATAAGATATCATACTAAAAAAAATATTGCGTTAGCAAATTCATACAATTTTTTTAATAAAAGATAAAAAACATGAAAGCAATGAAGGAGTTTTCAATTTAAATTGCGTTTGTGAAAATGGTGATGGACATCACCAACAAGATAGTGTTGAAATGAGTGGTACGAACTCATTTCAACAAAGTCAAAATGGTGATGTTGTTCGTCTCGACGAACAACATCACCAACAAAATAGTGTTGAAATGAGTGGTTCGAACTCATTTCAACAAAGTCAAAATGGTGATGATGTTCGTCGAGACGAACAACATCACCAACAAGATAGTGTTGAAATGAGTGGTACGAACTTATTTCAACAAAGTCAAAATGGTGATGATGTTCGAAATATTATTCAAAATTTTAAAAAGAAATTAAGAGAAAAAGATGTAATTATAAAACGAAAAAATAAAACCATAAGAAAATAAAGTAATTAAAGAACAGAGGAGATATATCTTGCAAAGCAGGATTCTTCAATTACAACAACAAAAACTTGTTGTTGAGAAACAAATTGTAGATGACCAAGAAGAATTGCGTCGTTTGCAATAATTTATTGTTATGGTTTCCATTTTGTGCGTAGAGATATATAACCAATAGACGCAAAGAGGCACTGGAGGAATTTTTTGAGGTTTTTGTTAGCCGCAAACGGTAGCTTTGACGAATTTAGAAGTTAAACGGCAGCGTAATTTAACCAAAAAATCTGTATACATCTCTTCTCATCAGGAAGCGAAGAGATGTATACGCTGCCGTTTAATTTCTTAATTCGTCAAAGCTACCGTCTGCGGCTAACAAAAACCTCAAAAAATTGCTCCAGTGCCTCTTTGCGTCTATTGGTTATATATCTCTTCTTTTTGTGTGTTATCGTCAATTAATATTTCTGGGGAATTTTCTCAGACTGCCGTGCATTCTCTATTGCACGATAGCCCCCTTTATGTTGTGGAAGCGTAAAAAAAAAATTTCAAAAATTAGATGCTACACCAAAAGAAGGCCAGAACCATTGTAGAAAGTACAATTGGAGTCCTTAAAAATCGGTTTAGGTGCTTGCTAGGTGTTCGTGCACTACATTATACGCCAAAAAAGCTACACAAATAGTTAAAGTTTGCGCAGCATTACATAATATTTGTCAGTTTTACAATGTTCAAGATCCTACCGAATATGAAGATCCTCAAGAACTGAATAACGATGGATATGTGCAGAACATAAGCTTTGAAAATATGAACGGAAGCAATGACATAGGGATAGCTATTAGAAATGAAATTTTAGAAAATCTTTAATTTTCAATGTTTAACCTATTTACGTCCACAGTCGTTTTTGTAAATTTGCAAATAAATAAAACAGTAAGGAAATGGCTTCTAAATTTTTTTAATTAATTTTTCAAATGTATCACATAATTCATTGAGTGAAGTTATTAATAGTAAGTAATAGTAAGTATTAAAAGTAAGTTAAGTGTTAAAATTTGGATACTTTTCCTAATTTCTTTTACCTCTTCTATAATTGCTGTATGGTAAATTTCCAAATCATTAGTTTACTTTTTAAGCATTTTAGTTTTCTCTGCATTGATGGCAGTTGTATTTTTTCTTGTTATTTTTTTTTGTGTACTTCTATCACAAAAGGCTTGCTCTTCCACTGGGTCTTCATCCATTTCCGCTTCGTCTTCTAGGGTCACTAGGGTCTCTATTTCGAAGTGCTGCACTTGATTTTCAGTAGTATCCAACCCAAACTCTGCTCCTGGTGGATTCACACTTTCATCAAAATGCAGCAAATCGATTACCGCATCTTCGAGAGGGCTGAATACGTGCAACCGTGGACCGCCACTAGTGGCACGAAACTCTGTTTTGTTTTGGGAAACTTTCTTCTTCGTTTTGCTTTTAAAGTCCGTCCAAACCTTTAAAGAAAAATAAAATTGATTGATTGCTTGTAAAAAACATACCGTAAACCAGCTGCTCATATGTTAAGATGCAGGAATTTTGTGCATCAATTTTAGGAAACTGAAGTTCAAACCATTTAGTTTTTTCAAAAATCACTTTTAAATAGTAAGCAGAACATCCACATCACCATACAGTTTCCCAAAATTATGCACTTACATATGCGCGACCGGTTGCAATAATACCTTCAGCCATTTCTCCCATGTACGAACAGGTGGACCTTAACTATTTATTTCTTGGGCAAAAGCTTCCCACTTACTCTTTGCCTGTGTCTTTGTACATATTCCTTTGGCAATGGTCGAATTTTGCTCCATTAGTTCCACCAACCGTCCTAGTTGCCTTTTGTTGCTGATAACTTTTGCTCTGCAATTAGGAAAATAATTTTGAATGCATTAGTTATTACAAATAATTACTTAAAAACCGTTTTTATTACAAAAATTCTTACCTTTTGTCCATTTTCTCATCTATTTTTCTAAAATAAAGCAGCAAATTAAATTCATCTATCTAAAACAACTGATAGACCAGCCATTGATTGCGTTGCTATTCACAGTCGACAAACATTCTACTGAACGCAATAGAAAAGACAATCGATAATCGAAAAAGAGCGTTTATCTATTGCCAATCGATAGCCGCAATAGGGGCCTAAATTTTGATATATTAAGCTCGGGAGATGTGACCTTTTCGAAATTGATTGTGTTTATTACACAAAATTTAAAGGAAAAAAAACAATTTAAACTAGGCAAAACTTCTATTTAAGGTACCTAAAATTAAAATATGTAATAACTTAAATTAAAGATAACTAATAGAAATTCTTTAAACAGCATAGTGCAAAAGCATCCACCCTACCCAAGAAAAATTTAAATCGAACTGTAGTGAAAACAAAAAAAAAAAAAAAAAAACAAAAAATGTGTTAAATTACTTGTGAGTACATACTGACTAAGAAAAAAATTTTTCAAAATAGCTTCATTGACTACTTTTTGAAAAGAGGTCGAAAAACTTTTTTTTTCCCCACTTATGGCGGAATTAGCCAAGAAGTAGCGTTTCGTAACGTGACTTCTGTCAAAATCTATCAAATGGCAGAAGCGTGTAAGCGATTAGTGAAATCGTAAAGTAGCGGTACGCAACGTTGAGACCTGTTGAAATTAGATTTTCAAACGTCGCACTACGTTGTTAGATAAAATAAATTAAATTTGGATGTTATTAATTAAATTTTTTGAACAAATTAATTAAAATAAGTATGACAATGGATGCTTGTTTACAAAAACTAGAATTTTTCAAGTAATTTTGAAGTTGTGAGGTGACATTTCGAACGTTGCCTACCGTTTTCACTAATCGATACTACGTTGACAAGCAACCGTGACGTTACGTTACGAAACGCTACTTCTTGGCTAATTCCAGCATTAGAGACACGAATCTCATCGCTTAAAACACGCAATATTTTTTGTTCATGACGAAATCGTGATACCAAATTATTCATTTAATTTTAAAGTTTTATAAATTCGCTTTTTTTTTAATTTCCTATTTGAAAAAAAATTTGTTATATGTTTTATTTCATGTCAATCGTTTGACAGAATAACGAATAAAAATAAAACGCAATGCCAAAAATTTCAATAAACGAACAGAACGAAAGAGAATTTCAGAGTACGATAAGCGTGTACTCGTCCCTTTATGTTTTCTCCCTCTTGCCTTCAAGCTCAAAGCATTTAATGCTTAGAAAAAAAACAAAGCCTGCTACGAAAAAAAATCTTATTTGTATTATCGAAATGGCGATTTTTGTAAATTTCTTAGGACTGCTTTTTCAAAAACTCATAGTTTACGTGAAATTTTTTTTCAGATTTTTGGAAACATTTTATAATTTTTCAACAATATTTCTAAATCCAAAAATTAAAAACACATTTCGAAAAAATTCTCCCGTCTCTTTGATGAATTCTATGCATCTAAGAAAAAAGCCTACTAAGAAAAAAATTTTCATTTGCATTATCGAATTGGCGAGGACTGCTTTTTCAAAAATTCAAAGCTTACGGCAAACACTTTTTCAGATTTTTCAAAACATTTTATAATTTTTTTAACAATAACTCTTTCTCCAATTATAATAATGAAAAAAGCTAATGTGAGGGAAATGAACAACAAAATTCGCTATCTTTCTAATTTGGTTCCATAAGAATTCGGTCATGTTTGCAGAAGTGTGGATGAAATAAGCATTTGGAAGTCAACTGATTCAGACAGTTTTTATTATATGTGGGAATATTTATTTTAAAAGACTATTGAACCGAATTCCTATTACCACTTTCTTTTGTTGCATACTGGCATTAGGCTTCTCTCAAGCGACTAATCTTATAAAACTGAAGCAAATGTCGCCCAAGCACTTTTAGAAGAATTTGTTAGCCTACTTGGAGTACATAGTTTGCTTCATTTGTCCGAATGTGCTAAGCAGTTTGGGCCATTGGATAATTTTTCTGCATATAGATTTCAGAACCATATGCAGTAATCAAAGAGACTATAAAAAAACCTAATAAAATGTAGCAGCAATTATATTTGAGACAACATTTACGAGAAAAACCAGACATATCATACAGTAAAGAATCTTAGATGGGTGCATTTAACATTGAATATAAAAAGAAAAGGATTCATATCGTTTTATCCCAAAAACAGGACCTTTTAAAGCAGTTTCGGAAAAAAAGAGCGTGGGGAAGATGTTATTTTTGGGCATTCTTTTCTGCGAATTGAAAATTATTTTGAGGAACAGCTGCAATCATTTCATAGATTAGGTATTCTAACAGCAAGCCAAATAAAAAAATAAGACGTTGAAAATTTTTAAAGATATTCAGTACAAATGTTTTTGAATTTCACAAGATGAAAAGTTTATTTTAATACCGATATTACATCATCTGTTTCCCGACTTTTTAAACTAACTTACATTTTTTTTTAAGCGTAAAACCTTTAATGCATACGGACTAAAAAAGTAAAAGCTTGCTTGCTTATTTGTTTTATCGGATTGGCGATTTTTGTAAATTTCTTAAAGAAACTGCTTTTTCGAAAACTCATAGTTAACGATTTTTCGAAACATTTTACAATTTTTCGATAATATCATAAAAAGAATCCCGATTTCATATATTTTTATATAGAGTCAAAAAATAACTGCTAAGCAAAGTATTATCCATAAATGTGACCGTCCAGTGGAAAAGGTGCCTCACAAAATAAAAAACTGTTGTTTTTTTACATTATACATACAATTTTGAATAAAATGACAACTCGATCACTGCGAAATTTCAAAAATTTACTGAGTTATGGCATTTTGAAATCGTAAAATGAATAACTCAAGTTTGTAGATATCGAAAGATATCAAAGGTTGTCAATTATCAATTTTTACAGGGTAGAGGTTCGGTAGGACCACTTTTATTGGTGTTTAAAATTTGATTATCGACCTCAAATTAGTTGTAAAATGTTAAGATCATGTCTAAGTACTAAATTCCACCTTAAACTGAAAACTATTGACCCTATCAGGCCTGTTTCGAATTTCGCGTGGTTTTAATTACTTTTCACTTAGGAGGCTTTTTGATGAAAATGGTATAAAAGTTAAAATAAAAGATTCCATTATGAACTTTTAACTTACTTTATTTATTTAAAAAAAAAAAAAAATCAATTTTAGTTAATTTATACAGTTAACAATAAATTATTACTTTCGATAATAATCATTAAAATGAAGGAATGTACGGGTACATTAGATAAGAACTACCCCAGAAAAATTTGATACTTTGTTTTTCATCAATAAAAAGATACGTAATGAATTTTTTTTATATATTAATTTTTTATTTATTAATGATAGCCCAGGAAAATAAGACATTATCTGCGAAAAAATTCCCAGTATATTAATTTTTTATTTATTAATGAGTAGTATAACGAACATAAATAATCTTACACTATTAACAAATATTTATTTTATATTAAAATATTTTACTTTTTTCTTAAGACCCTTAATTAAGTTTTGTACAGTTTTAGTCTAAGATCCGGCAGTAAAAAAACGTACCGATCGAGTTTTTAGTTAAAACCTAATTCTTACATATATTTAGGAATGGGGGAATATATTTTTGCTGGGTTGCCTCTCAAGATGTGGCCGCAAGTATTATCAAATTGCGATAACTTATGAACCTTGAGTCGCACGAGAAAAAGTGCCCAGATATTTTTTATGGAGAGTCATATGCTCTACAAGTAATTTTCATTATATGTAAAAAAAAATTTACCGTTTAAGAATAATTTATTAAAAATCGGTTTTTTTTTACGCAATAAACTTAAAAAAAAATCGGTTTTTAATAAACAATTGATAATACTTGCGGCCACATTTTGAGAGGCAACCCAGCAAAAATATATTCCGCCATTCCTAAATATATGTAAGAATTAGGTTTTAACTAAAAGCTCGATCGATACGTTTTTTTACTGCCGGATCTCGTACTATTTCGTCGACAGTACCGTACGACCTTCACCACTTATTTTTGAAATCTTTTAAATTTTTTGCAGTACTTTTACTCTTCCAAAGATCTGATTTCATTAGAGCCCAATATCTCTCAATAGGTCGAAGCTCTGGGCAGTTAGGTGGATTCGCATTTTTGGGTACAAAATTTACATTATTGTTATTGAACCATTCTATGGTGGCTCTAGAGTAGTGAGAGGTTGCTAAATCAGGCCAGAACATTACAGTACCCCCGTGCTCACGAAAATTTTCGAGGTAATTGTGCCCTGTGTTACAAAAAAACTGCTTCTCAGACCGCATGTGCATATGGCCTGCCAAACCATATAATGCTTGGGAAATTTTTTAATTTTCATCTTTGCTCTCTACCTGCCCCTTCTCCGAACAGGTATAAAATTCGTGTCCTGGTAGCTGTTTAAAATATGCCTTAACGTATGTTTCATCGTCCATTATGCAGCAGTCAGATTTAGTCAGGTAACCGACATATAACTTTCGAGCACGCTTTTGAGCCTCTAACCGCTTTTCTAACTGTCTGGTACTTTTTGAACTCAGTAGGTCTTTAGTTTTTTCTTTAGCCTGTTTATAGAAGATTTTGAGGTTCCTGCTCTGGCAGCCATATCTCGTTCTGAAGTGTTAGGATTCTGCTTAGATAGGGTCTTCACCTTTTTCACCAACTGTAGATCTATATTGGCTTTTTTACCTGAACCTTTTTTCCGGGTAATAAGTTGACCCTTTCTATAATTCTAAATAACCCTTTGGATAGTTCTTTTTGATGAACCTGTTTTTATAGCTATGACTGAAAATTTTAATTCTGGTTTTTTCAGGTAAGTGTACAAAATGAGTTCGCGCTTTTTTTCTTGATTGCTATACATCTTTATCGTTTGAGATTTGTTTGCCAAGTGTTATATATTTTTATAATCGTCATGCTATATAGAAACACTCATATTTCGACCTGCACGATCATCATAATCATAATCTTAAGTAATAAAAGTGTCAAATTTTTGTGGGGCAGTCCTTATTTACAAATACTATGATGCAAGACCTTTTGCACCGGATCGTGAACATGGCTATTGATAAAAATAGCAATTAAGATTTAAAAGTTGATAATTATTATTATATAATTATTTAAAAAAATTTTTTGATTTTTTATAAAAATTTCCTTAAAAACAAAAGTTTTAAAAAAATTTCATGATTTGGTTGACTTTTGAGCATTTCAAAAAACTACTAACTGTTGTTTTTGCAGCTTTTTTAGTTTTTTGAAAATTTATATATCTGAAACGGCTCGATGAAAAAAATTTAAAACTGGTACTACAAGACAAAAAGTTTCAAAAAAATCGGAAATGGAAAAGCAAAATGCAATCCGGTTACGTATACAATGCCCCATTTATATTAGACAAATTTATTGAAGCCTTACTACAGTATATAATACATGTAAATGCTAAAATAAAACTTAACGAATTAAAAAATTATCGTTTCACTTAAGATGCAAGTATTTATCGCTCTAGCTAATGACTGTAATAGGTGCAGGTATTTATCGCACTTACACAGGTGAAATATCCCTAATGGGGAACAAACACCTTTAAAAAATGGTACCGCACTAGTTTGCATACCCCATGGGTGGTGAAGAAATTGCAAATTAAATTATAATTACACAGGCCCACAAAAAAAAAAAAGTACCATGCGCGAAAGATCAGACCACCTGAACTTTATATTTTCGGGGTCGCTGAATACGAATATGGTGCCAGAATAGCGAAGTTGGTTCGCGTTTTTTCGGAAATCAACAATAATGGTGAAAATTTGAGATTTGAGAAATAATACTGAAAAAAATCTCAAATTTTTCAGCATAATTGTTGATTTCTGAAAAAACGCGAACCAACTTCGCTATTCTGGCACCATATTCGGATTCAGCGACCCCGAAAACATAAAGTTCAGGTGGTCTGATCTTTCGCGCAGGGTACTTTTTTTTTTTTTTGTGGGCCTGTGTAGTAAGATAATAGAACCGAGGAACAAAATGATTTTATTGAACTTTATAAAAGCCTTTGACTGTTTATGGAATGACGAATATAAATTTCATCATAAAAAAATACAGATAAGCGAAGCCTATGAGAAACTATTACAACAAATGAAGAAATACAATTCAGGCGCAGAATTAAAAAACTTCAAATCTCATACAAGAAAATTACGAGAAAAGTTTTTTAAAATAGAAGCAAATGTCGATGATGACTACGCAAGGTGAGCCTTAACCCGTTCTAAATCGGACGTCGTAGCACATCAAATTTTTTTCCAGATTCTGTTTACTTATCGTTCAAATGATGTATACAAAAATATTCACTCGTGACTCCTCAACTAAATTTTGAGATAATCGATTTTCCAATTGGCTCATTTTCCCATACAAAAAGAAAAAAACAATTTTTTTAACTACATTAAACAAAAATTAAAATAATTACAATCGATGTGTTTTACGATGCTTAACGCGAATCTATCCTCAGAATTGCTCTATCGTGTATAGTTTATGAGATATTGTAACCTAAAGACCAAAAAAAGTCGTTTTTTGCCATTTTTTGAAGCTATATAACTATGTTACATATAATTTTTTTGTCAAACGTGGCTTAGCTACTTGAAAGCCTTAATATTTCGGTCTACGATATCTCTTAGAAGCATGATGATATAAATATAATTTAAATTAGGTTTTAAAGGAAAAGATTGTCAAAACGGGTTTTTTGCACTTTTGTGTCTTTTGAAGTTAGGATATCTTTGAGGAAAAAAAAGATATCAACATAATTTAAATTAGGTTTTAAAGGCAAAGATTAGCACTTTAAAGTTGTTTACCAGATTTAACGAAATCAAAATTTCTTTCACATTTTAAACATGTTCAACGAACCGACCATTTCAAAATTCAGCCGTATACCATACACGTAACAACAACACTCGGGGTGTCAAACGGCTGAATTTAGAAGTAGTCGGTTCGTTGAACACGTTTAAAATGTGAAAGAAATTTTAATTTCGTTAAGTCTGGTAAGCAACTTTAAAGTCCTAATCTTTGCCTTTATAACCTAATTTAAATTAAGTTGATATCTTTTTTTCCTCAAAGACATCCTAACCTAAAAAGACACAAAAGTGCAAAAAACCCGTTTTGACAATATTTCGGTCTACGATATCTCTTAGAAGCATGATGATATAAATATAATTTAAATTAGGTTTTAAAGGAAAAGATTAACTGCTGAAACAGAATGTGTAGCTGAAGCTTGAAGTACGAAGTAAGCGACGAACTGTCAAAAGTAGACTTCACATATTTTAATACGCGTCAACACAATGTGAAGTTAACGCTGTAGCTGAAGCTTGCGGCGTAGTACAAAGTTCGAACTTTTCAACTTTGTCGCTTGCTGCACGCTTTTTGACAGAAGAACAATGTTACCGAATTGATGAAAATAAATTTGAAAAAAATATTTAATGATTTAAAAGTTAATTCAGCGCAAAATTCATAAAAATTTCATAAAAAAGAGCATCAAATAAAATTGTGAAAATAATTTCAAGTTTTAAAAGTTTAGGTCATTCAAAAATTTATGCAAATTTTATAACGAAATAAGATTGGCAACTCTATTCCATAAGCAGAAAACTTCGCTATTCTGTTCATAGAAATTCTCGAAGCGCTTCATCGTCTGCTACACTACATTTTGTACTACAGCGGCATACTACAGCTTCATCATTCTGTTCAACGCTTAAGGCTTTCAAGTAGCTAAGCCACATTTGACAAATAAATGATATGTTACATAGTTATATAGCTTCAAAAAATGGCAAAAAACGACTTATTTTGGTCTTTAGGTTACAATATCTCATAAACTATGCACGATAGAGCAATTCTGAGGATAGATTCGCGTTAAGCATCGCAAAACACATCAATTTTAATTATTTTAATTTTTGTTTAATGTAGTTAAAAAAAAATTTGTTTTTTCTTTTTGTATGGGAAAATGACCCAATTGGAAAAGCGATTATCTCAAAATTTAGTCGAGGAGTCACGAGTGAAAATTTTTTTTATACATCATTTGAACGATAAGTAAACAGAATCTGGAAAAAAATTTGATGAGCTACGATGAAATTTTTAAAGGGGAAAAAATCATGGAGTAGAAGAAAAACAACTGATGAAAAAGTTGTGGAAGTCCATATCAGCGAATGTGATGTTGATATTAACTACGAAGAGAAAATATTTGCAGAATTGAACGAAGTTTAAATAGTCACACAAGAAACAAACAAATCAAAGCGACGATCAAAATGATGGACAACATCCCAAGTGCCAGTTTTCAAAATATGGAAAATTTTGATTACGTACATATTTTGAAACTGAAAATTTTAAGACACAAACAAAATGAAGCCCAATAAGAAATAGGTAATAACTTTAATATTAGGAATTTTTATTAAATTTTATTCTTTCATCTTTAGCATCTGTATTTGAAGATAATTCAACAAGATGTTCCGTACTTCGTTGTTATATTTATTCGTAATTACTATACACATCACATTCGTTGATTGGGACTTCCTCATCCTTTTCTTCAATTTTTTGTATCCTTTCGTAGAGATTTTTTCCCTTTTAAAAATCTCATCTTAGAATAAAAACTTGATAAAATACCATCGTCGCAGTTATTATCGGTATTTGCATCAATTTTAAAAAACTTCTCGTAATTTTCTTAACCCAACGGTCCATACAGTACGTCGAGTACGTCAAGTCGTTTTTTTCGACTGACAGCTGAGTTAAAAGTATTAGAAAAATCTTTTTATAACATTAATTTGAAATTTTAATTTTGCACTTGCACAGCTCCAATAATTTTTTATTCACACTTTTAGTACAGTAAAGTTGTCAAAAAATGTATAAAGACCTAGAAATAATTGCGCACTGCAATTTTTTTTGCTTTATATTTTTAGGACCACTAAAAAAGCTTAATGTCAAAAAGAAAAAAAAAAACAAAGCCTGCTACGAAAAAAAATCTTATTTGTATTATCGAAATGGCGATTTTTGTAAATTTCTTAGAGGGGCTGCTTTTTTTAAAACTCATAGTTTACGTGAAACTTTTTTTCAGATTTTTCGAAACATTTTACACATAATTTTTCAACAATTTTTCTAAATCCAAAAATTAAAAACACATTTCGAAATGTTCTTAAAACTCTGAAAAAATTCTCCTGTCTCCTTGATGAATTCTAAGCATCTAAGGAAAAAGCCTACTAAGAAAAAATTCTCATTTGCATTATCGAATTGGCGAGGACTGCTTTTTCAAAAATTCAAAGCTTACGTCAAACTTTTTTTCAGATTTTTCAAAACATTTTATAATTTTTCAACAATATGTAACTCTTTCTCCAATTATATTAATTAAAGAAGCTAATAAGAGGGAAATGAACAACAAAATTCGCTATCTTTCTAATTTGGTTCCATAAGAATTCGGTCATGTGTGCAGAAGTGTGGATGAAATAAGCATTTGGAAGTCAACTGAGTTCAGACATTTTTTATTATATGTGGGAATATTTATTTTAAGACTGTATTGAATCGAATTCCTATTACCACTTTTTTATGTTGCATGCTGGCATTAGGCATCTCTCAAGCGACTGACCTTATAAAACTGAAGTAAATGTCGCCCAAGCACTTTTAGAAGAATTTGTTAGCCTGTTTCGAGTTATTTATGGTGAGCATTTGATAAGCTTCAATATACATAGTTTGCTTCATTTGTCCGAATGTGCTAAGCAGTTTGGGCCATTGGATAATTTTTCTGCATATAGATTTCAGAACCAAAGAAGACTATAAAAAACCTTATAAAATATAGCAGCAATTACATTTGAGACAACATTTACGAGAAAAATCAGACATATCATACAGTAAAGAATCTCAGATGGGTGCATTTAATATTGAATATGAAAAGAAAAAGATTCATTTCGTTTTATCCCAAAAACAGGACCTTTTAAAGCAGTTTCGTAAAAAAAGAGCGTGGGGAAGATGTTATTTTTGGGCATTCTTTTGTGCGAATTATAAATTATTTTCAGGAACAGCTGCAATCATTTCATAGATTAGGTATTCTAACAGCAAGCCAAGGCTTTTTGCATAGTTAATCTGCCTTGTCTTATTGTGGTTTTCCGCTTTTCTCTGCAATTTGCTCGGCTGTTAGAAAAATTTATTATCTTAGTAGGTGAATTCTTATATTCCTTTGCAGTTTTGAACACTGATGCCTACATTTTTTGCTACAGTGGCTCACAGCTTATTTCGTGCAGTAATATTTTTTTAACTTCAAAATACTATATCTTTAAAACGAATACATATATAATTAAATTTTGAACACAGGTTAAAATGGGCATGTCTATTGTTCATAATGAGTAAAAGAAAATGGACAAAAATTGATTCAGATACGCTCAAGGCGGAAAAAATCGATTGAGTAGGAGAAATTTATGTCACAGCTTATTTCGTGCTGATGCTTATTTTCCCTTTGGAGTCAGCGTTTCGCGTTATTTAACGGGAATTTCATTTTCTATGTTCTCTATGTAGTATTTGCAACCAAATGCAGCCATTTTTTAGTTTGATCTTGTGCATGTGAGGGTAAAAAAGTGCATTTTGCAGAAATGGGTCGTCTAGCAGCGAAAATCGGTGATAAGTCATCTTAAGAACGGCCAATCCCTGCGCAAAGCTGCTCAATATGTTAATTTGAGTCCCGCCTACAATGCAAAGCACAATTGAAAGCTTCATGCAAGTAAACCGAGTCCAAAATAAGGGTTAAATTTCGTAAAACAAAATTTTTAATCCCGATGACGATCAGTTTTTTATCCACAAAATTAAGACAACTCACGTTATCGGCTCCAAAAATAGTCACAAGCATGCAGCATGAACTAAGCAATCCGCAAAGTGCAAAAACTGTCTACTTTGTGCACCAAGACCACAATTTTAAAGCCTAAGTAGCCCTTCATAAGCAAAAAAGCCAACATAGCTTACATTCTCTTTGACATTGAGCTCAGTATTAGCACGCCCACAAAGATTCGGACTTCTAAAATAGCATCATAATCACGGATGAGTCTAAATTTAACATATTTGAACCTGATGACATGGCATACGTATGGTGGAAACGCAATACTGAGCTGAATCGCAAAAGCTAGTAGACTTTTTGGGATGTTTTTTTTTGCTTATGAAGGACTACTTGGGCTTTGAAGCTGTGGTCTCGGGACACGCAGCCACCAGTTTTCGCACTGTACGAGTTACTTAGTTCTTGATGTATGTCCTTGATAGTTTTTGGAGCCAATAATGTGGGACTGTATTGATTTTGTGGGCAAAAAATGAATTGGACCCGATTTACATGCACGAAGCTTTCAATTGTGCTTTGCATTGTAGGCGGGACTCAAATTAACATATTGAGCAGCTTTGCGCAGGGATTGGCCGTTCTTAAGATGACTTATCACCGATTTTCGCTGCTAGACGACCCATTTCTGCAAAATGCACTTTTTTACCTTCATATGTACAAGATCAAAATAAAAAAAGGCTGCATTTGGTTGCGAATACTACATAGAGAACATAGAAAAAGAAATTCCCTTTAAATAAAGCGAAACGCTGGTTCCAAAGGGAAAATAAGCATCTGCACGAAATAAGCTGTGACATAAATTTCTCCTACTCAATCGATTTTTTCCGCCTTGAGCGTATCTAAATCAATTTTTGTGGATTTTCTTTTACACATTGTGAAGAATAGACATGCCCGCCTTAGCCTGCGTTCAAAATTTAATGATATGTATTCGTTTTAAAGATATAGTGTTTTGAAGTTAAAAAAATATTACTGCACGAAATAAGCTGTGTGCCACTGTATATCTGAATAGCTTGAACCCCCATCTTTCGAAAGAGCTACTACATGCATATTAGACCGGTGCGTTTTGGACGAAAGTTTAAAATTTGTAGCGCAACCGGCAGAATTGTAAAGTTTAACTATCGACATGAAGATTGCCGCCACCCTAGCTCTGAGAGATGACGGGAAGGGGTGTCGATATATTTTTGAAGGTTGAAAAACGTGGTTTAAAAATGCATGCTCATAGGTCCGAAGTGAATCAATTCTCAGCTTCATAGTAGGTCGAAAGCTGAAATCCAAGACATGGATTCTTATGTATTTTTTCCCGTAGAATCGAATGGCATCATTAGTTTTCTGATTAGACGTCCATTTTTGGCGTTAAGTGAACTTTTCAGCTCAAAAAAGTCTAAATTTTTCCAAATCCCCTGTTTAAGCACTCCACAATTGAACAGAAAAAATTTTAGAAAAATTTGAAATATATATTTTGTTAGGATTTTTTCTGGCAAATCCAGTGGTACCATGGTTTTTGCGCTACGGCATTATTTTCATTCATGAAAATCGAATTTTTGATTTTTATTATCAAAAAATATCACGAAATCGGGCGTTAATATTTAGTCAACGACGGTTCCCAACGTCAGGACGGTTTTTTTTTTCGGTGCCCCCTAGTAAAATTTTTTTAGAATGTTTTTGGAAATTTTTTTAACCCATTATATACAAGTTTTTGAAAAAGGGGTCAAAAAGACCCTTAAAAACGCGATATAATGGGTTAAGATGTTCACATAACTTAATGTAGAATCAAGCATGGAACAATATTTTAGAACATCTTAACCCATTATAAACAAGTTTTTGGATAAAGGGGTCGAAAAGACTCTTAAAAACGCGGTATAATGGGTTAAGATGTTCACATAACTTAATGTAGAATCAAGCATGGAACATCTTAACCCATTATATCGTGTTTTTAAGGGTCTTTTCGACCCCTTTATCCAAAAACTTGTTTATAATGGGTTAAGAAGTTCTAAAATATTGTTCCATGCTTGATTCTACATTAAGTTATGTGAACATCTTAACCCATTATATCCCGTTTTTAAGGGTCTTTTAGACCTCTTTTTCAAAAACTTGTTTATAATGGGTTAAAAAAAATTCCAAAAACATTCTAAAAACATTTTACTAGGGGGCACCGAAAAAAAAACCGTCCTGACGTTGGGAACCGTCGTTGACTAAATATTAACGTCCGATTTCGTGATATTTTTTGATAATAAAAATCAAAAATTCGATTTTCATGAATGAAAATAATGCCGTAGCGCAAAAACCATGGATTTGCCAGAAAAAATCCTAACAAAATATATATTTCAAATTTTTCTAAGATTTTTTCTGTTCAATTGTGGAGTGCTTAAACAGGGGATTTGGAAAAATTTAGACTTTTTTGAGCTGAAAAGTTCACTTAATGCCAAAAATGGACATCTAATCAGAAAACTAATGATGCCATTCGATTCTACGGAAAAAAATACATAAGAATCCATGTCTTGGATTTCAGCTTTCGACCTACTATGAAGCCGAGAATTGATTCACTTAGGACCTATGAGCATGCATTTTTAAACCACGTTTTTCAACCTTCAAAAATATATCGACACCCCTTCCAGTCATCTCTCAGAGCTAGGGTGGCGGCAATCTTCATGTTGATAGTTAAACTTTACAATTCTGCCGGTTGCGCTACAAATTTTAAACTTTCGTCCAAAACGCACCGGTCTAATGCATATATTTTCCACCTTAATACCGCTTTTAGCACCCATTTCTAAATTACAGGGTATTAGTGAAAATTTGAGAAGGTTTTAAATTCCGGTAACCATTTTAATACATTTTTTTACACGCACTTATTTTCTAATCCTCTATCCTTTGTCGCTGTGAAGAAATTTGACCACTTATTAGCTTTTTCTTCAACAAATTGCACTAATTTTTCAAGTAATATCAAAATCTGAATAACTGAAATTACTCCTATCAAGAGTTTTTTCTCATTATTTTCACAAATGGGAGTCAGATTTGATTTTTGAAAAGATGTCTACAGAGCTGAAATGCAGAGCAATGCAACTGACCTTACTTTTGATTTTTTTAATGCAACACTCTGCGAGTTATACTTGATTTTACGAAGAAATGCTATCGTTCGCAATTCAATGGACAGGTACTGTAGATAGTATCGACCCCCATACAAAAAAAAAAAAAAAAGTTTGAATGTCCGCCCTCAGTTTGAAAGCTAATATTGAAAGATTTTTAAGAAAAAAATATTCTGAGGGGGCCGATATTCGTTTTTGAAACATCCTGTGTTTCATATTTTGTACTGAGGTTTTATATTCGCTATAACTTCTTCAATTTCAACAATTTGAGAAAATTTTGTAGAAATGAATTTTATGATTTTTTGTGGGCTTCAATTCTATGAAGTGTCCTTGGCAACTGAGATAATGAAAATAAAATAAGGCCCTTGTCGAGACATTTACAACGATATACTATACTTGTTGATCGGATGTCAAATGGCGGAGATATAAGAAAAAAACAAAACTGCATCGAATTTAGAGGTCCAAAAAAAATTTTTTTTTTCCTTAAAAATCTTTCAATATTAGCTTTCAAATTATTATTAACTATCTAGGGTACATTCACATGGTCATATACAGTCCAGCCAGTTGGCCGGACGCGAAACGCACTTCTGGTATCCAAAGTGCACAAGCAATGTGCGCCCGCGTTCCATGATTTGTTTACTTAAGCGCACCGCCTGTATTTGGACAAAGTATGTACACAACACGCCTTCTTCCGGTTGAGCGTCAGCACGCCAACGACTATTTTATATTCGAATTTGGACACAGGACAAGCAAACGGTTGATTTGACTGCTTCAGTTTCATCTTGTTACAATAATCCACGTCATCGAAATCGAGTTCCATTTTGTATGGCTGTGTGTTTCTAATTACTAGTATCCCCCAGTGGTCGATATTCGACCACAAATAAATTAATTAATTTTGGTACTTTTTGGACACTTGGTACTTTTTTTGCTATTTGGTACCATTTAAAAAATCCCGTGAGTCAATTTCAAGCGAAACGTATGTCAGCAAAACAAAACAAAAACAAAAAGTCGCTGCTCTGCCTTTTGTCTTTTAGCTGAAACACAATGCGGCAGTAGCAGTGGCAGCGATCAGCTGTTTTTTAGAAGCAGTGTGTTTCAATGGTAACACAATTACATAAGAGCAGTAGCAGTAAGCAGTACTGTCATGTTTAGGGGCCATTCACATATTACGTAACGCGATTTTCGACCAATTTCAAATCCCTCCCTCGCCGGTTGTAACAAAACGGACAACCCCCTCCCCCCTAGTTACGTATCAATTCTTAATTTTGGTAATTTGAATTTATCGTCGCATAAAATTTACAAAATCGACGCTAAGTAACGTAGTTGATGACCCCTCCCCCATGCAACACTTCGTAACAAATCGTTCGACTCCCCTTCCGCCCTGGCGCGTTACGAAATATGTGAACGGCCCTTTAGCTCTATTTCTAAATTTAATGCCACTGCCGCAATCTTATCAGTGTTAAATTAAACACTTTAGTTGTTGCTTTCCCATACGTTCCTCAGAGAGTACTTAGTTAAGCTGTCATCTAAAACACAGATACCGTTAATGTAAATGGATAAAGTTGTTTTAAGTTGTTGCACTCTTTTCTTAACATAAGTTATTTTTTCTTCTTTATAAAGTATTACAATATTTTTTTATTTGTTCCATCGAAGCACTTATACCCCATTAAGTCCGTCAGTGACGCTCTTCATAAAATGAATTACTGTCATCGTTTTTAATGCCAAAAAGCACGTTGGTACCAAATCAGCATTTTTAGATAAATTTTCTCTTCGCACTGTAGCTGTGGCAACTTTTAGCGTCCATATGCCTAAAAGAAAAGGTTTTTAACAAAAAAATAAGATAAAGTCTATCAAATTCGCCCTCGAAAAATTAATCTAATTGAATGCCCATTTTGAATGGGGCGATGGCCCCCTTCGCCTCTTAAGGTATGCCACTGCATTGTAAACAAATATTTAGAGATAAGTCGGCGCATCGTTCTTAGCAGAAGATGATGCATATTGGCCATAAAAAGATGTGCGCACTGACTTTTTTTTAATAATATTAACATTTGCTCACACTTCTGTACAAAATATCTGTTTTCTATCCATTAAACCATATTTTAATGCAAAACTTTTATCTGTTGAAGTTTTGGTCCTTTTTTTTGGAGCTTTTAGTACTTTTTTTGCTATTTGGTACACAATAAAAAATCACATGTGTCATCCCTGGTGTCATCAGCGCAACGAAAGCAAAGCAAAAAAAAAAAAACATGTGTCAGTTTTCGTCTTTCTCTTTGTACATATTTCTATCTTATGTGACCGTGTATTTTGTTGTTGTAAATATTGAAAAATTTGTTTTTAATTTTAGCCGGCTAAAATGTAAAAATTTAAATAATTTTAACTTTGTGCACATCTACACACAAAAAAGTTTCTAATAGTGTATAATTCAAAGTTGCAGTGAATTTCCAAAAGAGGAAAAAAAGATGGACAATTTTTTGTCTTGCGTATTAATATATAGATTATGCCTTGTGTTCTGGGCTGATTTAAAATTTTAGTTTTCGTTTTGACTTAGGGCCAATTTCACAGTGTGAGCTTAAGCGGAGTTTATCTGTTGAGTGTAGTTTAAGTAGAAATTTCATTTTCACAGTCATTTGAATTTGAGGGCCGCTTAAGCGCCAGTCATTGGACACTACAAATAGTTAGGGCGGTTTAAGCGGCGTTTATGTCACAACTGACGTTGTCAAAAAATAAATTGAATTAAAACAACATTTTTATTATATTTTGAAAAGATATTTTGTGTTTTAGATAAAAATCAAATCTAATCGAATTTGTAATCAAAAAAAAAGTATCGTAGATGCATTTATGGCCATCATAAGTTTCACGTGATATATGAATGCATAATGGCTTTTTGAATTTCTTCACCGAGAAGAAACTTGGATTCTTGGAAAGCGTTCAATAAATAGGATTGGATACAAACACATCTTTGGCACCGTTTAATTGAAGCACATCCTCCGTCCCAAGATAACAGTCTGCATTCTTGATGATCAACAAGATTGTGACGAAGCTAAAGCTTACAATGTGGAAGCATAGAAAAAACTTGGCGATAACAAAAAATTTTGAGAAACTGGTCAAATCATATTTTGATAAAACAGATTCCACGTCTCTTGGGTCCCGATTCAAAGAAAGCTGGGAAGTTTTTTGGTTTATGATGGACAAAATTGAAGAAATTAGGTGTACAATAAAATTCCAGATGAAGAAAGTATTATGCTTGTCAGTTGCAATTGGATACGTTAATATGAAACCCGATGAATTGACTTGTCAACTTATTAATTAATTTCTTGGTTTCGCTGTTAAAGAATTGTCAAAACGTTCGTGCTCTGCACATTGAATCTTCTATGGGACCACCACAACGATATTACTAAACTTTGAATTTTACAATTTATAGAAAATTTCAGAGTGTTAATTAGAAAGGTTTATTGGAAAGGATACATAATAAAATATGGCAATTTTTATACACATACTAGCTGGCCTGGTTGCGACTTCGTTCGCCCATTCCCGATGCCTATACGTACGAAGTCCCATCCATCTCCATCGTCCCTCTCTTCCAATCACCAAGGTTTTTAAAGATCCATGTATCAACTTTTGTAATCATAGCTCCCATAGGTACAGAGATATAGCATTTTCTATATTTTTTGTATGAAGGGTGCAACTCCCCCTTCTCATCCCCCCCCCCGCCCAAGATTTTCATAGTAAATGGTAGATAGAATATTCATGTATGTACCAAGTTTTATAACAATATCTGCGATATGTGAAGAAATATAGCATTTTGTGTATTTTTGAAAATTGGATGCAATTCTACACCCAATATCCCCCAAGTTTTGCATGGTGAATGGTAGATATGTACATTATGCATAAATTCATCAACTTTCATAATCCTAACTTGTATAACAGTAGAGATATAGCATTTTTTGTATTTTTTTCGTATGGGGGGTGCAACCCCCGTTCCCCTCAGTAGCATCCCACCTCCTTAAGAACCTTCTACAGACCATAACAAACAATTTAAAAAAAAAATTATGTAAATCGGCCTTGTAGTTTCCGCGTTCATAAGCTACATACGGACACCATTTCATTTTTATATAATAGAAGATTTATTTTCTATTTTCGTACACAAATTTTTGAAGGTTTAGCGTTGGCTTCGAAAGTACATCCAAGGGTACGTTGTTCAGCTTCATTCCTTTCGACAGCCAAAACGGCATTGCGTATTTTCTTCTTTTCAGCTTCGACTGCGAAATTCTATAATTTTTTAATTTTTGCTATTGAACTTTTTTTAAATTGTAAACAATATTTAACGTCAAATTTGTTTAATGTCAACTTTGCTTACCTTTATTTTTGGTTTGTATCTATGCTAATGACAGAAGTAAGATAGTCAACTGTGAAATTGAAAATTAGTTAAGGGCCGCTTAAGCTACACTAACGGTTTAGCTAAGCTAAACCTTACGCTCACACTGTGAAATTGGGCCTTAGTCTTTCACAAATTTTTTGAAAATTAAAAACTGACAAATTGTGTAAACCATTTCAAAACGATCAAGATTTTTTTGATGGCACTCGATTTGGCTATAAATTGCATAAGCAATAGTAGTATAGTGGAAAAAATTACTACCAAATATTTTTTCAAAATTTAAAAAAATGGCGGTGACATGGGACTTTGAAATTTTTAGGTCAGTTTTTTTTTAAAAGCTTTAACTTTAGTTGCATTTATCCAATTCTCAAATTTATAGTGTCGTTGCTTATGCCAATTTATAGTCAAATCGGATTCCATGAACAAATTTCTTGATCGTTTGCACCAAATAGAGCAATGCTTATGCCCAAAATAAATACGCATTTTTCAGGCGTGAAAATCAGTTTTCGTTGATTGAACTTGAACCTGAAATTTTTTTGTGAGTGTTTCAAATTAGGCCAATCACTGAATCCATTGTAGATACAAAAATTTCGTAATGTGTCTACGATGGATTCAATGATGGGCATGAATATTAAAAATTCGCCCATATATTATTATTGAAATATTTCTTTTTATTTTATTTACAGATGCCAAGAGGCCGAGGAAATTATATATACAGGGGGCACTCTCGAGAATACAGCCAGCCCCAACCGGAAGACCCAATAACTAGAGTCAAAAAGAGGATTGACTTTGCCTTAAAGGAACTTGCCGACCATAAAAAAATACTGATAGAACACTAGTCGCAATGCAGAGGCAGTTGGAAGATTTACAGAAAAATCGTGTTCCTCCTTCAGAACAAAAAGCCCGGCTGAAGGAGAAGAAGATGGAATTGGAGGATGAGTTGAAAAAAAAAACAAAGATTATGTAAAAAATTTTTCATTTTAAAAAATATTTCTAACTAAATGTAACATTTGTTTTTATCATTAAAAAGTACGTAATGAATTTTTTTCAAAGTTTGTTTTTTATTCATTAAAATTCTATATCTTCCAAAATGTACAAGCTATTTCATTGAAATTTGGTAAGTAGGTGCTCCACATAATTAGCATCCGCTGATCAAAAAGTGGGCGATATCAGACAATGCCACTTAAAGCAATTGCCACCACACTTTAAAGTCTATTTGGCAAAACGTAATGATGAATTCAATAGCAATTTACAGTGTAAGCTTTTTGAGCGTTTGGCACAGCTATTTGGTGATCCGTCTACAGATTTAATAGCGCTGCGTTCAATTGTAACGCCTCATGATTCTGAAGCTGTCTTAAGTCAATGGTGAGTTCTCTTCTTATTCTTCCATTCCATAGCAAAGTGTGATAATAAAAATATATGTATTGTAAGCCCTAAATTGTAATGTCTAAGTTATATAATTTGCATGTCACCCTATGCTTTGTTATTTTCATTTTTGTTATCACCCTATGTACTTATAAATGTCAAAATATAGTTTCCGACATTGACGGCTTTTTCCGGCATTGTCGTTTTAAGCTGGAATTAGTCAAAACATTCCGTTCCCTAACGTGACTAATTAATTTAGTAAAATAAAAATAATTATAATTACATCAAAATTAGTCTGATGAGTCTTTGTGGCGAAAGATATAAAATTTCAATTAAAAATAAATTTTTTATATATTTTTATTGTCATCCAAAAAGCATCCAAACAGCATTTCTGAATGCGAGAGCGATGCGCTTCCAAAGAGCATTTCTGAATGCGAGAGCGATGCGCATCCAAACAGCATTGCAATTTTTCAATTATAATTAATTTAGTAAAATAAAAATAATTATAATTACATCAAAAATCAGAGCTGGGCGATAAGGATTACTACTAGCAAACGATTACGATTGCAGTAATCGTTAAAAACAAAAAACGACGATTAGGATTACAGTAATCGTTCATCGAACGAGCTTCGATTACGATTACAGTAATCGTAATTTTAAAAAAAGTGAAATTACGATTACTGTAATCGGAATCGAAGTTCGTTCGATGAACGATTACTGTAATTCTTATTTCGTTTTTTTTTATATAAGGATTACTGTAATCGTAATCGTTTGCTAGTAGTATTTCCATCAAACCTACGGCACGCCAGAGCCACTGACTTTCTTTGAAAATTATTGTCCAGCCAATGGCAAGTGTACCCCAAAAAGCTGCGGTGTTTTGCGTACCAAATATCTGCTGTTGTGCAAAATTTTTTTACTTTGGTCATTTTATTTTTAACTTTTAGCATCATATCGTTGTACATTGAGTCTAGTTTTGCTATAGCAACTTTCCGGCTTATGACTTTTAGTCCCGTTAATTTGAACAGAGCTTTAAAAGACTGCCTTTCGACAATTGATATAGGAGAGGAAGTATCAATAATAAATGACAGCACAAGTTCATCGAACCGCTTTTGCTTGTTATGTGCACGATTACGCGTTTTTGGTTAACTGCTTTCGTAGGTACTTTTTAAAAACATCGGGATGCATGCGGCGAAGATGAGTAACGAAGTTAGAAGTTACCCACCCAGTTGCTTTAATGATTATACCACAGGTCGAACACTTAGCACTTGTGAGAACAACTTGTGATGTTTCGTTGGTAACCTTAGCAAAAATATTCCAACGTTCGATAAATGATTTTCGTTATAAACTCATTTACAACAAAAGTGAGCAACTTACGTGTTCCATCTTACGTGTTCTTATCGAAAAGTTGGGATCAATCATCTCATCATCAAAGTCAGACTCATCGGTTGAAAATAAATTTGGCGAGCTCATGTTTATTTTCATAAATTAGAACTATTAAGGTTGAAGAATTTGGCCTGGCCAAACATTAAATACCCTACACTGCTACGCCCTCTTGTCCGAGTTCACCCAGTTTTTGTTCAGAGCTTGCATTTATAGTTTTTAGTGTCTGAGTGAAAAACGTTTTCAGTGTAGCGTTTTGAAGCTTTTGCTTATATGGGAGGTGCCACGCCCTTTTGTCCGAGTTCGTCTAGTTTTAGCTTAGAGCGTGCATTTATAGTCGTTAGTATTTGAGTGAAGTTTAATTGGATTATCTCAAAAAACTCTTTCAGTATAGCATTTTGAAACTTTTGCTTATATGGGAGGTGCCACGCCCCCTTGTCCGATTTTACCCAATTTTTGTTGAGAGCTTTAATTTCTGATTCTTAGTGTCTGAGTCGAATTTGGTCCGAATATCTCAAAAAACGCTTTCAGTATAGCGTTTTGAAGCTTTTGCTTATATGGGAGGTGCCACGCATTATTGTCCGAATTTTTCAGTTTTTTTCAGAGCTTGCGCTTACAATTCTTAGTATCTATGAGTATTTTGGTTGCATTGACGTGAAAAATATTCCTGAAATTGCATTTTGAATATATTTTTTGTATGGGCGGTAGGCGTGTCCGTTGATCGATTTCGCTCATTTTCAATCCCCCGAGCTAACTTTGACGATGGAGGCAGTGTACCAAATTTCATTGAATTATCTTGCTCGGTTTTCCCAAAAAGTGTATTTCAACACACAGCCAGCCAGCCAAACAGACGGACATGGCTATATCGACTCAGGAGGTGACGCTGATCAGGAATATATATACTTTTCTATATCTGCCACGCCTCCTTCTCTGCGTTACAAACGGAAGGACAAAGTGAATATACCCTGGGTGTAGGGTATAAAAAGTAACAACTATGATAGCTAGAGAAACCTATGTGAATTTTTCCCAAAAAATCATATTCAATACTTACGATCCAACTCCTTTTTTTAAATTCTTTCCTATGAAATGGTAGGTATCAAATTGATAGTATCAACAGATCGATCAAATAAAAACTTATTTAAAACTAAAAACTTTTATACAAACTGAATTTCACAAAAACAATAAATAATAAATGAGAACTAAGTTATGTTATGTTGAAGTATAAAATATATTGTAGTATATTTTTAAATTTTGTTTGGATACTTCGAGAACTACTTCTTTAACTATCCATCCATGCAATACTTAAAATGCGATTGGCAATTTAACAGTAGTATAGTGATACAGAAACTGAACCTTTAACCCATATGTACTCGTAATGTACACTTATTCTAACAAAGCGCGCATTCATTTTGGACATTTCTAGAATTACTTTTTTAACGATTATTCAAAAAATCGTAATTTAAAAAAATTTCAATATAAGGATTACAGTAATCGTTCATCGAACGAACTTCGATTACGATTACAGTGTCGTAATTTCACTTTTTTAAAATTATGATTACAGTAATCGTAATCTTAGCTCGTTCGATGAACGATCAGTGCTGTCGTTTTGAAAAGTTTGAGCGAAGTGAAATTTTGTAAAAAGTGAAGTGTTGCGAAGTAAAATTCTGAAAAAGTGAAGTACATATTAGCGAAGTGTACACAAAAATCACAATTTTATTTATTCAATTTATTCATTTTTATGCTACACGTAACAAAATTTCAAAATATATTTTAAAAAAATAAAAAAAAAATTTCTTAGGCTCGAACATGGAAATTTTACTTATGCGGTCGAAAAAACGGTTTTTACCCAAAACAAGGCATCTTACGAAAAAAGTGTATTTAGCAAAAAATGCTTAGAATAGTCCAAGAAATACGTGTGAATTTTTTTCAGAACTTTTTTAATATATTTTTTTTGACCAATTTTTTAAAAATTATAAAATGTACCCAAAAATTAAACGTATTCTTTGAATGATTCTAAGTATCTTAGGCATTATACACTAAGGTGCAGCAAAATTCAAAAAAAATTAGTGCATCAAAAATTATCATAGATTAAGATCTTAAAACAAAAACTGCATACTTAGTTTTGGTCAAAACCCCCGAAAAGATGGCCCGCCCGGGGCTTGAATGAAGGTCCAAACGACAAAAATCATTGTTTTTTCACAGTTTTTTTATTTTATCTCAAAAACCACGAAACTATTGGTAGTAATTCTTCCTAAATCTTTGAAAGGGATTAATTTTCTACATTTTTTGTTTTTTTCTCATTGCTCTACAGTGAAGTTTGCCCTATGGAAGTCCCGGAAGAAGTTAAAATTTTTTGATTCAAAAAACTGTTTTTTTCCTATAACTCAAGATACAAGAGACACACCAAAACTTTAGAGCTCAATAAATGTAGGAAATCTGCTTTCCTATAGTTTTGCTTTGAAATCTTGATTCCAAAAGTAAACGGTTTTCCGCTAGAGGCCGAAATTTGTTAAAAATAATTGTGTATCATGAAAAAGCGACCTTTTATTGTTTGGTTTTAAAATATACCCAAAAATTTGATTAGAAACTAATGAAAAAACTAAAAGCTTCTAAACATGGTCTTTTGAATGGAAATCGGATTGAAATTGCGCGAGATATGATAATTCTTCCATACTTGGTATTTTTTGTAAAGTTCTGATTTTGGGTATTTTTGTTTCACAGTGTGTTTTGCATCCACAACTTAAGATTTTTTTATGATTATTACTTTACGTTAAAGGACAATAAACAGCGCAACTTTCAGGACCAAGAATATTAAAATCGCTTTGTAGTTTCCTTGCGAATTTCAGCCTGAGAGTTTGGATTTTTTTCCATTTTTGTCAAATACGGCTTTTTTTGAGTATAAGCGACTGTATACCCTAAATACAGTATAAAATGTGTTCTATTATATCCCAAGAACTGTAGGAAATATAATTTGCTATATTTTGCTCCTGATGGTCATCTTTCCACAGCTAACAGTTTGTGCCCTAGAGGCCGATTTTTGTGATAAAAAAAATCGAATTTTTAGAAATTTTTATTTCGAAGTGACTTTGCTGTTTTTGCTTGCAAATTTTCCCAAAATTTTTGTAAAAAATTTAAGATAAGTTTAAAAGCTTTCAAACGTAGTCCTTAGAATAGAAATCGGTTGGAATTTACGCAAGATATAAAAGTTATAAGAGAGAGACACAAGAGTATTTTTTTATTGTGCAGATATGATTTTTGGTTATTTTTTTGTATCACAGAGTATATAAAAACTGTCATATCTCGCGTAAATTTCAACCGATTTCTATCCTAAGGAATACGTTTGAAAGCTTTTAAACTTTTCTTAAATTTTTTATAAAAATTTTGGGAAAATTTGCAAGCAAAAACATCAAAAGGTCGCTTCGAAATATAAATTTCTAAAAATTCGATTTTTTTTATCACACAAATCGGCCTCTAGGGCACAAACTGTTAGCTGTGGATAGATGACCATCAGGAGCAAAATATAGCAAATTATATTTCCTACAGTTTTTGGGATATAATAGAACACATTTTATACTGTATTTAGGGTATACAGTCGCTTATACTCAAAAAAAGCCGTATTTGACAAAAATGGAAAAAAATCCAAACTCTCAGGCTGAAATTCGCAAGGAAACTACAAAGCGATTTTAATATTCTTGGTCCTGAAAGTTGCGCTGTTTATTGTCCTTTAACGTAAAGTAATAATCATAAAAAAATCTTAAGTTGTGGATGCAAAACACACTGTGAAACAAAAATACCCAAAATTAGAACTTTACAAAAAATACCAAGTATGGAAGAATTATCATATCTCGCGCAATTTCAATCCGATTTCCATTCAAAAGACCATGTTTAGAAGCTTTTAGTTTTTTCATTAGTTTCTAATCAAATTTTTGGGTATATTTTAAAACCAAACAATAAAAGGTCGCTTTTTCATGATACACAATTATTTTTAACAAATTTCGGCCTCTAGCGGAAAACCGTTTACTTTTGGAATCAAGATTTCAAAGCAAAACTATAGGAAAGCAGATTTCCTACATTTATTGAGCTCTAAAGTTTTTGTGTGTCTCTTGTATCTTGAGTTATAGGAAAAAAACAGTTTTTTGAATCAAAAAATTTGAACTTATTCCGGGACTTCCATAGGGCAAACTTCACTGTAGAGCAATGAGAAAAAAACAAAAAATGTAGAAAATTAATCCCTTTCAAAGATTTAGGAAGAATTACTACCAATAGTTTCGTGGTTTTTGAGATAAAATAAAAAAACTGCGAAAAAACAATGATTTTTGTCGTTTGGACCTTCATTCAAGCCCCGGGCGGGCCATCTTTTCGGGGGTTTTGACCAAAACTAAGTATGCACACGTATTTCTTGGACTATTCTAAGCATTTTTTGCTACATACACTTGTTTTGGGTAAAAACCGTTTTTTCGACCGCATAAGTAAAATTTCCATGTTCGAGCGGTAAATTTTTGACCTAAGAAATTTTTTTTTTATTTTTTTAAAATATATTTTGAAATTTTGTTACGTGTAGCATAAAAATGAATAAATTGAATAAATAAAATTGTGATTTTTGTGTACACTTCGCTAATACTTCACTTTTTCAGAATTTTACCTCGCAACACTTCACTTTTTACAAAATTTAACTTCGCTCAAACTTTTCAAAACGACAGCACTGATCGTAATCCTATACGCAATCAATTACACATGTAATAGTCTGATGAGTCTTTGTGGCGAAATGTCAATTAAAGATCAATTTTTGAATTATTTTGACTTATTTTGTTTTGTGCGTAAATACGTAACCGAAAACGCTTCGTTCTTGTAGTGGCGCTTGTAGTCTCGAAAAAAATAAATTCATAAATTTTTTAAGGGTTTTTACTTTTCTCTGTATAATGTCTTTTTTTATTTCCATTTCCTCCGTATTTTTAAAATATTCTTGTGCAAAATTTTTCATATCTACATCTTTTGCTGCATTTTCTCTAAAATCTGGGTGTCTCGAATCCTACAACCGAGGATACTTTTCGTGCGTTCAGAAAAAAAAGGCGTTCCGGGGAAAAAAGGCGTTCAGAGAAAAAAGGCGTTCCGGGGGAAAAAAAAGCGTTCAGAGAAAAAAGGCGTTCCGGAAAAAAAAAAAGCGTTCAGAGAAAAAAGGCGTTCACAAAAAAAAGACGTTCCGGGGAAAAAAAAGGCGTTCAGAGAAAAAAGGCGTTCCGCGAAAAAAAAAGGCGTTCAGAGAAAAAGGCGTTCCGCGGAAAAAAAAAAGGCGTTCAGAGAAAAAAGGCGTTCCGGGAAAAAAAGGCGTTCAAATTTGTTTAAGTAAATTTGTTTTAAATAAAGAAGTAAGAAAGGAAAAGATGGAGCAATAAGGATTAATACGAAATGGTATGTATCTTGAAGAAAAAAAGTTATAAAGAACTATTGCAGAGTAGATTTTATGTGCGATGCAATTATTTTGCAACAGGTGTTCACCACATTTTTTCCCAAAAAACCATTTTTTTTTCAAGTAGTTTTTGTGATGCATTTTGTTTTTTGGTAATTTTTCAGAAAAAATTATAAACACTCCAAGGTTTTTGCAAATCTTGCAAAAGTATCCTCGGTTGTGGGATTCGAGACACCCAGATTTTAGGAAAAATGCAGCAAAAGATGTAGATATGAAAAATTTTGCACAAGAATATTTTAAAAATACGGAGGAAATGGAAACAAAAAAAGACATTATACAGAGAAAAGTAAAAACCCTTAAAAATAAAACTAAAGTATACCTCAATAGTGGGCATGTTTTGCCGGGATTGTGGGTATTCATGATACCTGGATTGGGCCCCGGCGCGGATCCTGACATAAGAAACCAGAAGCCAAACACGGGTAAATTTGTCCTAAAGTGGGTGTCTAAGAACAAACTAAGTAGTTGCGTTGAGTTTAACGTTTCATAACAGACTAATTTATTTTTGTCAAATTTCTTATGACTAGCTTAAAATGTTACATTGCTATGCGCCACTGAGAGTATTAGAATCGTATGATTTAACAGTTAGGTAAAAAGCAAAATAGAAAGAAGAATTAATCGAATGATTTTACGGTTCTTTAAATAGTAGAAAAAACAACCAGTGGCGGTGTAAACTAAATTATTAAATAGCAAAATTTTCAAAATTAAAGAATTCAAATTCTAGTCAAATAAACTTAGGATAAAACTTAATATTTTTCATAAACATAACCGCCAGCCTTGAACGGCGTTCAACATTCCTTTGGCAATTGATGAAGTTTAGCAACTGGCCTCTTGAAAGTTGAATTCTCAGTTTTGATAGTGACAACTCTGACGAGCCCATCGGATCCAGCATGGGTTTCGATTACACGGCCAAGTTTCCAGCAAGCGGGAGGTAGATTATCTTCACGTATCAGGACGACGTCACCAATAATTAGATTAGATTTTTCTTTCAACCATTTAGATTTTGGTTGAAGTGACAGCAAATAATCAGTTGACCAGCGAGACCAAAAATATTGAGTTAATTGTTGAACCAATCTCCATTTAGATAATAACCCACTTTTGAGATGAGTTATGTCTGCTTCTGGCAACGAGTTCAGGGGCCTTCCAACTAAGAAATGTCCAGGCGTTATATAGGGGACGTCATCAGAATCAGCTTGGACTAAAGGCCTCGAATTTAATATAGCCTCAATTCTAGCTAGGAGAGTTGATAATTCCTCAAAGTTTAGTGTAGCTTGACCCATAGTTCTTCTTAGATGAAACTTCATAGACTTGACTGTAGACTCCCATAACCCACCGAAATGTGGCGTATTTGGTGGTATGAAGTGCCACTGAATACCCTTTGAAGATAAAAAATTCGAAATATCATTATTAGATTCAAAAGAAGTTACCATTTTGTGAATTTCATTCAGCTTTCTGGCAGCTCCTTGAAAATTAGTTCCATTATCGCTGTGTATATGACCACACAGACCACGTCTAGCAACAAATCGATCGAGAGCGGCTAAGAAGGCATCGGTACTCAAATCGGAGACAAGTTCTAGGTGAACAGCTTTGGTCACTAAGCAGATAAAGACTGCAACATATGCTTTGACTTTCGGGGCCTTTCTGCCACTGTGCTGCTTATACAATATAGGCCCAGCATAGTCGCATCCAACTTCGTAAAATGGAAAGGCAGCGTTGACACGAAATTTGGGCAAGTCGCCCATAAGTTGCTCTTGAGCTCGTGCACTAAAGCGAGTGCAAGCTCCACACTGGCGAATTACAGTTTTAACAATTTCACGAGCACCAATTATCCAATATTTTTGCCGCAGTGTAGCGAACAACAAAGTAATTCCGCTATGAAGATTTTTCACGTGCAAATCGTGAACAATTTTCCGAACGATTGGGCTGTCTTTATGAAGAATTATTTGATGCTGACTGTCATAAGGTAGGTCAGCTTTAGTTAATCTTCCGCCAACACGCAGCAGCCCATCAGCATCCACGAATGGTGAAAGTTTCCGTAGTTTTTTGTTAGTTAGGGTAGCTTGACCTTGCTGAATAGACGACATAATCTCAAAAAAGTCAACCGCTTGATAGTATTTATACAATTTTAGTTCAGCAAACTTAAGTTCTTTGACTTTGAGAGGTGAGGTGTCTCTGCACTTATTTTTGAGAATGTTGACATATCGTATGCAGTAAGCTAGTACTCGCACCATTTTAGCCCAACTGGAAATTCTGTTGTTTATTCTGCTAACGGAGTCCGGATCGTAAGTAGCTGAAGCTAGAGCCACATGATTTACTGGACGAAGTTCTTCACTTGTAATATTATCCTGAGATTCGGATAGTGGCCACCAATTTTCCTCCATAAGCAACCACGATGGACCATTAAACCATAATTTATCATTAATTAAGAAGCTGGATCTTACACCTCTACTAGCAGCATCGGCTGGATTCTGTTTGCTGGGAACATATCGCCATTGCGCACTGGGAACAGTTTCTAAGATGTAGGATGTTCGATGACTAATAAAAGTTTTCCACTTCGATGGATGTGAAGACAACCAGGCTAAAACGGTTTTGCTATCAGACCAGCAAACCACTTCATTTAATTTCAAGTTAATGACAGATGCTAAATATTCAAACAGTTGAGTTAACAAATACGCTGCACAAAGTTCCAGCCTGGGAATTGAAAGTGAGACCATTGGAGCCACCTTGGTTTTAGATATGACGATGTTAGTTGACACTTGTCCATCTGCTGACGTTTTTCGACAATAAATGACTGCAGCATAGGCTAAGCTGGAGGCATCACAGAATCCATGAAAGGTTACAACTGGCTCTGTGGAAAAAATAAGTCGTTTTATATTAATGTTATTAAGTAAATAAAACTCTGAAAATAGTAGTTTGACTTCGTCTAAAATGTCAGCAGGCAACAGCTCATCCCATTCCAGTTTGGATAGCCATAGTCGCTGTATAATTATTTTCACAGCTATAATTGCAGGTGATATCCAGCCAAGTGGGTCAAAAATTTTCGAAATCTCGGAAAGCAGGTTCCTTTTGGTGTTAAGGCAATATTGATTTTCTTTTACCTTATACGAAAAACAATCAGTCATAGGATTCCAAATAACGCCAAGGAGGCATACTGTCATATCCGATGGCACATCGACCATGCTATAAATTTTCTCACTATCTGGAATCTTTTGAAGAATACTACTCTGATTTGTGGCCCACTTCCTTAAGTGGAAACCGCCAGCCGTAAGCAAATTATTTAATTGTTCTGCTAGCTCTTGAGCTTCTTTTAGGGTATTGGAGCCTGCCATACAATCGTCAACATAAAATGAATTTTTAACAGCTTCACTAGCCATAGGGTACCGATTATGCTCGTCATCACTCAGCTGTAGGAGAGTGCGAATAGAAAGATAGGGTGCGGGACGCGTGCCATAAGTTACAGTAGTTAATCGATAATGTTGAACTTCCTCATTAGGTGAATTTCGCCATAAAATGCGCTGATAGTCCTGATCACATTCTTGTACATTTATCATTCGAAACATTTGTTGAATGTCTGCCGAAAAGCAGTACTTCTTACAACGATATCTCAAAAGAACAGCTATTAAGTCTTGTTGCAAAATTGGTCCTTTTAGTAAATTGTCATTTAGCGATTTTCCATTAGATGATTTAGCAGAACCATCAAATACCACTCTTAGTTTTGTGGTTAAAGAATTTTCTCTAAGAACAGCATGGTGAGGCAAGTAATAAACGTTTTCGGACGGACGATTTATTTCCTCCTGGGGAACAAGTTTCATATGACCCAGTGACAAGTATTCACTCATAAATTCTGTATAGGATAGTTTTAAATCAGGATTAGATTTAAATTTCCTTTCCATAGACAGTAGTCGTCTTAAGGCCCCCGCATAGGATTTACCAGTTTCAGGATTTTTCACAAATGGAAGTCTGACTGAATATCTATCAGCACGGATAGTAGTAGATTTATAAAAGTCTTCAGCTTGCTGATCTTCAGCAGTCAAAGTAGTAGTCATCTGAGGGACGCTTTCAAGTTTCCAAAATAGTTGCAAAGTTTGGTTCAAATCAACTTCAGGTATATTTTGAGTCATTATGTGGCAAGTACTAAAGGTGTTTTCAGACGTACAACCTCCACAAACAACATAGCCAAAGATTGTATTTTGAGCTAGCAAATTACCATTTTTAACAATACGCCCTTCTTTTAATAGAGTAAAGAAATAGTCATATCCTACAAGGATGTCAATATCCTTTGGAGTATCAAATTTGGGATCAGCAAGAGACAGATTTTTTATATCTTCCCAATAGTTTATTGTAAGCGAAGAACATGGCAATTGAGATGTAAGACTCTTAAAAACATGGGCTAGCATGACAACACTTTCAGAATTATAAATAGATTTTACCTGAAGCTCGACTATACCCCGTGTTGCACCAGCCTTGTTATTTCCCAATCCGTGGATAAATATTTTAGAGGCAGATCGTTGTAATCCAAGTCTATTTGCACACCGCTCGGAAATCAACGTGTTCTGGCATCCAGAGTCCAATAGAATATTACAGCCTTGGAAGCAACCCATGTTGTCCTTAACAAAAACCCTAGCAGTGGGCAAAAGCATATTTAGATTTCTTACCTCAGATGTGGCAGCAAGATTGATTGATGTAGTTACAGCATCTATTGTAGCTTCGACTTTTTTAGGCAGTTCACTCGATTTTTTCTCATCCTTAGTGGGGAGAGAATCCACTTTTTTCACCATGGCAGCTGCGACCGTATTGTAGTTAGAATTTCGCTCTAGATGAATATAAGAATGATGATGACCTTTGCAAAATTCACAAAGGTGTTTAGATGGACAATTTTGTACTGAATGTCCCTGCTTCAAACAATTAAAACACAATCTTTTCTCTTTTACAAAATTTATGCGATTGGGCGTAGACATCTTGATAAACGTAGGGCAATAGGCAAGATGGTGGTCTTGAGAGCACGCAAAACAGGATCGTTTCATGTAGCCAGAATAAGTTCTGACGGATTTAATTTTAGATTGTGTTCCGCCAGCGCGTTGCTTTTCAATTGGAGTTGGAACACGTTCTAATGCATCACAACGTTCATTGATGAAAATGATAAAATTCTCCAGCGTAGGAAATGTAGTTTTACTACAATGCTCAGCCCAAGAATGATGAGTTTCTCTATCGACTTTTTTAAGTAAAAGATGTATCAGCCACGGATCACGTTTCTCTGCTTCCTCGCCTTGCGCTCTAAGCCCACGTATAACTTCATCAGCAATATTCGATACGTTTCGAAGACCTTGAGAGTCATCTGCTTTAGATATAGATAAAAATGTTTCGATTAAAGAATCAATAACCAGTGAAGGCTTATCATAACGATCTTGAATCTTTTTTATGGCTTCCTCGTAGTTTTGATCTGACACAGCAAGATGTCGTATAAGCATGGCAGGCTCACCCTTTAACAACCCTTTCAGATATTGAAACTTCTGTGATGCAGTCAATGTATGGTTGTTATGCACTGAGCTGTTGAATAAATCAAAGAATGATCTAAATTCAGAGTAGTTACCTTCAAATATTGGAATATTCAGCTTAGGAAGTCGTATATCAGCAGCTGGGGCAGCGGTGTTCGCGGTAGGTGACGAAGTCGTAGCACCAACATTTGCTAATGGCGGTTGTAGCGCTGTCAATTTTTCCAAAAAAGATGTTTGGGACTCCAACAGTTTCTGCATAGTATCTTGATGCGTTGTTGTTGAGTTGAGGGGATCACTATTAACATTTGCAGCAAGCAGCTTGGCATCAATAATTTCACTGAACTTCGCTTTCATTTGAAAATATCTCTCTTCAAATTCTTCTAATTCAGTATCACGTTCCGGTACATCTTCATCAAGAGCAGCCATCTCAATATCCAACGATTGAAAATTATCGTATATTTTCTCCAAATTTTCTAATCTGGCTCGTATTTCAAAAAGCGACGTTTCGGTAGTAATTTGGCTCAAAAACTTTTCCAACCTGGTTGCAGTTCCCTTTAGATAGGTTCTTTTATTCCGTAGAGTATCGATGGTAGCCATAATTTACTTAGGAAGTTTTTTTACACACTTTAATTTTTATAATAAAATCCAGTTGAGGAGCACTTCAACAGTTAAAACACTTTTTTAGTTTTTTTAACAAAATCCAGTTGAGGAGCACTTCGATAGTTAAAACACTATTTTAGTTTTTTTTGTTTTTTCACAAGTTGTATGTGAAGCTTTATGCAGCTGGGCAAAAGAATTTGCAAACAGTTATGCTCGTATGTATGTTTTCAACGCAACAACAATATATATATACACAATGTTTTTTTTTTTTTATTATTAAGCGCAGTAATAAGCAGCCACAATTAAAACACACAATTTTGTTTTTGTTTTTTACTATTAAGCGCGGTAATAGAAAATAAAATTTAACTCTCTTTAACGCGACAACGATCACGTCGGGGTCACCAAAAAATGTCTAAGAACAAACTAAGTAGTTGCGTTGAGTTTAACGTTTCATAACAGACTAATTTATTTTTGTCAAATTTCTTATGACTAGCTTAAAATGTTACATTGCTATGCGCCACTGAGAGTATTAGAATCGTATGATTTAACAGTTAGGTAAAAAGCAAAATAGAAAGAAGAATTAATCGAATGATTTTACGGTTCTTTAAATAGTAGAAAAAACAACCAGTGGCGGTGTAAACTAAATTATTAAATAGCAAAATTTTCAAAATTAAAGAATTCAAATTCTAGTCAAATAAACTTAGGATAAAACTTAATATTTTTCATAAACAGTGGGTATGTTTCACTTTGCAATTTAATTTAATTTCACTAATTAAAATAAATTAATTATTTTACAGGATGAGATTCCTATAACATATAACGCCCCAACGGTAGCAGGAACAACAATAACGAGTACGCCGGAGCTATTGGGCTTTAATGAGCTTGAGTCAACATCAAAAACAACAACAACTACAACAGCAGAACCAACAACAACAACTACAATAGCAGCACCAACAACAACAACAACAGCAACATCAACAACAGCACAAACGACTACAATAGCAGCAGCAAAAACATCAACAACAGCACCAACAACAACAACACCACTGCAATCGTCAGATGACGATGTTTTTGAAACTAAAAAACCTAAAGGAAAAGCTAAATCAACAGCACAAACAACAACACCAGCAGCACGAACAACAACAACATCACCGCAATCGTTAGATGACGATGTTTTTGAGATTAAAAAACCTTAAGAAAAAGCTAAAACAACAGCACAAACAACAACAACATGTAGAAAAAGACCTCTTCCAACAACAATACCACCGACGCAATCAGATGAAGACGATGTTTTTGAAACAAAAAAACTTAAACAAAAACCTAAAAAAACACCAGCACAAAAAACAACAGCAGCACAAACATGGGTCTACGTCCCGAAGGCCACGAATCGCAAACCCAACGACAACACAACAACACCAACAACAACAACACAAACACCAACAGCAACAACACAACGAACAACAGCAACACAAACACCAACAGCGACAACACAACGAACAACAGCAACAGAAACACCAACAACACCAGCAGCCGGAACAACAACAGCAGATACAACAACACAAACACCAAAATGTTGCTGCTGTTACCAACTCCACCAACAACAACATCAGCTACAACAACAGCAGCAGGAACAGCACCAACAACAAAGACAACAGCTGCAACAAAAGCAACAGCTACTGCGTCAACACCAGCAACAAGAACAACAAGAGCTGCAGAAAATGCACCAGCAACAGCTGCAACAAAAACAACAGCTACTACATAAACACCAGCAGCAAGAACAACAAATGCTGGAGGAAGAGCACCAACAACAAAAACACCAGCTACAACAAAGACACCAGTAATTAATTAATTTAGTAATTTTAGTTTCTGCGTGTTCGTAATTTGCCGAACTTAAACCAATTATTTCATGTAAGTGTGTTCAATGTGTCTTGTATTCAGTGTATTTTCATTGCGTGAAAGAGTAATTGAAATGAATTGTATATGATTTTATTTAACTAGAAGTTAATTTTAACTAAACATTGTAAAACTGTTCCTTAATTTGTAAAATCGAGCTTCAGAGAAAAAAGTCCAGAAAAGTTGTCAACAGATGATGTATTTTATATTTCATGTATTTTCAATTAATTTAGCTTTTTTGAAGATGTTTTATTGATGAAATTTAAAAAAAAAATACACACATACACTGGCGAGCATAACTGAGTGCATGTTTGAAACTGTTCTATTGACATGCCCATAAAACCATTAATACTGAAGCAAATGGTTTGAATTTTTCTGAGTTTATTCTGTATTTATTGAGCTATTAGATGATATAAATTTGAGTGTGGAAATTTATCACGCAAAATTTTTTTTGATAAAAAACCTCACGAAACTCGATTTTTTCGAATATTTGATTTTGGAAGAAAATACACTTGTTGTTAAATATTTTTTGTTTAGTCAGAAGGGCGTTGATTTTTTTACAAGTTTAAGATTGGTTGGAATATTTTTAGCAAATATATCAATAATTCATTTTGTTATATTTATCCATTTAGCACAAATCTCGGCCAAAACTACCATAAGGTTTTTTAGAGTATTGCCGACATTTTTTTTGGTAGCGACCCAAATTTTTTGGTTCGGTTGGTACCTATTGATGTCGTAGAGCATTTTAATATCAAAAAATATTGTTAAGGTGCCCATTTGCTCATGATTATATTGATTTTTTAAGATTTTTTGTTTGATGAAAAAGGGTTATTATGTTCTGGGGCGTTTCCATATCAACGATTTTGAAGAAATTTAGTTTCTGAATGTTGAATTAGCCGTTTCTGTTTTTAATGTAATCAATTTGCATCATAAAAGTAACATGCCATAAAATGAGCTGACAAACAATATTTTTCAATTTCATGACTTCCACTATACTGGGACTATTTTTTTAAAACTACATATATTTGTGAATTATTTAATCTTACAAATGCGAAAGCAAAAATTTGCAGTTATATCAATTAGCTTTTTGTCAAACAAAAATCATTTTTACACTTAAAAAAAATACTAAGTTAGTGGAAGTCATGAAATTGGAAAATATTGTTTGTCAGCTAATTTTATGGCATGGTACTTTTATGATGCAAATGGATTACATTAAAAACATTAAAAACAGGGACGGCTAATTCAACATTCTGAAACTAAATATCTCAAAATCGTTGATATGGAAACGCCCCAGAACCGAATTACACTTTTTCATCAAACAAAAAATCTTAAAAAATTAATATAATCATAAGCAAATGGACACCTTAACAATATTTTTTGATATTAAAATGCTCTACGACATCAATAGGTACCAACCGAACCAAAAAATTTGGGTCGCTACCAAAAAAAATGTCGGCAATACTCTAAAACACCTTATGGTAGTTTTGGCCGAGATTTGTGCTAAATGGATAAATATAACAAAATGAATTATTGATATATTTGCTAAAAATATTCCAATCAATCTTAAACTTGTAAAAAAATCAACGCCCTTCTGACTAAACAAAAAATATTTAACAACAAGTGTATTTTCTTCCAAAATCAAATATTCGAAAAAATCGAGATTCGTGAGGTTTTTTATCAAAAAAAATTTTGCGTGATAAATTTCCACACTCAAATTAATATCATCTAAAAGCTCTATAAATAGAGAATAAACTCTGAAAAATTCAAACTATTTGCTTTAGTACTAATGGTTTTATGGGCATGTTAATAGAACAGTTTCAAACATGCACTCACTTATGCTCGCCAGTGTATAAGCTACAGAGTTATTCATATTTTATCGATTCATTTGAATTCTTTTTTGCATATGTACTTAATATTGTAAACATTGTTAAAATAAAAAAACCTTTTAGCTACAAAAATATTTTCGTGGAGAATCACAGATTCTGCAAATAATATCGAATTGCACTAAAGGAAAAGTAACCGCTTAGGAAATATCTGATAAAATCAAAATTTTCGACAATTCTGTCACATGGCATGCAATTGCGACCAATATAAAAATCAAGGTGAATAGTGCACATAACCCCATTCTTACAATAATCAAATGAATTTTATTGCTTGCCGATGTCGAACGGTGTATAGAACAAAAACCTTTTTGTAAACCGCTGTAAAGTGATCTATTAAAATCATTTACAAATTTTATAGATCATGTTTCGCTGGAAATTTAATGTTATTTATCATTGGTATGACTTTGCCGAGGTATGTTAAAACCGAAAACGATTTGGTCTGTCTTTCCAAATTCAGATCTTCAACCGAGTGCTTGATAAAAAGTCTATGTGCTAAAAGTTAAAATTCTAATAAGTACAGTTTTTCTTTTCAACCTCAAAGAATTGTACAAACAATTATAAAAATTATTTTTTTTTTGAAATTTATAAATTTGGTGTGAATTTCTCCCTACAATTGAATGGTAAGAATTTTGTTTTTTGATTGAAACTTTCATCAAATAGAAAATTGACTTTCCCTTGTTTCTAGAAAATTTCTACCATATTATTTTTCTATTCAGCGGAAAATTTCAAGATTTTCACTCCAGTTGGAAAATTTACATCCATATTTTGGTGCCAGCCCATAAAAGGGCAAAGCACCAAAAATATTGCTAGGCAAAATTTAAAGTCACCTCTATAAATTTAAAGAGACCATCAATTTCACCAAATCTGAAGATCATCATCATGCTCTAACAGCGTTCAGCTCATTAGTTCGATTTCCACCACCAAAGGTTATGAGCGACGAAAATTAATGTCACGGTTTGTTCGAGAAAGAAAAACTAAAATTTTAATATCGGTCTATAATATAAATTAATGTGTTAGTGCGAATTTGAAAAGAAAAATTTGAAAGCCCCAGTGAAATTTTTCCAAAATAATTAAAATAATACTTAATTAATATTCTATCTTTTTTATTACGGCCCTAAGAGAAAAAAAGACAAAAAAAAAAAAAAAATACCTGTAAACTAAAATGGGCAAATAGTAAAAAAAAGTGGAAAAAATTGAATAAGTTTTTAACAAAAAGAAAACGGAAAAAAAGTAATTAAATAGTTAAATTAATTTTAGTGAAAAATCGGGAAAAAAACATGTGAGGGAGAAAAATATAATATATTAAATTAAGTACATACAAAACTGTCCATTTACATACGTATATATGTGCACATGTATATACTGAAGAACAGTTTATGCAGATTTACATCAAGTGTGGTGAAAACCAAAAATGACATGTAAAAATGTATACCTGCAATTTATGTACCTATGTAAGTGCGCAAGTAATTTAAAAATGATTTAATTTCTCTTAAAGTTTTTTTTTCCGAATTAAATTTCGATAATTTTTAAGGTATTGAGTAAAACGGGTTAAGGAAAGTGATCGCGTTTCAGATATTTTGGTTTGAGCCAAATACATAGATTTTGGTTGCAATCAAACTTGGTATTGCCTGTTGCAACCAAAAACAAGAGATAGAGCTGCGCGCATAAATGGTTGCATTCTCTCTTTTGCTGCAACTCTTAGCAGAACTAGTACTAATTTTCTCTCCACAGCAGACCTCTCAAATTTTGCGACACATTGAAAGTACACTTAATTCCGTTTTTACACGGTTTTGATTTAACACGGTTTGAAAATATTTTTTTTTTTTTAAATATTTTTGCACGATTTTATTCCATTTAACACGATTCAAAATTTTTTGGGCTTAAATTTTATTTGTCAGATTTAATTTTTGCGAAATGTGTACATATCTGCCGTAAAAAATATAAGGCCGCAACCTAAGTTACGGCATTTCAAACCTTATTTCTCCATCGGATTAAGCAATTTTTATCTATATTTTAGTCCAATCGATAATTTTTTAAGTTTTCCACTTCTCTTGCAAATTGCAAATAAAGAAATGTAAACATTACACCTTGTTTTCATATTTTTCATAATTAAAACCATAAAAGGCAGTAACTCCATACAAAAAAGATGAAAAATAAAATAAATTTTTCAAGAAAGAGAAGTTGCTGCCTTTTCTGAATAAAAATAAAATTTTGATTTTCAAAAAACTATGAAAATGAGTTGCGTCTTATTATAATTTTACGGCAGATATCACAAATTTAGGGGAATTCCCTTTTTGTGCATACAAGCAAATTTGAAAAGTGTTAATATTTTGTGAACGTGCTTGGTAAAGACATTTTTTATAGACAAATTTTGTAGTTTTTTCATTTTTCACTAATCTTAATAGGTTTTAAAGATAAGGAACCAATCACCTATTTTTGTATAAGATCAATGCCTTTTTTTACACGGTTTTTTTCTACACGGTTTTTTCTGGAACCAATCTACCGTGTAAAAACAGAATTAGGTGTACTTTCATCGTGGGAGCAGCGCAGGTCAAAGTGAGTTATTTTGTTTTGTTTTAATTACATTCTATTTGCTCTTTTAAACACATCAAAGAAAAACATGATTGCCATCTTTTAATTAATTACTTTGATTAAGTGAATAATGCTTTGCACAGAATTTTAAATTTTATTCAAAATTATAAACTTTAAATTTTATTTTAAATTAAAGAAAGAAAATAATTAATTAAATAAGATGGAAATCATGGTTTGCAACTAAAGTTCAATTATTATTTCTTAAATAACACTAGTTTACAGCCAAAATTCCCAGCGAATGCCGTTACTCATTTTATATGGAAAATGGGCTGTTGATTCCGAAAATCGCATTTTTTTTTTTTTTATTTCGTGTCGTTTTCGAGATATCGGTCATTTTCGGTTTTTGGACCAAAAAAAAAAGATAGTTCCATTAAATTACTAATATCTCAAAAACCAATGTTTGTATTTAAACAAATAATATGTCATATTAAAGGTAATTAAATTACCTACAAATGATATCCACATCACTTTTTGCTTGGTTCGTCAGTTTCGGTGAAATAATTTGATTTCTAAAAAAAAAAATTTTTTTTTTCGAAAAAATTAAGAAAAAATCAAATTCAACTTCAAATTTATACAAGAAGACATAACTTTTTTACAATATTTTTTTTTTGTATCATAGACTATGTATTTGTAAAGAAAATAAGATATCATTTAAGAAAATCGATGGAAAAATGCAAAAGTTGTATACAATTCATTGATAAGTTACCGAAATGCGTTTTTCCCTATTTTTCCGTTTTTTTGTAATAAACTGTTCGAAAATTTGAAACTTTTTGTAAAAGAAATTAGAAAATCCAAAAAATTCTTAAAGAAGGCATTAAAAGGAAATACCCGTGCCTCGCCGTTTTTCTCTAGCACGTCAGATTTTTTTTTAATCGATTTTTGAAGTTTTTTAATCCACTGTACATGAAAAAACAGAAATAACGCATTCTTGTGTTAAATCGATGAATTTAACTATATGATCCTTACATCTGAGGTGTATCATGTCTTCAGCAAACTTATGCAGGATACTACGCGGAATATTTTTGTAGACAATTTTAACCCTCTCAAACCCCCACATGTAGGTCAAAATGACCTTCATGTGGGGGTCAAAATGACCCACATGTGAGGGTTTTAGAGGGTTGAAATTTTCTACAAAAATATTCCTCGCAGTATCCTGCATAAGTTTACAGAACATATAGTACACCTCAGATGTAAGGATCATATAGTTAAATTCATCGATTTAACACAAGAATGCGTTATTTCTGTTTTTTCATGTACAGTGGATTAAAAAACTTCAAAAATCAATTAAAAAAAAATCTGACGTGCTAGAGAAAAACGGCGAGGCACGGGTATTTCCTTTTAATGCCTTCTTTAAGAATTTTTTGGATTTTCTAATTTCTTTTACAAAAAGATTCAAATTTTCGAACAGTTTATTACAAAAAAACGGAAAAATAGGGAAAAACGCATTTTGGTAACTTATCAATGAATTGTATACAACTTTTGCATTTTTCCAACGATTTTCTTAAATAGTATTTTATTTGCCCAACAAATTTATAGACTATGATATAAAAATACAAAATGATTTTTAAAATTTTTTTTTCTTGTAAAAATCTGCAGTTGATTTAGACATTTTTGTAATTTTTTCGGAAAATTATACTCTTTTTTTCAGAAATCAATTTATTTCATCGAAACTAACAAACCAGCCAAAAAGTGACGTGACTGTAATTTGTAGGTAATTTAATTACCTTTAATATGACATATTATTTGTTTGAATACAAACATTGGTTCTTGAGATATTTGTATTTAAGTGGAACTATCTTTTTTTTCGGTCCAAAAACCGAAAATAACCGATATCTCGAAAACGACACGAAATAAAAAAAAAAAAATCGATTTTCGGAATCAGCAGCCCATTTTCCATATAAAATGAGTAACGGCATTCGCTGGGAAAAAAAATTTTAATCATTTGTAAACTAGTGTAATCAGTGCAAGTGAAACTAATCTAAATTTTAAAACTTTTGGCAACTCTAAAAATTTGCATAGAGTTATGCCATAGGAACATTTTGATTTTGTAACATGGTATAGGTCAATGAACTTTGTAAAGTTTTTTTCTACTCTGTTCCTATGTTTGATTGCAACTTAAATTCATTTTGTCTATTTAACCTGTTTTCAATAAATTGTAAATTTAATCAAACTTACATTTTTTTGCAAAATTTAAATTTTATATCTAATTATATCTTGTAACTTTTTTTTTTGAAGATATATGAAATTATTATTGTACAAAATCCTAGTTGGTAAACTTATTCTTAGATGTTTTTGTATAACTATTTTTTCGTTTATTGAATTAAATTGAAATTCTACAATGAAAGCTTAAAATTTTCTTTTTGGATTTCTAGGTACTGATTGTGGTAGAAGATCGTGGGATTTTTCAGAATAATGTTTTTATATTAATTTTTTTTTTATCTGAAGATCATGGATGGGAGGGTTAATGAGACGACAACACCAAGTCTCATAGCTACAGTCCTAACAACAACAGCAACAACTTTTGTCCACTTCCGTTTCCGGAAAGAAAAGAAACTTCTTTAGACAGACGATTTCCGTTTTTTTTGTTTCTGCACGTATTTTTTTTTTGTATTTGTGCTGTGCATGTATCAAACATTTCTGCTAATTTTGGGTTGCAAGTCCCCACCCCAATAGCCGTCGAGCTGAAGCTGGAACCTAAACGTGCATTCACAACCTATCGTTAGCTTGAACATTTTAAATTTTATCTAACTTTAATGCTAGACACAGTGACATGCTACATTCTCGCTACCAGAAATGCTCTTTGGATGCGCTTTGTTGTCGATACCAGAAATGCTCTTTGGATACTTTTTGCATGACAATAAAAAATATTTAAAATAAGAAAAACAAACAAAAAAATAAAGCTGCCTATTGCCTTCATATAGTACATAGCGCAGAAAATATGCGCATCAACATCAGCTCTTTAGACGCGAGAAGAACGCGCATCGCTATTGCATCTTGGGGATGCGCATCGAAATTTTCTGCTGGGGAGTAAGTTTGCAAAATGTTCTAACTCAAAACTTATTTTTTCCTAACCCTAGCCTTTCCAAACGAATGCAGGCAAACACTAGTTCGTGCGTTCTCCCACTAAACTCATTATAAACTAAAACAAACAACACAATCGCAACCCGACTAGAAAATTTTGTGTGGCGACAATTAGGGCCCCGTTGGTTTTGCCTAACCAGAACGTTAGGGCCAAACGCGGGAGCCTAACAAGGCCCTCATATCGGATGTAACGGTGTTCCCCATATTTTCCCAATAAGGAATGCCTAATGCCGGCCTAATTAGGTAGGCGTTCGTATTTAGGAAAATTTGAGGCTTACCAAACTAGGCCATCGTTGGGATTTCGCACTTTACCCTAACGTTCTGCTTAGGCAAAACCAATTGGGCCCTAATTCACGCCTAACAAATAATAATCTTCAAATCAATAAAACGAAAAATAGCTCTGTATTTTTTTAGTAATTTATTAAAAATATTATTTATTTCTTAATTTTTTAAGAATTTTTAATATGCTAAATTATAATAACTGATTACATTAAAGATAATTCAGGTTTATTCCGAAATCCGTGTGATTTCAATTACTTATTATTTAGGATGCTTTTTGATTAAAACAGTGAGTCGAACGATAAAAAGAATTGGAATATCTATTGTGGAGAGTTCAAGGTTGTACAAATAATATAAGTTCGGATTAACAAAAAAGTAATCGTTAGGAAATTTTCTTAAAAAATCGCAAAAAGTCGAAAAATTCGATTTTATCGAATATTTCTTAAACGGCTACTTTCTCGTAAATGTAAATCAATATTATTTTTAGAGCCTGTAATTCTCCACTATACAGATTCTGATACTTTTTATCGCGTTACTTACCATTTTCATCAAAAGCTTCAAAAATGGAAAATAATTGAAACCACACGGATAACGGAACAGTCCTTATTGAAAATAAATACAATTGCAGATATATCTGACAATCCTTATTTAGTTTTTGAACCGTGAAATTTAATAAAATTGGGTTTTAATGAAACAATTGTTTGGAAGAATGAATGAATCATGTATGGAAAGGAAAACTTGAAGAAGTTGCCTTTAATTATGACATTAGCATGGAAGAGGAAACGAATCGAGTGACTAAAAATCAATCGGTTATATCAGCCTATTGAAATTTTCATTAAAAACTTGGATTGACTTAAGCTTCCATTTTAACTCAAAGAATTAAGTTTGTAAGCAAAAATTTTAACTCTTGTCTTAACTTTGAAGTTGTAAGCAATTGAAAATCAGTCATTCGATTCGTTTCGTCTTCCATGCTAAGTCTTTTAAATAGAAATGTATCAACATATCGTCACGAAAATGCAAAAGGACGTAACATGTCATATAAATAAGAAAAATTATAGAAGTGCACTCTGAAATGAATTTGAGTTATTTTGTTGTAATGTCTTTTTGCATTTAAAGTGACAATTTACAACCAAAAAATCAATAGTAAAACTTAAAAAAAAATTCGAAATAAAATCAGCTGCGGGTTTCAATCAAAAACCTTTTTTTTATCACGTGCAGCACGACCACCATTCCAATCCCTGCAGTGATAAAGAGCTGATGCCAATGATTTTATGATGGTATGCTCACTAAGATCTTCTTTCGATTTTGAAAAAATTTTAACGAAAGCATCTGCAAAGAAAAAAAATTAATATCATTGGACACTGATTTCAAATAGTAACATATACATATCTGAATATCATTGCATTTGTTCTTCCATAAGGAAAGAAAAACGTAATTATCTCAAAACATTTTTCAAGTAAGCTGTGCATTACTTCGTAAATAAATTTTAAGTATAAATACCCCTTCAGCTGCTTTGGTGCAGTTAAATTTAAGCGCCACTTCGCAACTTAAAGCATAATGCAAATGCGCCGGCTGACGACTTACCCAATCAGCGACAGTGAATTTACTTAATTTACTAGCAAGATGTATCAGAGCAACTGCAATCATCTCTGGTTCCCACTGTAGACAGACGACAGTGCTTAAGGAATCATTTACGAAATTCCATGCCATTTGCACCATTTTTTGAAGTTCCTGCTGATCGCCTTTGAAGCATTTCGCATATTTGAGCAAGAATGCGTATGGATGTTCCACCTGGAGATCGAATTTTATGGTTTGTAACAGAATACGCTCCAAAGTCATAACTTCCTATAAGAGAATTTAAGAAAAATTTATCCAAATAATAAATTTAGTTTTCTACTATCGCACCTCCTTTGGATCTTCTCCGAATGAATAGAATTGCGTGTCCGTTAAACGTCCACGTGCAGTCTTTATTATATCCCTGCATTTCTTGGGCGTTTCCTCCACTTTGCCCGCCAAGAAGAGGCAACAGCATGCAGTGACACAACGCGGAAAGCTCTTAGACGAATGAAACATATAAAAGCGATGAAAGTACATCACTCCGGTAGCAATGATATTGGGCCTTATCGTTAATCTGAAGGGAGTTCCATTCTCTCCCTCCCGGGGAAGGAGCACTGGAAGTAGTGAATATTTCATGAATGGAAACTCCCCTTCCTGCAGGGATACTTTTTTTATTTTCATATCGTTGACATTTTCAGAAATAACCAGTTTGCAACGCTGTGTTTTTCCAAGAGCGTTGACATTTTACACAAAAACAACATCTGGCAACGCTGAGTCTTTCCCATATCTTTGACATTTTGCGCAAACAACCTGTCTGAACGCTGATTTTTTCAATTTCGTAGACATTTTGCACAAAAAAAAAACATGTGGCAACGCTTTTTTCCATAAATCGTTGACATTTTTTTCCATTTTCCACTGGATTTTGACAGCTGACTTAAAAAAAAGATAAACAAGAAACAGCAATTGCAAAAGAAGAAAAAGAAGCAATTGCAGCAGTGAAATTGAAGTTAATGCTTTACTTTTTAAAGAAAAAAATGTCTTTAATCATTTTTGTGGATTTGGAAAATCAAAAGTTTGCACCAAAAAGATTCCAAAAAAATTTGAGTGAAAACTAGTTTTAGCAGAACCAGTATAAGTTGGAAACGCTTGGATAAATATTAAAAACTTTAGTGTCATATGAAAGCTATTTCAATAAGCTTTAAAATTGTTGTACTAAAGTTTTTAATTTGTCAAACGTTATTTATAATTATTCATTTATACATTAGTACTCCCTAGCAAAAAGTTGAGGAGCAAATTTAACAAATGCAAACCAGGGAGTTAGCGAAAAAATTCTCGAGAATATTTATTTACGATAAGGCCCATTGTGTCCAAGGTCTATTTCGGTGCCACAACTCATGATGAAGCGTGCGCCTCCTTTGCGACAGCGACGTTCCGTGTCCAATGTTATGTCATCCAATACAGATGGTGTGTCTTTCAACTCTTTTTTTGTCATAATACCAGCAAGGCATTGTCCCAATGTTGACAGTGATACTTTGACTAGGATTTGGGGAGTTTTGTTGTTGCGGCGTCTGCTTCAGAATCTGGCTCAGTTGTTGTAGGTACAGGCATTCCTTCATGAGAAAATGATTACGCTATCGCTTAAATTGATTTATTTATTAAAAGAACAAAAGCACTTACAATTATGTTTAATCCAAGATGCAAAATACTTTTTTCGAACTACATTTTATTAGAATTTTATTCACAAACCGAACAACAAATTAAATGTCAGGGCTGCCGATGGATGATTTGATTCCTAACTCTATTTAGACAAGCGGTGGAGGGTTGAGTCCATGCAAATCCCGGGATTTAATAAAACTATTTTTATCAAAAATATGAAATTAAGTTGAAAAAATTAGGTAAACATTATTTAATTTTATTAAATTGTTTTTGTTCGATCTGTTGGAGCAAACTTGCCTAGGTTATTAAAACACTAGTGCATTAATTTTACATGTTTCTTTAAACATTTTATTGTTCACTCTTGGTTATGTTAAGATCTAACTTTAATATTACTTACTTTTAATCAGAGGTCTGTGTCACTGTTTGACATTTGTGATTTTTTAAAAATTTTTTTTGTAATAATTTTGTAAGTTTGTGCGATTAGTGTTAAAAATATTGTATTGATTTAACTATTGTATATTTATAGTGTAAACCTGATGAGGTCAACGATTTGTTGACGAAACGTCGAAAAATATTAAAGAAAATTAAAATTAATGCACTAGTGTTTTAATAACCTAGGCAAGTTTGCTCCTACAGATCGAACAAAAACAATTTAATCAATAATGGAGAGCAATTATCTTCCAAATAATAATTATTTAATTTTGTTGAACAAGCACCGATTTTGATCCGACATTGCTCATTTTGTTGGTAATTGAATTTAGAAAAAAAGAAACATTTTAGATTTATGCAGTTTAAAAAAAAAAAAAAAAAAATAGGAACAATTCTCAACAAAAATATTAGTTTTCGATGCATCTGTCGATTCTCAATCTGAATCTGGCATCAAAATCGGTCTATCACGTATGGTTTTTAAGATATCCTCAACTCAAAGTTGAAATAACACGATTTGTGAGGTTATATGGAGGACACTCGAAACTATTTTCTATTGAATGCGTCATATAGTACTATTTTGTGCCTTCAAAATGAGTTATAAATTCATGATACCATTTGAAATGATCGTAACTTTTTATAAGAAAATCTTTTGATACTCTATCATAGCTTATTTTGAAGACAAAAGCCGTGTTCTTTTTGACGCGTATATACAATTGTGTATATTTTTAAATTGCAATAACTCATGAACAGTAAGTCGCACAATAAAAACTCTCAGGCACTTTTTTATGGAGAATCACGTTCTCAACAAAAACTTTTCATTTTATTTAAAAAAATTTATGTTTTAGGAGTTATTCTATAAAAACTGGTTAAGCGCCGATAAACGGCAAAAAATCACTTTTTTCCAAATATTTTCTAAATAATTATTATTTATCTTAATATTATTTTTACAAAAGATCAAAATTATTTGTAGAGCATGTGATTCTCCCTGAAAAGACCCTTGGACTCTTTATCGTACGACTCACCATTCATAAGTTATCGCAATTTGAAAATTACAATTTTATACACGCGTCAAAAAAACACGGCTAAAGAATAGAACGAGATGCTGCATTTAATAGAAAATAATTTCGTGCATACTCCATATAACCTCAAAAATCATATTTTTTGAACTTTTAGTTAAGGACATCTCAAAAACCGTACGCGATAGACTGATTCGGATTCAGAACTGGCAAATGCAGTGAAAATTACTATTTTTGGTTAAAATTGTTCTATTTTTTTAAAAAAAAAAACCGCATAAATTTTAAGTGTTGGTTTTTTTTCAAGTTCGGGATTGCAATTTATAATCCAGAAAATCTCGGGTTCGCCAAAAGGCCCAAAAATTGGCATCCCTATTACATATATATCGAACAAATTAAAATGGCATAGACTAAAAAAAAAGGCTTCAAAAAAAAAAAAAAAACGGGTCAAAATGTTCGAAAATTTGCCATATTTCGAAAATCATGACTCGGATTTAAAACTTTTGTAAACCAAATTTGTAGTGAATTAAAATACCATTAATTTGGCACCAATATTTTTAAATTCTATCAAGAGGTTCCGGTTTTCATAAAGCCATATCCCAATCTTCCGATGGCTATATCTCCGTAAGTTTTTGAAAAACGGAACTAAGAGAAGTTGTTCGTCCCATGAATCTTACATTTTTTGGTGTTCTACCGATTACCAACCACCACCACAAATAAAAATGGCAAAGGCCTAAGAATATTTTGAAACAAATGAGTTTTTTGGTACGAAAGGAAAAAAAAAAAATATGTAGCTGTGTTTTAGACGACATTTTATATATGCTTGTTTAAGCACATAGAAAAAAGAAAACTCACAATGGAGTCCCTGGTAAAAAATCTATGACAGCTGTCATGATCTTAAGTTCGTGTGGTAATAATCGTGGTACTAATAAAATGAAAATGTTACTTTTTAAGAATAAAAGTACTTAAAAAATTCAAGTTTTTAATAATATTTTATCTTAAAGATTAGAACAAACATTTTATTCGTACATTTACATTATTCAATTTTGGAGCAGTTTCAAATGTTCTTATTAATATCGCATTACTTTTTCACCAGATTTACCGAAATTCGGCAACTTCTCGTTTTTCATTATGACAAGCGCATTAGGCGTTCATAAGGTAAATCTTAAGCCTTCCCAACTAGGCAAATGCTAGGCATTCCGAAACTAGGCAACTGTTCGTTTATCACTATGACCCCCGCGTTAGGTTTTCTTTAGGCAAACGAAATTCGGCAACTGTTCGTTTATCACTATGACCACCGCATTAGGCGTTTATTAGGCAAACTTAATTTGGGCAAACCCAAAGCCTACTTAACTAGGCAAGTAATAGGCATTCCTAATTTAGGCTAACCCCATTGCTTCCCAATTAGGGCCTAATGTATTTTAAGGCATGCCTAAGCAAATTTCTAGTCGGGAACTACTGCAAGCGAATGTAGCAGAAGTCACTATGAAATGCTCCAAGCGAATGTGTAAAAGGAGAGTTGCCGTAAAATTTAGAATTTTTCTATTTCAAAAAAAAAAATTTTTTTTTTAAAACTTAGTTACTTTTGAAATTATTGATTTGTCAAATTTCTAAATTTGTTTTGATTTTCAATTATAAAGTTAACTTTACAAGTGCAAGCTGTGAAAGTGAAGTAATAGTGAAGGTGAATTTTAGTTTAAAATTACTTAAATATCATATAAAAATAAAACTCAATATTGTCGTCGTCGCCACCAAGAAAAATCATGCGCCTTAACGAAGAAGAGTCCTGTAAGGGCTGCAAAAAATTAAGAAGAGACATCAAGGAGCTTGCAAGTAAGTTATACGTATACAGTTTTTCAAGCAATTCTTTGCAAAATGCAAATAGCCACACAAATTCAACTTTAAAATTAAATTTTATTGAGACAAGCACTACTTTAAAAAAAATTGTTTTCTAACTTTTCTAAGATATCGATACCTTAGAGCGCTATAGTCCTATCTCCACTTTTTGCGATTTTGAGATTTTTGCAGTTATGGCAACATTGTGGGCTTCTTTACCGTGTGAAAAACTGTGTGATGTCAAAATACCACTAAAACACCAAAATATTCGAAAATTAAAAAAAATCCTATCTCCAAACTATAATTTTTTCAAGAGCGCTACTGTCCTATCTCCACTGAATATTCAAATAAGTCACATTTAAAAAAAAAATTCTTTGTTTTTTCGCGTTTTCTTAGCGTTTTATGACTTTTTGCGACATTTTAGTGAACAAATTTGGTTACACCCAAGGCTCCACTCTTGTTTGACGGAACCAAAAATTCCAAAAAAAAAAATCGTTTTTTTCGTGTTTTCTACGCGTTTTATGACTTTTTACGACATTTTAGTGGAAAAAATTCAAAAAATTTACTATATACGTCATTTTTTTCAATAGTAGTGGAATTCTTTAAAGGGCCAAAAGTAATGTCATACTGTAAATTGGCTGGGATTTCGTTAAAAATTAATAAAATTGGTTAAAAACCATAAATTATGTTAAAATATACTACAGGTAAAAATATTGCATATATTTTTATACCAAAATAGCAGCCAATCCGAAATAACCACAGTTTGAAATCTTCTTTTTGCATTTCCCAACAATTGGAAAAATGGAGATAGGACTATAGCGCTCTAAGGTATCGATATGTATTACCTATTAATATAACAAAAAAAAAAAAATATGACAAAAATCAAAACAAAAATATAAAAAAAACGAATAGAACCAAAAGGCAACAAATATGATGCTGTCAATAAATTCTTTGCAAAATGCAAACACAAGTCGAGAAGTGACTCGAAGCTAACTAAATTGGAATTCGAATGAACACGTGTTGCTTTTCTTGCATTGCCCTTTTACATTAGTTCTCATTTTTGCTTCGGACTGAGCACATCTTATTGAAAATAGCGTGTTTTTGCAATGCCTGGCAAGCGAGTTGACGAAAGTGTAATCCAATTGGTTTATTTCAACTATCACAAAGGGGAAACAGTAAAAGAGTTGTCTGAAATGTTTAATATGAAGCTAAGGACAACATTTAATATTATTCAGCGTGCAGAAAAAGAAAATAGATTGGAATTGAACAACTCTGGCGGCAGTCGATCAAAGCTTACACGGCAAGATCACTCAAAAATTTTAAAACAAATTAGTGACAACCAACAAACAAGCCTTAGAGAGTTGGCAAACATTATAAAAAGTGATTACAACAAGACTGTGAGCCATGAAACCGTGCGAAAAGTGCTAAAGCTCCAACAGTACTCGTCGCATACAGCCAGGAAAAAGCCAATGCTGTCTGCTGTTAATATTGAAAAGCGCTTGAACTTTGCCATTTCTAACAGAAATAGGCCAGCGGAGTACTGGAATGACGTCATTTTTTGCGACGAGACGAAGATAATGAACCCAGCAAAGTTTGGCGGAAACCAAAAACAGCTCTTCAACAGCAAAATATTATACCAACAATTAAGTTTGGCAAGCTTTCAGTGATGATGTGGGGCTGTATTTCATCCAAAGGCGTTGGAGAATTGCGTATATTTACTGATATAATGACAAAAGAGTTTTATTTAGACATTCTTAAAAACGAGTTGACAAGAAGCGCCAAAAAATTTGGCTTTGTTGATCGTGAAAACCCGAACAAATAAAAATACAAGTTGTATCAGGACAACGATCCAAAGCACAAATCGCTGCTGTGCCGGACCTGGTTGCTCTACAATTGCAGCAACGTAATTGACACGCCCGCCCAAAGTCCGGATCTTAATCCCATTGAAAATTTGTGGGCATTTTAAAAAAAAGAGTGGGAAAGCGGAACCCAACTAACAGAAACGCTTTGATAACGGCAATCAACGAGGAGTGGGTAAAGATACCTGAATTGTATGATGTAAATGAACTTGTACAATCAATGTCACGGCGTCTACAGGCTGTTATGGAAGCAGTCCTTTATATTTTATATCCTTTTTGCAATATGTGTTTGCATTTTGCAAACAATTAATTGACACCTTCAATTTTGTAGTTTTATTTTGTTTATGGCTTATCTTATGTTTTTGGTTTTGTTTTTGTTATTTTTCTTAACTATAATGAAAGGGTATACAATTCCTAACAATACTGTAAAAAAAAAATATAAAAAGTGCCTTAGTTAATAAAATTATATGTTAAAGTTGAATTTGTGTGGCTATATGCATTTTGCAAAGAATTACTTGACAAACTGTATATTGTATGTATACGTGTGTTCTCAATATCATTAAAGAACTACTGACCAGAAATATGTTGTATGTTACAGTTCCAAAAAACAGTATAACTAATTTTTGTAGTGAAGTTTCTTTGGCCGACCTAGGATTAAAATTTCGAGAGTGCGTCACATTTTTCTGACTCAGATCGCATATTGTTTTAAATGGCATCAAATAGCCGTAACCTTTGTCATCGAATTATATGTTCAACTTATCCAATTGGGCCCTTACTTTCCAAATTATCATTCATTTAAATTAAGGTCTAGTCAACAGTTCTTTCCTCCTTTTTTTTGTGAATTTTTATTGTCATTGGCGAAGCAGACGGGACTAATTACCAAACTGGCTTCCTAGGAAAATTAAGCAGGAGCTATCGGAGCAAACTTCTACAGGACGCGGACCAAATTACGTAGGGCCTAACAAAAGTTCGCTTAATTGGTGTCATGTTATAAATTTTTAGTAAATCAAAAAATTGCGTATTATTTGTTATAGCCTTACGATATATCATTTTAATTTTCAGAAAGATCGGTCAAAATGGAGAGAAGAAAACGTAAAATTCGTGAACCAATGTCAGCGGATTTCCAATGCCAACGCAGCAAGAGATTCGGTTTGCTATTCTTTTTGGATTTCGACGTAAGCTCAAACCTATGGAAATATTTAATGAATGCCAAATAGCATTTGAAGTTAATGCGCCATCCCTCGTGACTATTTCAAAGTGGTTCCGAAGAATCCAGGCACGTAATTTTTCTGTGGAGGACGAACCAAAATCTTCCACTGATTATGAATGTGTAGCGCTGGTTAAGTCTAAAATTGACGAAGATCCAAGATTGACCCAGCAAATCATTGCTGAGGAACTGGGCTTGAATGCCATGGCTGTATCGCAAATATTAAATAATGATCTTGGATACGCGGAGAAATCTGCACGATGGGTTCCTAGAATTTTAAGTGATGCTCAAAAAGAGGCATGTGTGCGTTTTGCTAAGTATTTTCTTAAAAAATTCAAAAACGGAGGGTCTAACACCTTCAAAAAAATCGTAACAGGTGATGAAGCATGTTTTTAGAAGTACAACCCTTAAACCAAACAACAGTCCATGGTATGGAACCCAGAAAGTGCAAGTCGACCTGTTAAAGTAAAGCAAAAAAAAGTCAGCAACAAAAGTAATGATGTCAGTTTACTTCAACAGAGAGAAAGTTGTAGCTGCTATTCCTTTGAAAAAAGGTCAGACGATTACTGCTAAGTGGTATACTGAAACCTGCTTACCAAAAGTTTTCCAAAGTTTATTGGGAAAACGCCAAAAAAAGGAGCTACGCTGCTACTTTCTACATTACGATAATGCGCCAGCGCACACTGCTGAAAAAACGACCGATTTTATTTTTCTTTCTGGCGTCGAAGAAATGCGTCCAGGTCTTTATTCCCCAGATCTAGCGCTTTGTGACTTCTGGTTGTTTCCAAAAATAAAAAAAAATTTGAGAGGGAGAGTCTTCAACAGCAATGACGAGATAATAAATGCGGTTAATGATGAAATTGCAAAACTGCAAAAAGCCGATATTGTAGACTGTTTTTAAAGATGGATTTATCGACTTTAAAAATTTATCAAAATAAATGGCGATTACGTTGAAAAAATACAAATACATGAAGAATAAATTTAAAAATTTAAAAAATTAAATTTAAAAGTTTTTTCAATTCAACTAAGCGAACTTTTGTTAGACCCCTCGTATATGCTTTAATAGACAGATCGATGTAATGAAAAAACTGGAATTTTTGTAAGGTCAATTTTTCATATTTTCATTATAGGTGGAAGCAATTAGAAACAAACTTGGTGGTAAAATTAAAACGAATTTAGAGAACATTCTTTATAGAGATGTTTTCGTCATGTATAACGTGGATGGCACCCATGGAAAAAGCGGTTAAAAGATTTTAAAAATCTTTACGGTGCAATCATGGGTAAGTCTTATGACGCTTGAGATCATTGTTTTTAAAAGAGTAAATAAATTTATATACATACTTCAGATGCTATACCTGATGCGGAAAAAGAAAACGTAATTAGAAAAGCATTTCAAATAGTCAAAAAGCGACATTTTCGACAAATTTGCACACAAAATAAGGATATGACCATAAAAGTATATTAATATGAAAACTTTTATACTTATCATTCTAATCATATGAAAGAAATTTGATATGAAAATAACTTAACCTTTCTTATTGTTCTAAACTATGAATTGTTATGTAACTCTAAACTTTAATCCTAATATTGTTTTTTATTAAAAGTTATAAAAAAATCAAAACCAATGAAGTCTTATACTATGTTTATACCAAAGATTTAGCTGTGAAGATATAAATAAATCTCGTTGATAAATCCTACCCGTTTACACCAGCCGAAAGGGATTTATTTTGGACAGTAAATGTCAATTAATGAATGACATTTGTTTTTATTTATATACTTAGAATATTTAATTTGCTCATAAAAAAATAAACAAATTTCAACTTAATTAAAAACCGTGGAATCCTGATGAACTGCAATGGTACCAACGTTGTTTTTGCACAAATACGTGTGTATAGACATTCTCATTTGATCAGCGATATTTTTCTTTCATCAAATGAAAGCTTGTCTGGTTTACGTGATAAAACTCTGCATCTTTGGGATAAAGCTGTTTTGCACAAGTTAACTATAGAGACACCTATCCAATTTTTTTAACATATGGGACACTGGAAATTAATAACAACAACAAATGTCGCTGAAATCTCAGAGGTTCCAACTTCTATATCTCTGAAATTAGGTCTATTTAAACATTTATTAAGTAACCAAAATCTAAGTTGGAACATTTTAGTACAAACAACAAGAATGCAAACGCAATTAAAATTGAAAAACCATAGTATTTAATATAACACAATATGATAATTTCATTCTGTATTCCATACAAATCTTGCAAAAAAATCATAAATAAACGGTGCCAATATGAAAACAAAAGATACTTTTATTCCATAATTATGAAGAACTGACGAAGAGCACCACCATCTATATGACGTTATCCTTACAAAGACATTTGCTTGGGTATACGAGTCGAACTTTGCTGTGTGGTTTCTTGAGCGTTTCCTCTCCATTCCCATTTGTGTAGCTAATCAAAAAGAGCTATTTATGATAATAAATACAAAACTTACGTTTTTCTTTGCTTTTCTGACGAAAATAAACAATTAAATGACATAGTAAATGTCAACAAAACTTCAAATTATCAAAATTTAGAGGTGCCATATGCTTGAAAATAACCAAAATCGGTAGCCCTGTTCAGATTTATTTTGTATGGTAAATCACGTGATATATGGCAAGATATAGAGCTAAATCTCAAAATATCAGTAAATCGAAAACTGGCCGTTAATCCTTTAACTTGTACTTTTTTTACTAAAGCGTTTGATGCAGAAAGGGCAAAAGACGAAAAACGTAAGTTAGGGTTCTAAAAATATAAAATTTGTATAAAATTGTTGCTGAACTCAGTTTAATAGTCCACTAAAATTGGACTCCAAAAAACTTGGAGCCATGAATTTTTTAATTGGAATCGCTTTATTTTGATGTTTCAGAACAAATGTCGAAAACCGGCATCGAGGTCACTACCGCATAAAGTTATTCAGGCTCAAAGGTTGCGAAAAACAGTCTTTGCAAATAACTTGGCCACAAGTTTTAGCTCAGAAAATTTGCTATAGAAAAGTTGTTATGATTGTTTTCGTACGATTTATAGTTTATTGGTTATAGAAATTTGATTTTTAACTAGCCCAATGATGACAATTAGTACATTCGTAAAGGTTTGCTTACAACTTGTTACACTGAATGCAGGGAGGTACAATTCATACGATTTTATTTCCAATGTTTGGTTTGAAACTATTCCAAACGAATGCGTACGAGATTATTGTTACAGACTGCTTTATAAAGACTGTTCTGCGTCTAGCTGCACCGAATGCAGAGCGGTACAATTCATACGATTTTATTTCCAATGTTTGGTTTCAAACTATTCCAAACGAATGCGTAACGAGATAATTACTACAAGCTGCTTTGTAAAGACTGTTTTGCGAATAGGACAAGCCCATGTAAAAATCATTAGTTCATTGTATGGGAAACGAGTCAGTAGCGGACTAGTGTTATCTTGTTTGGTAGTAGTTTTTGTATAGTGATGGACTAGACCAATTTATCACACAGGGCAGTTCGTAAAAGGCTTTCCACACTATCTCACATTCCGTTAATACGTGTCATTGCAAAAGTGTGATGGAAATGTGTGAAAGTTTTAGAAATGTTCTTAAAAATTTTTTGCATGAATGAAAAATTGAGCTCAGACCGACTGTCAAACTTTGTTTCCACACTATTATACTTTATTCGCATCCTTCGAATTTGGCATATCGTCGACGAGCACAAGTTATCTGCTTTTGCTTTTTCAACGAAGTGGCGTTTACGGCAAAATAGTACTCAGCCGACGATATATTGACAAAATGTGAGATAGTATGAAAGGGCTCTAAGCGATTCGCTTTGGGCACTCAATTTATGAACGTAAATTTTCCTTGGAGGGTTGACATTAAATTTCATAGTAAATATCATATACTATATATCTGTTGAAATTTAATCAGATATTGTGAAAATGCTACTTATTATTTTTTGACAGAAGAAAGTATTTTCAAAATATCTTCGTGTGACCTCAAATATTCTCTAAACTCTAGACGGTTTAAATGATAGTTACATTTTCTTATTAAAATAGATTTAAGTGTCTCTACTGTAAGCCAGGCCCGTGCGAGTAGAGTTTTGGGCTTTCAAACTCCCCTCCACCCAGGAGATCTTTTTCCCATATAAATTATAGTACCTGGAGACCGATCCCTGCTCGGTCAACAATCTTATCTTATCATTTTAGTCGATGTTTTTATTCATAGCTATTTTTTTTTCAATGAAATTCGTACCTTTTCACCTCCAAAGCTTTCAAAATGATAAATTAACCGATTAGAAAAATAATAAGAAAAAACTCGGAAAATATCGAAGACTCCAAATTTTTTAAGAGAATTAGAATGACCTAAAATAAATAAATGGGATATGCCACGCACCCAAAATATTTCGCCTCTTGTATGGGGGCTGAAATATCTTACCATCATGCCTCGGAAAGTTCATTCCATTTTTTTTTGTGCATGAGTTATTAACTAAAATTTTTATTTTGGTAAAAAGTGGGCCTGACAATTATTGAACAAAGCCCACTTTTCGTTATGCTTTAGATACTCATGATACAGATCCGCATACCAAATTTCATCAAAATATGTTGTACCATTTGTAGGAAAAAGCATTTAATTTGTTTTACTTGTATGGAAGGTTCCACGCGCACCGGTGATATTTTGCCTACTTTCAGGTCGTAGGTGCCTAATGAGATGTAAGCACTGTAAATGTATTCACTTTAATTATTTTAATATTTAATGATCAATTTGTATTTGATTCTTAATTTGAAAAATAAATAAAAAACTTCATTCGATTGAAAAAAGCTCAACTAAAAACATTGTTTTCAACAACAATTTGTCGGATAACACCATCAGCAGCAGCAATAGTAGAGACATCTTGTGGAGCTTCATTTTCTATGTGAACATTTTCAGCTAAATATCCAGTATAGAGGCGCTTAAGCTGCGCCATTGTCGCTGTTTCTGGAAACTCAACATTTAAAGCAATCAGAGCTTCCCCACAAGCTCTTGTCTTTTAACTTGAGACATTTTTTTTTTTTTTAATTGAAAAAAAAAAAAATAAAATTAATTTTATGAAGCAACCCCACATCTGAGTTGAAAACAATGTTTTTAGTTGAGCTTTTTTCAATCGAATGAAGTTTTTTATTTATTTTTCAAATTAAGAATCAAATACAAATTGATCATTAAATATTAAAATAATTAAAGTGAATACATTTACAGTGCTTACACTATAGTTAAATTCAGAAAGATTGCTTAAGTAGTTTTCTTTTTATAGCCTATTATATTTTTGTGTGCGGTGCCACGCCCTCCACCGAGTTTTGATACTTGTTTTCAGGGGTAAAATCTTTGAAATTTTCATTAAAATTGTTGAAGTCGTTTTCGAGTAATATTGAATCCAAATTTTCAATCGTTAAAAAGGGGGCGTGGTACTTCTTCGATACCGCCCACTTTTCGGTTATTACAAGGCGCTGATAAGTAGTACCTACATACCAAGTTTCATTAAAATATCTTGTAACATTTGCGAGAAATAGCATTTAACGTATTTTGCTTGTATGGGAGGTTCCACGCGCAACGGCAATATTTCGCCTACTAGCAATTAGGTTCTACACAGTTAATTTCAGAATGTTTTCTTTATTAGTTTTCTTTTTATGCCGTTCTATATTTTTGTGGGCGGTGCCACGCCCTTCAACGAGTTTTGCCAATATAACGGCGTATCACATATTGGGTGCTATTCTTGATTCCGTCGGAAAGCATTTTCCGCGCGGAAGCAAATTTTGCTATTCTTGATTCCGCGAAGTAGATACATCTGTCATCACTGTTCCGCAAAACAGATAAATTTGGCATTCTTGTTTCCGCAAATAATTTTACAAATTTAACAACCCTGACATCGAAGTGACGTTCATTTTTGTGTATTCTTGATTCCGACGGAAAGATATATTTCAGTATTTTCTTTCCGCGAAATTTTTGTGTCGGAAAGACTATAAAAAGTTAAAAATGCATGCTTTTTTGATAATTTTGCTCTTTTTATTGATAAGGAAATTAAGCTAAATATTAAATATCAATTTTAAACACTTTACTACTACACAATAGTCGGTTTAATTAAAAATTACAAAATTTATTTTTAAAATAAAACTCAAAATTCATAAAACACATTTAATTTTATTTTATTAAAAAAAGAAAACAATTCATCTTTATTTTGATTAGATATAAGTACAACTAATATAGAAGAAGTCACTTTCACATCCAAACCTCGCTGCGGTGATCAAACGATGCAATGTAATCATGTAATCAATGGAAAAAAAAATTTTTTCAACAAACACTTTTTTACAAAAAACAACTTTATAGAAACACGCGACTTCACCGAACTCTAAAATGTATAGAGAATAAATCTTTAAATCGCATTGAAAAAGCTATTTTATCTACATGAAATTTACAAAAAATGATCAAAGATTCATAATTTTTCTTTGTTGACATTTTTATTTATTTTTTATTCTTTGTCATCTGTCAAAATGTTAGAGATGTTCTTATTACAGGGTTCCCATTATTCTCGTTCGATATTCCTCTTCCGTCGGAATCAAGAATAGTAATTCTCATATCGAACGATATTTCTTTCCGCGAAAATTTCCTTATCGAACGGAATCAATAATAGCACCCATTAATCTTTTTTTTATAGAGGTAACATCTCCTAAATTTTCATTCAAATCGTTGGAGTCGTTATCGAGTAATATTGAATCAAAATTTTTAAAGGCTAAAAAGTGGGCGTGGCACTTGTTCGATTCCGCCCACTTTTTGTCTGTTACAAGCAATTATTTAGCTGTGCCCGCTCACCAAATTTCTTCCAAATACCTTGCATGGCTTGCGAGTTATGACCAAATCAAATTTAAAATTTAGAGCAGCGCCACGCCCTCTGGTGAGCATTTACAAAGTTCAAACTTAGTTCATTCTTTATTGTTTGGTAATATCTAACACTGTTCCAAGTTTCATTAAAATCGCTGTAGCCTTTTTCGAGAAAAATATTTGGCACAGAAATAAGTACGAAGAAACCAAGAAACAAACATACAATTTTAGCTCGTATATAAATTATATATGAATTGAAAAAAATTAAATAAAATAAAATTAATTTATTTAAAAAACAAACTCAAGAGCAAAACCTGTGGTCCAAGGCTGTCCACGTAGTATTCATAATGGAAAAAATAACAAAAACCCGGTTATTCACATGATTTTAAAGCCAACGGTCCATACAGTAAGTCGAGGTTCAGAGGTTTCAAAGATAGGGCTAGTAGAAACAATCGATGGCCATCGCTTTTATCGCAAATCGACAACCGCAATAGGGGCCAAAATTTAATTTTTTTTTGTTTTTCTTTTATTTTTTGAATAAAATTAAAATGAAAAATTATTGAAGCGGAGCAAATGCAAAATTAAAATTTCACTATTAGTTTATAAACACGTTAAGGTCAAAATTTGAGCCCGTAACCAAAAAATTGTTAAAAAAATCAATGAGAACTTTTTACATTGCATATTAATTACATCCCTGACGCGCTTACCTTAAGTTTTAGGAATTTTTCGTCTTTGGTAGCTCTTAGTGAAATATTTTGTAGGATATTTTTGCAAAATTCTTTAACCCATTGTGGCCCAGTTTTAGAAAAAGAGGTCAAAAAGACCCATAAAAACAGGATATAATAGGTTAATGAGTTCTAGGAAAATTATCCTTGTGTGATTTCGTTATGACCTTGTAAGAACGAGTTTTGTAAAAAATGTAGTTTTAGAGATTTACAGTGGGGTGAGATTTGGAAAAAAAAAAAGATTGTTAGAAGTGCTTACTGATTTTAATGATTTTTTTGCTGTCGGGATGAAATTTTGCTTTTTTAGTGTTCAGCAACTGAAGTGAAATTGTATAGGAAATATTCCAGTGCTTCTCTGCGTCTCTTGATAATATGTATCCTCGCTTTGAGTGTGATTAATTATTTCAAAGTTATTTCAGTGTTTCACCCACTGTGCAGTTTGTAAAGCACTGTAATGTAAGGTAGCACAAAATCTATTACTATTTATGGTACGTCAAAATCAGCTGTTTATCTGTATCCTTCAAATTTGTAAGATCGCAAATTTCATAATCTGATTGTAATTTTATAAATTTTATTTAATTTTGATATTTTAGCGCAACATAATACACAATGCTGCGACAGTGTGTGCAAAAATCGCCAGTGCGTGTGGTACGTAAACAAATTAACATTTGAGAAAGTGAAAAAATTTAATAATTTAAATTGCAGCATACTGCGTCGCAACTACGCACTGCCGCTACCAATGTCGCTGTACCAGCTGCAAAAAATAATGAAAAAATCGAAGAAATACGTGATCGTTTAACTAAAGGTCCTAACTTTCATGATTTTGTACAAAATCCAAATAATACCAAAGAAGAGTGGGCAGCATACGATGGTAAATTGCGCAGGGAAAAGGGTGAAAATGAACGCCTTCGATTGCCACCTTGGTTAAAGACAACTATTCCAATGGGCAAAAATTATGCAAAAATAAAAACTCAACTAAAAGAACTCAAGTTGGCCACTGTCTGTGAGGAAGCGCGTTGTCCTAACATTGGTGAATGTTGGGGTGGCGGCGAACATGGAACACAAACGGCAACTATTATGGTAATTTTTTATTTTTTTGGAATCTATTCGCAGGGATATAAATCGAATATATGAACTATTATCGCTTTTAAGCAAAGATTTGTAGAAGACTATGCGTATGTCTTAGGTGCATTTTATTAGAAAAACTTTTAAATTTTAATGACCTTTGATGATAACCTTGTTGCTAATCTATTTAAATTGTTGTTTGTTTATTTAAAGCTTATGGGTGACACTTGCACACGTGGTTGTCGTTTTTGTTCTGTTAAAACAGCGCGTAATCCACCACCTCTCGATGTCGCGGAGCCTGTTAATACCGCCAAAGCAATTGCTTCTTGGGGGCTCGATTATATTGTCTTGACATCAGTAGACCGTGATGGTATGTTATTTATGCAATACATTATTATCAATTTCATCTGTTATAATTCTAGTTTTCTTTTTTAAATAGACTTGCCGGATGGTGGCTCTGCACATATTGCTGAAACTGTAAAGGAAATAAAACAAAGGTAAGAATATTATGTTATTACTATGAAAAATACTTTCAGAGTTCACATATTCATTTGAAAAAGCATTTTAAATCTTAAAATTTGAATCCGGGATTAAATGATTACATTAATTCTGTTCAAAGAAAAGTGTGACATAACCAGTTCGCAAAACATTTTTGTAATTTAAATATACTTTTCTTTGACATTTAAAAAAAAAAAAAGACCTAGCTCCTATTGCTTTAAAGCAGTTTCTTTCCATATTAAGGTGAAAATATGCGGTAACTGAATCAGAACCTCTCAAAGTTTCCATTGCTGAAACCATTGCTTTTCCATTGCGGGCATTATTTCCTAATTCTTAAAGCAGATCAACCCCTTTACGCTTCATCAATGCATTTTGAGTAAAATTTTGAGACAGACTTTAAGAGGTTTATAGCTTAAACACAATTGGAGCGTACGACGAATTTCGCTCGACGAATATTCGCTGTCAAAAAAAATTCGTCGACGAAGTTCGCTTTGTTAAACACAATCAGAGTGACGACGGCAATAGTTGTTTTTATTTTAAATTGTTGTTTATGTTCTCTGATGACAATTTTAATAAATAAATATTAAATAAAATCTCATATTCTTTGAATTTTTTCTAAGAAATCTAAAAATTTTATATTAAAAATGTATTTTTCCTGTTTGACATTTCCAAAAATCGTTGCCGCCGTTGTGTTCAACTTCATATACTCTTGTGTGTTTTAATTTTGACAGCGAATATTCGTCGGGCGAAATTCATCGTACGCTCCAATTGTGTTTAAGCTAATACTGATGTCTGTATTAAAGTTGTCAATCAAATTTTTTGAAAATGTTAGTAGAACAAATGCGGACCTCACGAACATTACGAGAACGAAGTCAGTATGCTATATCTCACTCCATTATGTCGGATGATAACAAAAGCAACTTGTTTTTAAAGGAATAGGCTGTTGAGTATGGGCAGTGAAGAGTTTACATCACGACAATACTGTACGTGATAAAATAATAACAAAAAAGCTCTGTATAAATTTCTTAAAATGCCCCACAATAATGGTTAACTTAGTATAGTATTAAATAATAAAGTAATACAATAATATAATTTAGAATATAACAATAATTGCTTAAGCTTTAAATGCAATTACTTAATTTTGTTTATCTATGCATTATCATTTAAGGAATCCCAACATCTTGGTCGAATGTTTGGTACCTGATTTTCGTGGTGATTTCGAAGGCGTCAAAACTATTGCGCTTTCTGGTTTGGATGTGTATGCGCATAATATTGAAACCGTGGAGAAACTGACGCCATTCGTACGCGATAGACGCGCACATTATCGCCAAACACTAAAAGTTCTGGAGCAAGCGAAAAAATTCAATCCTAAATTGGTTACTAAAAGTTCAATTATGTTGGGCCTTGGTGAAACAGATGAAGAGGTTGAACAAACCATGTTGGATTTACGTGCCGCTGGTGTCGAATGTTTAACGCTTGGCCAATATATGCAACCAACTAAAAAGCATTTAAAAGTAATCGAATATGTAACACCCGAGAAATTCAAACACTGGGAAATACGTGGCAATGAGTTAGGATTCCTATATACTGCCAGTGGTCCATTAGTACGTAGCTCATATAAGGCAGGAGAATTCTTTATATCGAGCATATTGAAAAATCGCCAGCAAAAGCAGCAACAAATTAACGTTAGCGACAACTCACAACAGCAGTAGGATGCAAAAAAAAAGTAGAAAATTTATTGAATAGTTTCTAAATTATTGTGATTTAAAGATATGTGTTAGAATTAAAGAATACATAAATGAAAACTTTGATGCAAAAACTCGGTAAGTTCAATTATGTGCAGTTTGGAGACATTAAGATGTAAAATGGTTTTTCGTTCATGAACTTGCTTCACTTTCAAAATTTAAGTATGTGTCATTCATTTGAACAGTCCATGTCATAATATGAATTGGTTCACATTTTGTTACTAATAAACAAAATTGTGCTCTGTTTTCATCAAAAGTTTACCTGATAGTGTGGAATTGATGGCATTAAGTTAAAAAAATAATATTGGTCAATTGACTGATTATTACGGCACACAATGTGTATGACATTACTTACTTTTGCCGAAATGGATTTACACCACTATTAAAATGAACGACACATAAATATACATATATTTTTGTCTTCTAGAACCATTATACAAATTTTGCAACGCTTTTTTACTAGTTAAATCAAAGCAAGTATCAATTGAAAGAATATTTTAAGCAAAAAAAAAAAAAAAAACGAAAAAGTTATCGTGAGTTATTTAGATTTAATGTTAAAAGCTTGTTTAGAAAGTAAAAATTTGCACTATGCGATTATTTCAAAATAAATCTGTTGAAATTTGCAAACAAATGATCTCAAATTTATTTATTTCATTTACTATATTTTAATGCGTTTGAATTTGGATGGGCCAGGGCAGTTTCATACAAAATTAAAAATCTCTTTTATTTTTATTGGAGCAGACCATAAAAAATTAAATAAAATAAAATGTAAATGAAAATGTAGAATACAGTCATTAAGCAAGTATATTTTTAAGTGAATTGAATCCGGTATTTTTAAAAAAAATTATACTGGCTCAATAACTGTAGCGAACTAATTCTATATTTTCAAGTCGGGCGTTTCTTTTCTTCATGATTTGCCCATATACTTACCATCCAAATAACTCACCATAGATTGGTTATCTGTGTGGCTTGATCTCGTTTGTTATGGGTATATAGTAGCATTTTATGTGTTTATGCGCCTTAGGCACTTCGATTCAGCACCAACAAGTAAAACGAAAATGACTTTGATTTTGGTTTGTTGTGTTTTTTTCAAATGTACCGTTTTTCGACCTCATTTCAAAAAACGATCAGCTAGGATTTCAATCGGAATACATTTTGAAGCTATGAAATAGCTGGATATGATGCCGTGAACCGTTTCATTAAGCATTTTCTTGAAATTTCTTTTTGATTAAGGATATGTGTGTGCAGCACGTAACGAGCCATGTTTCGAACCCATATAAATAACATGACATTATTTTACATAACTTGAGCCTTGGCCTATCGGTTGATTCCTGGACTTAACCAGCTATATAAATTTTCTTTAGATATGTTTATATCAGGGATTAAAGTTGAGTGATCTTCTACACACTTTGGGATACTGCTGTTTGCCCTGAAATGGGATCCTATGAATCAGAATTTTCTTTAATTTCCCGAAAAATTTATTCACTTTTGGAAAATAAATTTTTGATAGTGGCAAATGGTATCTTGTTTCGGCCTATTAAGGTATAAAATCAGTAAATACAACAAAAAATTTTTTTAATAAACCGAATTTCCTTCAGGTACTTTGATTACTAGGTACCTTGAAGAACACGACAAATAATCCTCGAAACACCGGTGCACAGAAATAATAAAATATTTTGTTTTTTAACTCTATTATCTAAAATTAAATAAAATACGATTTTTTCTTCGGTGAATCTGTTTTATTTCGTCATCAGAAAAGAGTCCAGGCTGATAACTTGAATTTATATATTCTCTTACAAAGCATCCGTTCACTACAGAACGCATTAATTGATATTCGAGACAAACACCTCCTTGGTGAAGGAGACTGGTTCTAGCGTTCTTTTTTCGACTTTTAACAAAATTACGATTTTCCTAATTGTTTGCATTCGCCATCTTGAACTTTAAAATTTTCAAATTCTGACTTCAGATTCATGATCAGCGACCCCCGAGTGATGAAATTTACGCCAAAATGTTCAAAAAAATAATTCAACGTCCTCTTCCGAGGCGTGTTACAACGCACAGTGCTGCGATAGAAGGCATTTGCGTGAAAAATTTTTGTGTAAATTTAAATTTTTTTTAATGTCATCCTTCTGCAAATAGTTCAATCAAGAAATCCCCTCAATATTTTTGAAAACAAGTTTGAATTGTAAGTTTCACAGCTATTTAAAGTCAAACTTTTTTTCGAAAAAGAATCAATTACGAAAATTTCCTTATCGCAGCACTTTTTTACAAATAATTACTGCTCCTAAGCCACAGAAGCAATTCTTATAAAATAAAAAGCAAACAGAAGACAACATACCAAAATTTATTGAGCCAAATTAAAGTTATTTTAGAATTTATATGAAAAAATTTTCAAACATTAAAAACCGGAAAATGCAAAATTTCTTTAGAGCAGAAAAGAAAAAGACGGGACTTGCGGGCATTGCCCAAAAACGTAAAGATAGAACAGGCATGATATTTTAAGATAGAGAAAATTCATAACCCCGTTTTTCCCCGTTTGCTTTATATATCAATCTGAATATACCGTTTTTACGTAAAAATCAGTGATTTTGTGGCATTTACATTTCTAAAGGTATGCAATATTTTTCAAATTTTTTTAAATTTGTGAATTTTTTTGTAGCATACTTTTACATGCTATCACTTAATTTGCTTGACGTTACTGTTAATTGTTTATTGTGTGTCGTTGCGTGCAAATATAAATATGAAATTAAAAGAAATTTTTGATTTTTGGCTTTCAGCGCTTAGCGCTACAAAAAGTGAATCAGTTTATCAGTAATTAAGAAAGTGTAAAGATTTATTTATTCAATTATTTATTTATTCTAATGTACGTAGTTTTTCATAAAGCCTACAAGTATGCACAAACATTTTATGCTGCCAACTTCCATTGTTTTATTTACTTAAATAACTTTTTTTTGGTTTGTTGCAGATAAAAATGAATTGCATTTTTGAAAATAGATTGAAAAAATACATTAGTATGGTAAATTTCATAATAATCGGACTAAAACTGTAAAAATGCCGTTCATTTGTATGGGGTGACAGCACTGTGCAACGTCACTATTTTGAAATTTTTTTCAAACACCACCCTGCTTTCGAAAGCTTTTAAAAAAACGAAAATTTTGATATCCAATACTTTATTTTCCGTCCACACAATTTTTGGCCGCAGACCTGTTCAGTTGATGTGAAATGTCCCATATATAATGTTAAGCGAAATTTAATAAAAAAAGGCATCCCTGAAAGTTTGTGTTAATTTTCTAAAAATGTCCCAGAAGTTAAAGTCATCATATTCTATACCTTCAAGTAATAAAAAAAAACTACAAAAAAAAAATAGGTGAAGACAAAAATATACATATTTTGGTAAATTTTGCGGAGATTTATCCAACTAGGAAATAACGCCAAAAAAATCTCCATACAAAATTCAGGCAATATTTCCATTTTGGTTTGGAAATAAAGCCAAAAGCGTTTTTGGCGTTTTTTCCAAAGATTATGACCTAATTTACAAAAGCTGTGCGGTGTACAAAAAGGAAATAATGCCAGAACATTTTTTGGAAGCTAGGTCAGAATTTTCTTTCATGAATTTTTGGAAATAAAGCCAAAAATTAACTAGGAAATAATTTTTTGGCTTTGTTTCCAAAACAAAATTTCCAAAAATTTTTCTGGCGTTATTTCCAATGGCGTTATTTCTTTTTTGTAAACCACATAGCTTTTGGAAATTAGGCCATAGTTTTTGGAAAAATGGAAATGCCGCCAGAATTTTGTATGGAGAATTTTCTGACGTTATTTCCAAAAAAATTTTCTGGCGTTATTTCCGGAAGCTAAAATACTATGAAGGTTCACTGGAAAAGATGACGATTACGATGCCAAGGAAGGTTACATCAAACAGTTTTAAAAAACACCTCTAAACAATAATATTTTTCTACATCGCTTTAATAAATATAAAATCCGATATTGAAGTAATTTTCATCGTTTTGGGTTCTTCTTTATTAAATGTCTACTAACTTTTTTAGTTAAAAAAAATAATGAAATGTCAATAAAAGTCAAATGAAAGCAACAAGTTATTTAGCAAATAAAACAAATAAAAATGTTACATTCCACTTACGTGCCTCTTATGTGGATTGTATACATGCGCACAAAATTCTCAAATGACAATCAAGTTTGATAAGGAAAATCCCTCAGAGCACAAAAAATTTTCACAGCGGACACAACAAGTGCATAAAAAGTAAAAACTTTCAAAGTTTTTTTTATTTAAATCATAAAAATTTGCAAAAAGTTCTAAGTTTAAGTTTTAATATTTTCTTCAAAAAGTCCAAACTCATTACGGGTATTAGGAAAAGTAAAAAAACTGTGTTTTATCTCTTTGATGCGCACAAAAGTATGCAGTGAAATTGTACATATGTTAAAAAGTTTTGCATAACGCGTAGGCGTTAGTATTGGATTGTGTCATATTGTGAAAAAGGATTCTTTGTTCTTTAGTTGACGTAAAATCAAGTTTTTTTATTTTATAATTATATTTTAATAAAAATAAAATGCCCGGTACAAGGCATATAATATTGGGGCATGTCATGTCTGGCATTTGCTCTAAAATGAATCGCACCAAACCTGTGCCTGCCGATGTTATGGATACGCCTTTGAAACGTTGTCTCAACACCTTTGACATAACGTTACTGGGTAAGCGATAAAAGTTTGGTTTAACACATTCAAAACACATCCATTCTCTATTCCAGGTATTGGCCACATGGTTGGCGCTGGCATTTACGTGCTTACCGGCACCGTTGCCAAGGATATAGCTGGCCCAGGTATTATACTTTCTTTCGTTCTTGCCGGTTTTGTCTCGATGTTGGCTGCGCTTTGCTATGCGGAATTTGGTACGCGTATTCCCAAAGCTGGTTCCGCTTATGTTTACACTTATATATCGATTGGAGAGTTTTGGGCTTTCGTCATTGGCTGGAATATCTTACTGGAACATATGCTTGGGGCTGCTTCTGTGGCACGTGCCTGGAGTGGTTATGTAGATTCGCTGCTTGGTGGCTGGATACGTAATACAACGCAATCGCTCACTGGTGAGCTCGAAGAGCAACAGCTATTTGCGCGATATCCAGATGTTTTGGCCTTTCTAGTTTGCATTGTATATGCAGCAGCGTTGGGCATTGGTGTCAAGGCCGCTGCCGTGTTTAATAGCGTGCTTACATTGGTCAATATTGGTGTTATGTTGTTGGTTATTTGTGTTGGCTTCTGGTTTGCCAATCCAGAAAATTGGTCCGAATCAGAAGGCGGCTTCTTGCCATTTGGCTTTGGTGGTGTCATTGCCGGTGCAGCTACTTGTTTCTATGCCTTTGTTGGCTTCGATTCGATTGCCACATCAGGCGAGGAGGCCAAAAATCCTTCGACTTCAATACCAATTGCTACGATACTCTCACTGTGTATAGTTACCACTGGCTATATACTTGTCAGTGCTGCACTTACGCTTATGATACCCGTAAGTCAAATTAATCCAGCGGCTTCGCTGCCAGATGCTTTTGCGTTAGTCGATGTTCCATGGGCAAAGTATATGATTTCGATTGGCGCGCTTTGCGGTATGACAACGACTCTATTGGGTTCTCTATTCGCCTTACCACGTTGTATGTACGCCATGGCATCTGATGGCTTATTGTTTAGCTGCTTTGGACGCATCAATACAACGACACAGGTACCCGTGCTAAATTTATGCGTCTCGGGCTTAATGAGCGCTTTGCTAGCGCTATTCTTCGATCTGGAAAAACTTGTCGAATTTATGTCAATTGGCACGCTATTGGCCTACACAATCGTCTCAGCAAGTGTCATCATATTGAGATATCGCCCAGCAATTTGTGTCGCCAATGAACATGCTATCTATGCACCAGACACCCCGGAAGATGATGACGAAGATGACGAAGGTGACAACACGTCGCAATCCAGTATTGGTACTGCTTCTCCGACCAGCGATTTGATAGAGGGTGCATTGGCAGGTCGACTGAAACCACAATTTCGCTGGTTAGAACCGCTGCTGGGCCGTTTCGAACCTGGTGCTGCTGTTTCTGCGTCTGTGTTGCTCTTCACTGTGCTCAGTTTCGCTATATGCTTTCAACTTGAGGTATCCTGGTTGGAATTCTATGCTGGCAACTGGTGGGCACTGGTACTTTGTGGATTTATGATCTTCATAGCGGGTTCTTGTGTTGCAGTGATTGCAGTGCATCATCAGAATACGCGTGGTTTAAATTTTAAGGTGCCATTAGTGCCGTATGTGCCGACGCTAAGTATATTCTGTAATATTGTGCTGATGGTACATCTAAGCGTGCTAACCTGGTTGCGTTTCTTCATTTGGGTATCATTGGGTATGTTAATTTATTTCCTATATGGTATGCATCATAGCAAAGAGGGTGAAGCTTGCTCAAGTTATTCTATGTTGATGACATCTTCAGAGGCAGGGAAAATGCATTGGGGTGCTACTGGTGCTGGCTTTGGTATTGCTGGTATTGGCGGTGGCAGTGTAAAAAAGACGGTATTTCAGCGATTCATAGGTAGAAAAGCGGAAGATAAAAAACCAATTGTTGAAGAAATGGAAGAGGAAGAAGATGATATCGAAGAGCAGCCTAAAGTGGAGAGAGAACAGCGAGGACAACAAGAAACTTAAGGATCTTTAGTTTTATCATTGCTAGTTGAATGTTTATCATGATTTTGTTTTGGTTCTCAAATTTCGTCACTTTATTTTTAAAAAATTTTGGCTATAATTTAAACTTTGTTTATTCACTAGATATATTCGTCCTTTGGTTAACATCGTTTCGTATAATCACACCACACAGTGGTGTGTGAGAGAGGCAAGCCGATTATACGTCTGTTATTTTATTCCAGTTACCATATTTTAAGTAGCAAAACACAAAGAAATAATATCATTTCTGTTTTTTCGCATCTTGAACTTGATGAATTAAGAAAATTTAAATTTCTTCAATAAATCTCATAAAAAGAATTAAAGTTTTAATAAACCTACCATAAAAACTAAATAATCCTACCTCTTGAAACTTATAGTCAGTTTTAGTAAGTTTTGAAGCAGACAAACAAAATCATTCAGACCTAGATTTTCCAAACAAAGAACAAAAGGGTTACTTATGCTGTACAGGAAAAGTGTAGAGTCTGATATAGGATATCTCACAGGACATTACCCAGTAAGGAAACATGGGATTAGTCCAGCATGAATTTCGTAGATTCTGTAATGCAGAAGAGGAAACAGTAGAACATATTCTATGTCACTGTGATTGTCGAACCCTCAAACGACATACTGACATTTATTAATGCCATGTGCCTATGGACTGACTTCTTACTACGTCTTATCAGGGTTAGCATAATAGGCCTGATAGGCCTCGGTGGCTTTTGGCGACTGGATACTGACCCTTTTCTAATTCTAAATTTTATTAGGTCTATTTGATGTGGATTAAAACTTAAAAGTTGCATGCAGTTCTCTCAGGGATCAGACACCCCATTCGCACCGCATTTTGAAGAACAATGAGTTTTTCTTCAGAGACTTTTCTGTATTCTTGTAGCGCTCCAGTTTCGTAAAATTAATAACAGCCAAACTATTTGAGGTATAGCAATGAAATTCGATATTTGAGTAACGTATTATTGGTAGCGTCCGCCTACAGTTCGAAATTGCCCACAATTTTGAATCTGCCATTTTGTTTTCGAAAAATTGTATCCAGAATTTGAAATAAGTGCCCTTTGTGAAAATTGTCCGCCATTTGATCCCGAATTCAGAATCAACTATAAATTGTCCCGCTATTTTGTATCTGACATTTTGTTTTCGAAAAATGTGATTTGCAATTTGGAATCACTGTTCTAGAAAACCCCCTAGCTACAATTTTGTCGTTATATAATAATTTTTTGAGAATATTGTACCAACGTCATTTTGTATCCGCATTTTTGTTTGTAATAAAACGGGTTCCATATTTGAACGCAGCGACCACAAAAAAACTCAGGAAAGACTTATGACTGGTTAGAATCGCGTTTTAGACCACTGTGTGCCGAATGCCATATACATTTAGGGTCCTCTTATGCATTTCGATTCAATTGATTTAAAAAAATTCAAAGTTTTATGGCCATGTAAAATTACAGTCGAGACTTGTTTCATTCAAAATATAGTAGCATATTTTCAGACTTTAAGTTCACAGAAATGCTTTTCTCATTTCTTTAGTTCGTCTTCATTGGACATTTCTTTTATTAATTGTGGGATTCTGTTCAGATTTTTTGCCTGAAAATTTGCGGGTGTTATCATGTAGCTGTCTGCGATATTTTGCGAAAATCCTTGATGGATTGCTTATCTCTTCAAGCTCTTGAAGCAGCATCAGTTGATTTTCTTTCAATTTTGCTATCAATAAATAAATAAATTATATAGGGTGTATCGCATAAGGTTGCGAAACTTCTAGGAGGTGTTAGAGGAGGCCTAGAATAAGAAAGAAATTGCATTTAGGGGGGTCTAAAATGTACCCCGTGAATTGTTATAGGGTTAAAACTGATTTTCTGGCTTGTTTTACAAAAAAATTTTATTGGGTCACGCTAAAGTCTTTTAGGAAACTTTCCTAAAAGACTAAGTAAGCTTTGAGTGTATTTTTTTAATAGGGCTTAAAACGATTTCGCAAAGTTCTGAACCTTTAAGGGGTATGAACACTGTAAACGCTTTAATTTCAGGTGGTTTTTATCTTATTAATTAAGAAAAATTGACCTGACATATATATATAAAACTTTGTATATGTATTAATTGAAGTTAGTACTACATGAAAAAATTTGATATTGATACAATTTGTCTCTTCTAAAACGTTAAACGCCGTATTCACGAAACCACTTTTTTAACCTCGTTGACAGCATAACTTGAAGATTTTTTTTTCGATCGACTTGATCCCAACGGCATTTTGTAGAAAAGACATGTCTCTACAGCAGGACGTAGCGGTTTTTTTTTTTAATTTTTTACAATACTTTTTTTTATGCATTATTATTTAGTCAAAATTTCATGCATTTTTTTTTTTTTAAACGGTTGTAATTTTTTTGTAAATTGATATTTTCAAAATCCCCTACTTCAAACTAAAGTCATTTATATGTTCTTTAAAAATATTTTTGGTTTTTTGCTTTTAGACGCTCCGTTTTTCTGCAATGCTGTCAACGCCACTGGCGTCAAATTTTTAGGCGCGTCATATTTGACGGAGGACTGTGGCCAAACTCGATACATAAAAAAAAAAATCAAATTTTTTCATATAGTACCCCAAAAGGAAAAATTTCTTGCGCTTCTGATCCAAGCACTTCAAAAGTTCTTGTCCCCATAGAAATTTAGAAGCACTTTCACAATGATTTTTTATAAGGCTGCAGTAAGAACAACGTGAGTTCGAACCCAGCCCGGGTGATTTTTTTTTATTTGTTTTTGCTTTTTTATTTTTTTTATTAAAATATTTTTTATTAAATTTTTTTTTATTTCATTGTGCTATTTTCTTCTCTTTTTTATTTAATTTTGCTTAATTGAATTGAAACTGATTGCACAATGATTCTATGTAAGGCTGCAGGAGCATTCGTATGTCAAATCCTATTTGGACAACATTTGCTTAACCCAAGGGGAAAAGAAGTGCTTCAAAAACCCTTCTGAAGTGCATCCTTTTCACCAATAAGCGCTTCCGCTACGTAAGAACAATACTTTCTTTTTGACATTGCATGTCATAGGATGTAAGCGAGCAAAAGCTTACCGCAGCCTTACCAAAAAAGAGTTTTTAAAGCGCTTATTTGTAATGCTGCGGTAAGCGTTTTTTCAATAAAATTAAAAAAAAGAAAAAAAAAAAAAAAATCTGGCCGCGCCAGGATTTGAATTCACGACCCTCCGCGTGCTAGATATTTTTTCTTACATTTACCAACCCTTTAGACCGCTCCACCAAGGCCCGATGATATGAAGAGGTATTCAATTTATATATTAAGCAAATGTTGTCTTGCAGCATTACATAGAATCATTGTGCAATCAGTTTCAATTCAAGTAAGCAAAAGCAAATAAAAATGAGAAATTAAAATAGAAAAGTGAAATAAAAAAGGTTGAATAAAAAATATTTTAATAAAAAAAAAAAATAAAGCAAAAACAAATAAAAAAACGGGAAAAAAAAAATCACCCGGGCTGGGTTCGAACTCACGTTGTTCTTACTGCAGCCTTATAAAAAACCATTGTGATAGTGCTTCTAAATTTCTATGGGGACAAGTACTTTTGAAGTGCTTGGATCAGAAGCGCTAGAAATTTTTCCTCTTGGGAATATACAAATTTAATACCTCTTCATATCATCGGGCATTGGTGTAGCGGTCTAAAGAGTTGGTAAATGTAAGTAAAAATATCTAGCACGCGGACGGTCGTGGATTCACATCCTGGTGGGGCCAGTTTTTTTTTTTTTTTTAATTTTATTGAAAAAACGCTTACCGCAGCATTACAAATAAGTACTTTAAAAACTATTTTTTGGTAAGGCTGCGGTAAGCTTTTGCTCACTTACATCCCATGACATGCAATGTTAAAAAGAACGTATAGTTCTTACGAAGCGGAAGCGCTTATTGGTGAAAAGGATGCACTTCAGAAAGGTTTTTGACGCAATTCTTTTCCCCTTGGGACTAACTTCAATTAATACATGTACAAAGTTTTTTATTTATATGTCAAGCCAATTTTTCTTAATTAATAAAATAAAAACCAACTGAAATAACAGTGTTCATACCCCTTAAAGTTGATATTTAAAATTTTTTTTTTCCTACTTTTTGACTTTGGTGGTTATTTTAGTACGAAAAAGGTCTTATTAAGATACCATTTTATAATTTTTTTGGAAGCCTGTTGTTACATAAAAGTATTTTTTTTTCTGATCTCAAATCAAAAAATTGTTGTTACAAATGTATTTACTACCAAATTAAAGCAAATTTAACAAGAACTCCCAAAAAAATTATGAAAGGGTATCTTAATAAGACCTTTTTCGTACTAAAATAACCACCAAAGTCAAAAAATAGGAAAAAAATATTTTGTATATCAACTTTAAGGGGTATGAACACTGTAATTTCATATAAATAAAAAACTTTGTACATGTATTAATAGGACCTTTTTCATACTAAAATGGCCGTCAAAGTCAAAAATAGGAGAAAAAAAAAGGAAAAAACATAAACTTTAAACGTCCAGAACTCTGCGAAATCCTTTTAAACCTTATAAACTAAATATTCTCTAAGAAAGCTCATACAATTAGCTAAAACTTTTGTCTAAAAATATTTTCTATAAAACATAACGGTGACCCAATAATATTTTTTCTATAAGACAAATCAGAAAATCAGTTTTAACCCCATAACTCCCCAGGTGCAATTTTTTCTTAGTCGAGACCTCCGCAATCATCTCTCAGAAGCTTCATAACCTTATGCGAAACACCCTGGATAAAAAACTATGAAATTGTGCGACATTTTTTTGACATAAAAGATTTCGCAATACATTGCAACTGACGTTTTGATATTGTTTCCTCTAGCAACTGCGCAAGAATGAAAATTTCAAGTTGTGATTGAAGTGAGTAGTAAGTAGTACTTGATTGTGGTACTGCTTTTCATAAAAATAAAATGTATTTCATAATTTTTGTACTTCTAGAGTGACGGATTATATCGCTTATCTACATTTTAATGTTGACATGCTCGGAATTCAAAGAACTAATCAAATTTTGTTAAAAATGCTATGAAATAATAATATATTTTGTTGCCTAGTGTTCCCCGCTTTAATTTCACAAAAAAGTGTAATATTCAGCCTGCTTACTGGCTATGTGACATGTAGCTTTCTGATGGCGCTCACAGCACATTGCACTTACTCATATAACACGACGTGCGGTTACTACTGTTTCCATATCTCTCGTATGTGGGGAATTACTCATTGGATTTTGTCTGACAAAGAAATCAAGAAAGAAACTCGTGTTGTGTTTTTTTATTTCGGTTTGAACTTGTTTCAAATTTTTACTTTTTGATTGTGTTTTATTTTTAATTTAATTTACATGCTATGACCGCAGTAAGCAAGTTTTTAGAACCTTTTTTTATTTTGCATTTAAGAGGTGAAATCACTCTGTATTGAATTTGTGTATCATGAGGTTAACAATTTTTGTATATAATTTTAAAAAAGTTTTTTTTTCTTCTTTCTGTCAGCCCTGTCATGAAAGTTAAAATGTAATTTTTCTTTTCATCAAATAAAAGACCGCAAAATTTTAGAAACCAGCCCTTCTAAAATTTTGCTGGCATACTTATTTATGAGTTACAAATTAAAAAATGATTTCTAAAAAAAAATTTTATAAAAAAAATTAAAAATATTGATCAATCACTGGATAATTAAAGCACAAAAAAAGTTCACAATTGTGGAAATTGTTAGTTAAGTGGTCAGTTAACTTTAAGTGATTTTTTATATTCTTGGCATAATGTACCATCCATCAAAAAGTTTAAATCGTTCTTTGATCTGTAATTAAAAATTGAAGAATTTTCTGATACAAACATTTTAAAAACTTTTCGCAAAACTGCAAATTTGATATATCAAATTTATTTTCGTTCCCACTTGCTTGGTTAAGGAGATTTTGTTGGTTCAAGCTTAGTTACGCATAAACCGGTTTCTTTTGTCATGTTAAGAGCTTTTCAATTTGTATGAGAAATTTCGTAGTATTTTAGCCAGAGGGATATTGTGAAAAAACTTTTTTTGACACATGCATGACTTACGTCAAAATAAAATTAAAACAGAACAAACAAATTAAAGCTAAAATAAAAAATTTTGTAATATCGGTGAATTTTTAAAAAAATAAGCACAATATTCAAAAATATAAACGAAAAAATTGCGAATACTGTTGTGATTTGGTTGACTATAAACCAACTGTCAGAAAGTAAACTAAGTAAGCTTGGAACTTTTGGTTTTTCTTATTTCGGTTTGGCTAACCAAGGTAGTGGGAACAAGGCATTACAACTGCTTGTGGATTTCCAAGGAATCTCTGTCAAAAAATACACATCATACATGTTTTTTACAAGGATTCGTTGAAACTTTTTATGACGGGGTAAAAATACAAAAGTTATATTAGAAAATGCCTTTAAATAAGATAGAGCTAGCTTCTATAAATGAGAACGAATATCTCCATACAGTAATTATAAGAAAAACCGCTTACTTGAAAGGAGCTAATGATAAAGAGTAAAATATTAAAATATCTGTAACCGATAAAGGAGTAAACTAGATTTATCCAAGGACAAACGATTTTTGGATTACCCTTCAAAATCTGAAAGATTGTGTCAAAAAAGTGAGCTGAAAATTTTTTAAAATTTTTTTAAGTTCATTTAGAGGTTGCTTTATGTGCAATTTCTCAAATTTTTCGTCTTAATGCAAGGTATTAAGAAAGTATCTCAAACTAAACATCACCATATCTATATTGTTTTTTTTTCGGTAAAATCCACAAAAGCACCAAACTTCACTTTACCGTAAAATTTTAAGCAAAATTTTGGATAAATCTTGAACAACTTAGCCCATTATTTCCTGTTTATATGGGTCATTTTGACTACTTTTTCGAAAGACTGGTTTAAAATGCTCTACAAAAATAGTCTACGGAATTTTTACTATAAGTCACCAAACACAAGAAATCCTTAAAACTTAAAAATAATACGTAAGAAAATTTGAAAAAATTCTCAGCTCCATTTTATTACCCCATCCGTCAGATTTTTAGGTGAAATCATCGAGTTTCTAAACTAATTTGTTTTTTATTCAGTCTAATTTATACATAATACATAAAATGTAAATAAAAGAAAAGCAAAGTTCAACATCTTAATCATTGTAAAGAACCGATGACAATTATTCCTTCTCATTTGCTAGGGTTCACAACAATCGTTTGCATATGGGTATATCCGAAAATAATCTCCTCTTATATGACTCAGGTTTAAAGAAATTTTTTTTTCATGTTCAATAACCAAATGTGGTGGAATATAGTCCTAGACGTATAGAATGAAATTCCCAATAAGTGAACAAAATAATTTCGACCCGAGAGGGTGTCAGGAGGTAATTTTATCTAAAAATTTTGGGAAAATGGAGATTTCCGATAATATACGGGAGAGCACATATTTCAGAAGTAGTAGATATATTACGGGGCACCTTTCCAAATATTCTGGAGTAAAATTCAGAAAAATCGTATGTGGGTCGTGTCGACAGATTAGGTTAATCCCAGTGTGCCAAACGGACTCGTTTCGGATCCGTAACGGGTTCATATTTTCGTTCTTTTTATCCGTTACGGAATCCGTAACGTATCCGTTACTGATCCGTTTGCGGGAAGGATTCCTAAAAAAAAAACGAATCGTTTTTTCTACTTTCATGGATCCGTTTCGAACCTGTAACGTACATCAAAAACGAATTCAAAACGGATTCGCTTTTAATAATGTAAATGCTGCTTATAAAAAAAAAGAAAAAAGGGTGAAGAGCTTATTTTTAATTAAAAAAAAACAAAATAACATAAAAAAAAAAACAATAATAATTTCGACCCGAGAGGGTGTCAGGAGGTAATTTTATCTAAAAATTTTGGGAAAATGGAGATTTCCGATAATATACGGGAGAGCACATATTTCAGAAGTAGTAGATATATTACGGGGCACCTTTCCAAATATTCTGGCCGGGAGTCGAACCCACACTCCCGGGGTATTACTTTTTCATACACGACACGTTAGACAACTAGGCTATTAACCGATATGATGTTGACTTATCTGATGTAGACTTATTTGATGTTGAGATTTAAAGTTTGTGTATTAAACAAATTTCTGTTGTTTTTTTATAAGTATTCTGTGTTCTTTTTCTTCCCTTCTTTTGATAAAAAATGTTATATACTCAAATTTGGAATCAAAAACATTTTTTCAAACAGAGTTTGAAAAGTTTGCAAAAAATCATACGCAATAAAATAAAAAGAAAAAAAATAACACATCAAAAATATTTTTTTTATCATCATTAAAATTAATTAAAGCAAATCCGTTTTGAGTTCGTATTTGAAGTATTTACGGAATCGGAACGGATTTGCCCAGGTTCGAATCCTACCAGAGGTGGATTTTCACCCTTTAATTTTCTTCCTTTTTTTTCTTTTTTTTATTTTTTAATTGCTAATAGGCGCATCAAAACAGTTTTTTTCTGTAAATATACAGCATTAACATATTTAAAAGCAAATCCGTTTTGAATTCGTTTTTACATAAGTTTCGGATTCGAAACGGGCCCGCACTGTGGAATTTATTTTTTTTTTAATCGCTAATAAGCGCTTCAAAATATTTTTTTTTTTATCTAAACAAAGCGTATTGAATTCGTTTTTGATGTACGTTACGGGTTCGAAATGGATCCGTTACCTTTATGAACTCGTGATGGATTCGAAACGGATCCTCATCCGTTTTTGTGCACATTGGGATATGTCTTAATCGCTCATTACGGCCACATAACATAACAGGTTCTGATGTTTTTTTAATTTAAGCGCCCCATGCCGAGTAAAAAACACATTCCACCAAAAATCACGTTTATTAGCCAAAACTTAGCGTTTTTCGTTTTGTACTCGGCATGGGGGCTTAAATCAAAAAAACATCATATACAAAGTCGAAATATTTTTTGTTAAGGAATTTGCTTGAATTTTTTCAGAATTTAAGGACCTGTTATGTGGGCGTAAAGAACGATTTAGACTGTTTAACCCATTCTGTCGCCACGACCCACACACGATTTTTCTGAATTTTACTCCATATGTGCTCTCCCGTATATATTAACGGAAATCTCGCATTTCCCAAAACCACACACATTTGGTTATTGAACATGAAAAAAAATGTTCTTAAGACCTGGGTCATTTAACAGGAGATTATTTTCGGATAAGAATATAAACGATTTGCCTATACATGCGGGACAGAAATACCAAATAAGAGATAATAGCCGGAGAGCCAGCGCTTAAAAACGACTTTGCGTTTCTAAAGGCTGGTTTTGTTACAGTCCGTTATAGTAGTTGTGTACACAAATGAACTGTCGGTCAGTCAAGCGAACTGTAGAACAGGCGGCTGATGTATGGTCTCAAACATGTCATAATTTCGATGGTGATCAAATTAATTTCTAAAGGCTGAAAATTGTTATACAGATTGTATAATGCATATAAAAAACAATTATGTCGATCAGTCACTTAAACGTTAGAACAAGGCTGGTCAGCAGCCTCGTAGAAAAACAAAAGCAAAACACTTTTTTTACTCAAGAGGGAGGCATCTTACGAAAAAAGTGTAAATTGCATCAAATGCTTAGAATCGTTCAAGCTATACGTGCAAATTTTCATTTTTAATAAATTTTTCAGAAAAAAAAAAATTCCAAAAAATTAACACTTGTTCCTTGGATGATTCTAAGCATTTTATGCCATGTGCACTTTTTTCGTAAGATGCCTCCCTCTTGAGTAAAAAGCGTAATTTTTTGATCACCATCGAAATTATGCCATGTTTGTGACCACATATCAGCCGCCTGTTCTACAGTTCACTTGACTGACCGACAGTTTATTTGTGTACACAACTACTATAACCAACTGTAACAAAACCAGCTTTTAGAAACGCAAAGTCGTTTTTAAGCGCTGGCTCTTAAACTATAAAATGAGCGTTGGTTATTTGCTTATCGTTGTATACAGATCCATACAGATCTTAATGGTCTCAAAGAAAATGTCTTTTTTGCAGTTAATTCTGGGTGGAACCCGACCTTTTGTATCCCGAGTAAAAAAAAAAACAATTTTTAAATTACGGCTGTACAAGGGCCAAATTTCATTACTTTTTTGGGCTGTACAAGGGCCAAACATGGTGTTTTTGCAGGACATTTGAGCCGTACACGATGCTTCATATGGGCTGAACATGGTCTGTACGTGGGCTGTACAATTAAATTTTACTATTGAATTGGGCTGAACATGGGCTGTACATCGGCCGTACAATTTATTGTTCTATTGAAATTTATTTTATATGATTTTGGGCAAAGACAAAAAAATTCAAGTGTGGCTGACATCGTTAAGCTGTGCGACTCAGAACATTGATAGCCTGGGTTCGAAACCCAAGGATGGCGGAAAACATTTTTTTTATTTATTTTTTTTTCTGCCATACAAAATGGGCCTGTTACTTGTTATTTTTTAAAATGAAATTAACAATTTTTTTTTTTCATTTTAACTTTGCATTTCAAAGATTTTCTTTTTCGGCTTTTTACCTTTCAGGATTTGAACCTGGGAATCCCAAGTGTTCTGTGATACGCACGTTAACGAGTTCAGCCAAAGCCATCATTATTGAATAGCTGGCTGAAAATGTATTATATCATATTTATTCTGTCATTTTATAAGATAAAAAAATTTAAAAAAAAATTGTATTTTGACGTCAATAGAAAAAATAAATTGTACAGCCTATGTTCAGCCCAATTCAAATGAAAAAATCAATTGTACAGCTCACGTACAGCCCACGTACAGCCCACGTACAGCCCATGTTCAGCCCATTTCAAAAATAAAAATAAATTGTACGGCCGATGTACAGCCCATGTTCGGCCCAATTCAATAGTAAAATTCAATTGTACAGCCCATGTTCAGCCCATTTGTTTTCTACACACATTTTTATTGTGCATTTGTACAGGCCTTGTACGGCCGCATGTACAGTCTTTTGGGCTTTTTTAGTTTTGTACAGACCACGTACGGCCTTAAAAAAGCAAAAAAGCCCACGTTCAGCCCATGTTCAGCCTTTTATCATTTTTACTCGGGATATTACTCTTATCTATTACCTACATTATTTCAAGATAATCAAAATCAAAATCTGACCACTTTTGCTACAAACAGTATAATAAATATGTATTATGTATGTACATTTATGTATGCAATTATTAGTATTATAAATAAAAATTTTATTTAAAACAATAGTATTTGAATATTAAAACTATGTAATTTAAAAATAATAAAAGAAACATTAATTTTATTAAAATGTTGCTTAAACGTATTTATTTATTAGTGCTTCTGAAATACATACTTATGTACAATAGTAGATATTTATACCTAAATCGACCATTGTTTACTTATATCTGTTCCATTAAGATGTTCCCAAAAGCATATTTAGAGTAAAACTATATTATATACTAATTGTTATTCCTATTAACATACATATAGTATAAATAATGCAAGGATTAAATTTTAAAGATTTATGCAACGATGATGAAGAAAGTTTGTAACTAAAATTTTATTATCTTTTTTTTAAAAAAAATATCCAAACTAATTATTGGTGTAATTTAACTAAAATGCATTTAGTTTATGTTAAAACTTTAGTGTGTTCAATTATATTTAATTTTGATAGCAAATTATTAACATAACATACATATATTAACATAATACAATTAGTATATTCAGATGTACAAGTACCTTTAATTATTATTATTATTGACATATAGTAATATTATGGAATATCTGAAGAAACATTTGTTATATGTCTATTAAGTATTATAAAAATATATACATTTATGTACCTAGTCGAAGCAACAATATTATATAGTTATACCTTAAAAGATCACAGTTACAAAATTTAATTTAAAAAAAAAGAAATCAATTGAAATCAAAAAATATATCGTATTTAAAAATATTAGCAAAGAAATATCAAAATTCTATTTGAAATATAGTATACATATATATATTTATTAAAGCAAAACACGTTGTTTTATTTCATTATTGAAACTAAGCGCCATAGCGTTTGTGGAGCGTCAGCGTTATTTAACCATCTTTGTTTGTTTTATGTCCATACGGTTAAATTACGCTGTCGCACAGTGCTGCGGTAGTAGGCATTTGCGTTTTTTTGTTAAAGTTTAAAATTTTTTTCTTCAGCAAATTGTCCAATTAAGAAATCTCCTGCTAAATTTCTTTAGAGCAAAAAACAAAAAAAAAAAAAAAAAAAATAACGGGACTTGCGAACATTGCTCAAAAACGTACACATAGTGCAGATTCCATATTTTAAGATAGGGAAAATTCACAACCTCGTTCTTCCCCGTTTTCATTAATTATTTATCTGAACATACCGTAATTACGTAAAAATCAGTGATTTTATAAAATTTACATCACAAAATTTTTTCAAATGATTCTGAACTTTTTAAAATTGATTTTTTTTACAGCATACTTTTATATGTCAAAAAGACTTTGAACTTTTATAATTTTCATATGCTTTTTTACAGCCTAAAATTATGCACACAAATTTTTTATACCCTGCACCCAGCGTATATTCACTTTGTCCTTCCGTTTGTAACGCTGAGAAGGGAGGCATGGGCAGTTATGGAAAAGTATATACAGTACATAGGTCAAAGCCAAACTCGTACACCAAAGAAACTATTTTTCAATGCCCCAAAACTAAATACGTAAAAATCATTTAAGAATCTGGATGTACATTTTTAAATAGCATATTTAATCCTTCAATTTTGACAAAAAAACAAACTTGAAATTTACCGTTATTTTTGAAAATAAATAAAAAGTTAAAGAAATCAAGCATATTCAGTACCAAAGCCAAACTCGTACACCTTAACAAAATGATAATTTTTACATGAGTTGAGTATTTAGTGAACATTATTTTGTTTTTAATTGTCATGTTTAGTCCTTTTGGCATCCTTTGAATTAGTTTTTCACAATAGCTCTGATTAATTTTTTTCGATTCTTCCATGGATACCCTTTTCAGTTCAGTTTTTGGAGAAATATAGTGCTGGTGAACTTATGCGTCCAGATAATTCCACAAGATTTCAATAGCATTCATATCTAGACCCTGCGCCAGTTTTACGTATACATTGGGACAGTTAAGCATATTGAATCCATGATCTCATGTTACAAGAAATATGTTTGAGATCGTTATCATGGTAAAAGTACCTATCACTACATTGGCCAAGTTTATCCTTACATTGCAATAAATTAAGACTTAAAATGTTCAAATACATCTTTCCAAATACAATTTCCATGGTTCGATTTGGATGAAATTTTGGCGCGAGAGGTTTTTGGCCTAGATCTATATATTTTGAGGCTTGAGCACCGAAATTTGGGCAACCTTTAATTTTTCCATAAGATTTTGAACCACTCCAATACATAGTAACATTAATTTGAACTTTACTCACTTTTGAGAATAAAAAAAAAATAATAAATTTCATGATCACATTTTGAAAAGAAAATGAATTTTTAACCGTCACTCCACGTTGACAGTTGCAAACGCCAATACAATAAAAAAAAAAAATCAGAAGATCAAGAAATTTCACCTGGCAGTTTTTTTGTTTTTTGTTTTCGTCGCATCTAATGGCATTCATTCAACTTTAAACCTTAGAGCGATAATGTTCAAAATTTTTACTTCAAAGAAACAAAAACAAAAGCAAAACAAAAAATCAAAATAAAAAAAAGTTAAATGAATCAAGGTGCAATCCACCTTGAACGTCATTCTGGGCACCACCACCAACATTTGGGACACCATTCAAAAATTGCATCTGCTACGTATTTCGATGTTGTTGCTACTTTTGCTGCTGGTGATGTTTTCGAATTTGGTTGATTTCTTTTCTACTTGCTTTATGGCTTTTGTCCTTTTATTTTTATTTTTTATGTATCCCTTTAAGGACGTTTGTAAAATTTTTATAGGCACCTAACAGCACGTATCATTTTTGTTACTTCTGTACGTTTCAGTAATTGTTGCATGGAAGTTATGTTGCATCATCGGCGCATATGTGATGAAAGACAGTCGTGGCGAAAGTGTTAAAACCGTAATTGTTTACTCTCACTTGCCTGGTTAAAGCGATTAGGTTAGTTTATATTTAGTGAAGCAAAAACTGGATTATCTTGAAATATAAAAAGCTTTTCTATTTGTATGAGAAATTTTAGTAAGTTTCAAATGAACTAGATAGATAACCAAATATTAATCATTAAAAATTTTTAAAATGCCCAGAGGACAATTTATAAAATTTTTTTAGACACATGTATGATGTATCTCAAAATTATATTAATAATATAAGAGTTGGTCTTGGTTTTGATATTGAGTGGTTTCGGTTTGGTTAACCAAGATAGGCAAATATATGGTAAATTAACCTACTTTGTTTATAGCTAAGTATAAATTAACTAAATCGACTTAACCAAGCTATTGAGTATGAACAATAGAGAGCTTTTCAATTTGTATGAGAAATTAGATAGTTAACCAAATAAATTGTCAGTACGGCAAAGCTTTTTTAACAATATGCAACCCTGCACTTAAAGAGCTTTTTTGAGGTATATTTTGGAGCACGTCAAAATAAGAATAAGACAAAAAAAGCAAATTAAAGTTAAAATAAAAAATATTCCGATTTAATGACTATTAAATAATTAAAATAACAAATACATAATAAAAAAATAGAATTGAATAAAGTGCGAATAATATTGTGATTTGACTGCTAGAGAAGGAACTAACCGACCTTGTGCAAACGTTGATTTTTGCATTTGGTTTTGTTGACCAAGATAGTAAGTACAATGCACTTGAAATAAACAAATTACTGAAAAAATGTCTGAAGGGAGTTGAGTATGCAAAGTTCCCGAACCAGAGTTATTCAAAGCAGTGTGTTTTTTAAGGTTGCAAATTTCGTATTGAGACTTTATGTTCAAAGGAAGCGTGACGTCTTTAGTAACTATTAATGACCAATAATCCCTTGATCAAGATCAAGACTCCATTAATAAAGCAATTAAAAATATGACACGATTTCTTAAAAAAATGTTCTGAGTATTTTGGGCCAAGAAAAATAATGAGCGTATTCCTTAAATTGCGTAAGTGTCTCGAAAATTTCGTAAACTCGTAATAGTTGTCAAAATCCATACGAATTCTAACAGTTTTACGAGTTACGAGGTTTAAGAGGTATTTATAAGTTTTGAGGAATACCCTACCCTGCTCATGTTTTATTTTTACGTTTTTGGCCCAAAGAATCTCATTTACCATTTCCTTTTTGCCATCACTGTATTTTCAAATTGGCCGAATATGCCTATCAATTATTCAGTTCATACGATTCCTCGTATAGTGATCATCAGCATCTTAACTCCTGTTGGTATCCGTTTTGTGTATTGTTTTCTGCTATCGTATGGTGCAAAGTTGCATCTGCTCTTCTGATAATTTTTTTTTTTTTTATGGAACCTTTTTTTGTCTTTGTTATCGTTATCGCTACAAAAGTACGTACGTTTACTTGTATATGCAATTTTGGAGATTTTCTTTAGCGTTCGATTTAGGACTTAAAAAATTATTATAACTGCTTGCTAAAAATTTTTTCGTTTTTAACGTTAAATATTAATCAGTTTTTGACATTTTTTATAATTTTTCATCTTCGATGCAATTTTTTTGGATCACAGTACCTAGAGGGCGACAATCTGATCTAATTATTTTAGTCCATGTTTTTTATTCATAGCTACTTTTTCTGATGGAATTCGTATCTTTTCGCCTCCAATTTTCATGCTTTCAAAATGATAAATTTGCCGATGAGAATAATAATAAGGCAAAATTCGGAAAGTATCGAATGGTATTGGAACTATAGAAAAATATCAAAAGTTCAAAATTTATAATTTTTGGTGAAATAAAAAAACGTAACCGTAGTAGAAAAAAAAAAGGGAAACTTAACAAAGCAGCACTCCTGGTACGAAATTTCAATAAAATTCAATAAAAAATACGAGGTGTCATAAATTATTCGAGTTTTAGCTATTTTGGTCAGTTTCATTTTATTGAAATTTTGATAACTAAGTACTAAACCGACTCGGTGAAAAAATAATTGGAAGTACCTCCCCCTATTTGAGATCTCACATTGAGAGTATCTTGGAAACAACAAATTTTTTTTTTTGGACCACTCTAGAAACAGCCAAAATCGCCATAATTTCGGCAGGTGATGTCCGATGTTTAAAAATTATATATCGTTGTAAAATGTAAATTTATTTTTAAAGACTTTAATTTACTAAGGATAAATAGCAGTTTGAGGGGATACGAACCTGAGAGTTACTAAGTCGTACTAGTCGAATATGACCAGAGAACAGTAGGAAAAAATGTAGTCCTTTAAAACGATATATAATTTTTAAGTATCGGACATCACCTGCCAAAGCTATGATGATTTTAGCTGTTTTTAGAGTGGTCCAAAAATTATTTTTTTTTTCCTTGGTCAAATATGGGGCGGTTTTGCTAATATTTTTTTCATCGACCCGACCACCAATCGATAGGGAAAAGTTGAAGAAAAGTTTTGGAAACTGACAAAGGTTTCCCCGACGTATCTGAGAAGTTTTGATTCTATTTATTGCACCAGTCGATAGAGAGAGGTTGTAGAAAAAAATTTTACTGCACCACTCAATAGGGGGAGGTTTAATACAAATTTTTGAAACTGTCAGGGGTGTCTACGACCCTTCTTGGGAGTTGGGACACCCCTGACAATTTCAAAAATTTTTATTTAACGCCCCCTATTGAATGGTGCAGTAAAATTTCAGAGACGTCCCCGATCTTTATTAGGAGTTTTGGTCTCGTTTTTGAAAAAAATTTCACAGCACCATTCAATAGGGGCAAGTTGAAAAAACATTTTTGAAACTTCCAGGGGTGTCCCAACTCCAAGAAGGGTCGTAGACACCCCTGACAGTTTCAAAAATTTGTATTAAACCTGTCCCTATCGATTGGAGCAATTCAATTTTTTAAGAACGGGTCTAAAACTGATAAAAGTTATTGGGGCCTTTCCTAATCCGTTTGATCAATGCAATGTTTTTTGAAAGAGAAGATCAAAACTCATTTGAGAGGTCGGGGACACGCTTGATATGCTGCAACATCTTTTTTCGACCTTTCACTATCGATTGTTGAAGTAAATTTGCTTAGGAAAATGGATCCAAAACCCCTGAAAAGGCTCGGGTACATTTCTGATAGTTTCCAACATTTTTTTTTTTTCAACAATTCCCTTTCGATTCGTACAATAAATAGGAGTGTTCGTAATTTTCTTGCTCTCACGCGTTTGATAGTTTTACACAGGATTAAGCCCAGAAAACTAAACAAACACTACTAATGTTTTTCATAAAACTTGACCTTAATATTATGTAAGGGGTCGGGCTCGATCCTTATAGTTTCCAAAACTTATTTTTGACCTATTCCCATCATAATCACTTTTGTCCTAAGCGTTTTGTAAGGTAAATTCTTGTTTTCAGCCTGCCTGCCGAATCTTTTGAAACAAAAATTAATTGTAAACTAGCATATCTTTGCTCAATTTTGAGATAAGATATAAATTTTTTGAAAAAACCAAAAAATTTTATAACAAAACACAAAGGCCTATCTTTTAAAAGTTCGTTTCTTTCTTAAGTTAATGGTACATGGTTAAAAAAAAGCAATGCTATCTTAAAAAAAAATTCTTATTAGAATATTATTCAGAAAAAAAAATTTTGAAATTATTTTCAAAATCATTTTTTTGGTCTCCTGAAAAGTAGCAAAAATGAAATAACAATATAAAGTGCAATAAATAAGTAATTGAAGCGCACTACAAAATTACAAAAAAATTTTTGTTTTGCGAAGCAATGACCTTTTTTTCTCTTTTTAATCTTTTAAATTTTATTTTGGGAACTATTTTTCACTGTGTCCGGTTTTTGAAAATCAAAAAGTAGGAAAGCCTGACGAGGGCTGAAATACCTTGTCTGCAAAGGATCATAACACGGAAAGTAAGGGTCGTATTGGAAAAAACCGGAAGGATATTTTGATACGGAAGAGTGTGGCCATTCAATGCCATTAATAAAAAAGAATTTCTTCTTTTCTTGTTGCTACGCTGTAAAACTGAACACAGCGTTTTCATCAAATTCAAGTAAGGATATTTCGAAATCCTGCAGGTATAATGACAATTCTACTGATGAAGACGAATACAGAGTTGAAAAATGCATAAGACTGCATTTAAGAAATAAAAATTCCATTTTTTTTGTGCCTGAGTAATCAACCAAAATTTTTACTTTGCTAAAAAGTGGGCGTGGCAATTATTGAACAAAGCTCACTTTTCGTTATGTTCCATGTTCCAGATCCACATGCCAAATTTCATCAAAATATGTTGTACCATTTGCGAGAAATAGCATTTAATGTGTTTTACTTGTATGGTACTTCAGGTGGTAGGTGTCTAATAGCGAGCAGACTCCCTATAATTAAATTCAGAAAAGTTGCTTTAGTAGTTTTCTTTTTCTAACGTATTATATTTTTGTGGGCGGTGCCACGGCACAAAATTGTTACAGTCATTTTCGAGTAATATTGAATCAAAATTTTTAATGGTTAAAAATTGGGCATGGCACTTTCTCGATGCCGCACACATTTCGTTTGTTACAAAGCATTGCACTATAGGTCAAAAAGCACATTTTTCTGGCCAAAATATATAACGTCCATATTATCATGGTGATCAACTGCAAATGTATGTTGACTCTATACTAAAAAAACAATTCTGAAAAAAATCTTAACCCTTGTATTACCGGGTCAAAAATGGTACGTTATAAATTTATTAAATTAATAACACATACCAGCAAGGTTTTGTTTCCAAGCATTTCTGAATTCAGAATTGACCTCAGGATTTGGAGATATTCAAGGTCAAACTCATGAAAAATGGCTATTTTGGCTATTCCTGAGGTTAGTTGCAAAATTTTCGTTATTTTTTTACTGAAAGTACCACATAGGTCTATTCTGTTTCTTCAAACTTGCTTTAAAAGTTATGGTCGATTTAAGATGACATCTTGAAATTCCATAAAGCGGGTAAAACGACACGACTTTGGATTTCATGATATCATCTTAAATCTTCAATAACTTTTGTAGAAAGTATCTTATGGCACTGGTACTCGGTAATGAATTATGCAAAACAAATAAAAAATAATGTTCTGCAGTCTACAACTGACCTCAAAAGTAACAAAAGTACTAATTTTTTGTATATATAACTCAAATATCTCTATTTTTAAGAAAACCTAATGCAAAAATTATGCGCACTTTTACCTAAGTTACTTAGACTAGTACTTTCAGTATTTTCTAATAAGAAATTGAAAAAAAGCTGCTTCTTTTTCTTTTTGTCTGTCTTTTGCAACCAGACTTCGAATAAATCGGAATTGCGGAAGAAAAGTTACTTGAGAAAAAACTTCATTAAAAAAAGCCCAAAATCGGCGTCTACATTTTCAAATAATATTAACAAAAGCAACATCTAACTAGTTTTGGGTTTCTTAAGACTAACAAATACCAACAAAATTTTAAAAGCTTACACGAATTTCGAAATTTAAAAAAAAATTTTAAAGTCTGGGGTCTAATTTGAATTTTAGATTTTTCTACAGAAAACCAAAATATATTTCAATACTTTAAACCAAATTGCATTATCCATACCAGTGTCATTCTCATTTTGCATAATTTTTCAAAGAATGCTTAAAATTAGCTGTGTAAATACGTAGGCAGCTCGATACATTTCTGGCCTAGGCAACACTAAGTATTGCCAGGTGCAATCAGACATTTCTATTGGAAAGTTTGATATTTTTTAGCATAAACGTACTCATAACGTTTTGACGTACGACCATTATTTGTGTTGTTTACAGTGACTTGAAAAAATCAATTTGGCAAAAAAATGGAATTAACTCGTGAACATTTTCGTGCGATCATTTTTCACAATTTTCGACGTGGATTATCACGACAAGAGTGCATCGATGAATGGCGATGAAGCACCATCCTATAGCAATGTGAAAAACTGGTTTCATGAATTCAATTGTGGCCGACGAATTCCGTGAAAGTCGTCCAAAAACGTCTGTTATGCCAGAGAATATTGATGCCGTGCGTGAACTAATAATGCAAGATCGTCATGTGACATACCATGAGATAGAGGCATTCTTGGGCATTAGTTTGCATAAACACTTAGTTGTAAAAAACGTTTGTTCTCGTTGGAAACCCCATAATTTATCAATTGCTTAAATGTTCAATGGAAAAATTGATTTTCTTAACTCACTGTAAACAAAACAAATAGCACTTGTACATCAAAACGTTGTGAGTACGTTTATGCTAAAAAATATCAAACTTTATTACGGCGTTGCCAGATTTTAGCTATTGACATTAGTGTTGCCTAGGCCAGAAATATATCGAGCAGCCCACGTATTTTTAAATTGTTTTAACTTTTAAACTATTCTAGAGGCTAAGCCATCTACTATATCTCATATTAATAAAAAAATATAAAAAGCTATCTTTTGGTACATTTAGTTTTGATACTTTTTAATGATTTCTACAATTTTTTAAAATTGGCTTTTTAAAATTTTTCACTTTTATTTTTGTCAATACGTATAAACATAACTTTTGCGATGTTTTTGAAAATTTTTTCGAATTCTATGACTTTTCTATATAATTTGAATTTTTCCACCAACAATAAAAGAATATTCTGAAAAAAAAATTCTTTCTTTTTTATTCCTTTTGTTGATTCGTTGTGCTCTAAATAGCACAATTGTCATTTATCGGGTAGGTAGGTATCTGTATTGCGCATGCGTACCTAACACAAAACGTAATGTTACCGTAACCACCCACCCAATCTATAGGTGAAGTATAAAACACTTCATCGATCGATCATTGCACAATTTCTTTATTTTGTTGAGCAAACAAAAAGAACTGAACAGAATACGAAGGAAACATCATGAAGGAAAAGAAAAACCACTTCAATGCGACATTATCTTGCAGAAAACACCACATTTGATAAAGGTACAAGACAGGACGTTGCACAATTTGGTAAGGACGAATCAGTTTTGTGCCAAACATGCAATATATCGTTCTTCACGCATGCTGCAACATCAAATAGGGAAATGCGCTTCATTATAAAGAAAGAAAAAAAATATAGTGAATACCTTTGTTGAGAACAAAAATAATGATGTTTTGGTCGATCTAGTTTGTGTTGAGTACACCCTACAATCAATCATTTTTGAAAATGCTGGAGCAAAAAAAGTAATTACCTGTAAAATGAAGGTTAATCCAAGCAATTTGTCGATAGTTAATGAGAAATGCGGAAAAAACTAACTGAAACTCTATAAAAATTATTTTACAGGTTAGATTGCTGGAATAAAGTTTTGACCGTTGCCTTATGACTTAACCCATTGTCATTAAAATTTTTAAAACTTTGAAAAACACCTTAAAACTTGGAAAAAAGTCCTGCATACTCAGTCTATTTTTGGTTCAGGAAAACTTTCGCCGTAAAAGGTTCGCCTGTAATGTTGTGATAAAGAATGCTAAGTCCTTGTGTCGTATTGTTACGAATGTATAAATAATATCAATATATCCAGTTCGGCGTATGTAGCGTGTATAAAATCAACTGTTGTGTGCATCTGTCACAGGATGTTAAATTAAAACGAAGGAAAAAAATGCAGAAAAGGAATCATCATCAACATGGTAAAAAAAATTACCTTTAAGAATAAGACGTAGTGGCAAAACACCATCATCATCATCAATATCAGTAAAAACATCCACCACCATTCACCGAGTACAACGCCAACACCAAGAACAGGAATAGCAGCAGGATTGCGCACTGCACAGGCGCAAACGCACATTGCAGTGCGACAACCGAACAACACAACGACGCATCATCACAAGTAAAGGAATCGTTAGGATCTTTATCAAATTGGAATTCAAAACTGAAAACAAGAAATACAAAAAAAAGAGAAACGTCTTCTGAAGCAACAGAAACGACTGTACTTTAGAGTTGTTCTGTATATCCTTTGGCATTGCTGCGTCCTTCAATGGTTTGGTTTGTATGTATTTCGTAGGATTCTTTTTTTGATTATAATTTTTTCTTTTCTTTGCGTTCAACTTGTAGACTTGCGTCAGTTGTTGTGCACAGGACTTTGACTTTCAATGCGAGTTCAAATTGAAATGAAGTAAAACATCTGCTTCAACGGTGTTTGTTTTCATTTATTACTGAATTTAAGTGCTGGATCTGATATTATTTTTGAAATGACCATTTGTCACAGTTATTTGGTACGTATTTCTTAGAAATACATACTTAAATCGTTAAAATAGTTCACTTCAAAGTTCGATGCTTAAAAAGTTATGGCTATTTACTGAAAATTGACTTCATCATAGGTTTTTCGTTATTTAATCTAACTAGAGTTCGCCTTGTGGCCGAAATTCGAAATTCATAAAAATCAATCCTTAACGCTTACCCTATCTCTATACCCGATTTCATAAAAATCTATGCAGTGGCTTAGCAGTGAGAGCGTTTCTTGAATTTAGGGGCGTGGCACCGCCTACTAAAAACATAATGGTAATCGATACTTAGTGTTAACCCTATCTCCATACCAAATTTCATAAAAATGGATGCAGTGGTTTGGCTGTGAGAGGGTTTTTTCCATTAAGGGGCATGGCACCGCCCATTAAAAAACAAAATGGTAATTTTATCGTTCCTTAGTGTTTACCCTATCTTCATACCAAATTTCATAAAAATCGATGCAGTTGTGTAGCCGTAAGAGCGTTTTTTACATTTAGGGGCGTGGAACCGCCCACTTTTGAAAAAATATATTCCTATGCACTGCTGCTCCTCACAACCTTTCCAAAAAAGAAAAAATCGGTTGAAATTCAGGTATAGAAACAGGGACTAAACCGATTTCGATTGCCTATTCAATAAAGATTTGTCATTTTTCATCCGATCTTAGTCCATCAGGAATCAGAACTTTTATAATTTTATAACATAAAAAGCTGTCGATAAAAATAATAAAACTTAAGCTTTCTTGCGAAAACAAATTTTATTTTGCTCAGCACATTCCAAAAAAACCAAACAAAATATGAATTCTTTGATTCACATAAAAATATGTTCAAATTTGTAAACATTTGAAAACTAGTAAGGGTGCCACCTTTGGCCTAGCCTAAAATAATATACCAGACACTGCAATATTTTGAAAATTTTGTTTATTAAAGAAGTGCCACGCCCCCTCGGCCCAATACACATAGTTTTTGCACTATATATTCCATGTGCGAAATTTGTTTTCATTACCTCAAATAACGCTTGCACTACAGAATTATGTAAATTCGCTTGTATGGTATATGCCACCTCCTACTGTTTTTAATGTCAGAGTAAAATTCGCTTCGATTATCTCAAAAAACGCTTTCAGTACAGAATTTTGAAATTTTTGCTTACATGGGAGGTGGCACGCCTCCTTGTCCGAATTCACCTAGATTTTTCTTAGAGCCTGCACTTAGTTTCTTTAGTGTTTGAGTTAAATTTGTTTCGATTATCTCAAAAACCGCTGTCAGTATAGCATTTTGAAGCTTTTGCTTATATGGGAGGTGCCACGCCCTCGAGTTCGTGGTCAGCTAATTTTTGCTTAGAGGTTTCCCTACATTTCAATATATGTAAAGTCAAAAAATGTGTAGCCAATTTTAGTTTATGATTCCAAATTTTAGTAAAAATATTTATGTTTGGACAGACATTTGCTTAATATACAAATTTTATACTTCTTCATCAAATGGGCAAGTAGTGTAGGGGAAATGTTTCTATCCATCACACGGACGGACCAAGGTTCGAATCTTAGTGCGGTCAGTTAATTTTTTTTTTAACTTTACAGTAAGGTAAATATCACTTCTATTTTTTCTCAAAAATTACTAGACTATAAGATCGTTCGAAAACTCTGAATTGAACAGTGAGTTGTCACTATTTTGAATTGAAATTCTGGTAAAATTTATTAGAAATAAAGTAGTACGTACTTTTGTTTTTCTCTGCGTACTTACCAAATTTTATTGAAATAGCATCTACATCTACATCTGTATATTTAGCTAGGTATGCACGTAACGAGATGTAGCCAAAGAGGATTTTCTTTCAAAAATGTGACAGAACGTGAATCCAAGGTTTGCTTATTATGTACGTAATTTTCATTGGGGAGCTTATCCTTTATATTAATTTATTTGACTGAAGTTATACCTATCGATAGCAAGCATTGAAAAAGGCAGTGAAGTAAGTAATTTTTTGCTAAGAAAGACAACACAATTGACACAGAACAATCCATTATGCTTAACCCCTGCCTTCTGTCATGAAGTCCCATTACGTTTTATTTGTTTAAGCAATTCTTGCACAGTAGCAACATTTTTGAATAAAAACTAAGTAAATTTAAAGGAAACATTCCTATCACATTTAACATGATTTCACCCATTAGCAGTTGATTTTACAAAATTGACCTTTTTTTTTTGTGTTGTTCTGTTACTGAAACATAAATCCTTTATCGACAGCAGCGCGCTATTTTACCAAATACAAATAATAATCCTTCCCGCTTCTTTTTGAAAAGTTGGCTACCAAAAGAAGATAACAAAGGCCAACACATTTTCATTTCCTTACAACAATGTGGAAACTATGAATACCATAGGAAGATACGAGTAATAGGACGCGAAATTATCACCTGGTCATTGGCATAGATATATAAAATGTGTTCATATACATATATCCTTTACTGTGTCAAACATAAAAGCAACGGGAATATTTATTAACAAAATGTAATAGAAAACAATTATTTATAAGGTTACATCGATGTTATGGAATTTTACACATTTTATACGTAACTATTTTGATTGATTAACATTTCTGTATGTTTCCACTAATTTCCGCTTGTCATTGTACCTACTCGTACGCGTATAAATATGAAAAATTATTCAAAATGTCATCAGTAGAGCCTTAACAATATTGAATAGTAGGTAATTAGGTATGTAGATATCACAATCATTTGCCTATATGACCAAGTAGGTTTAAAATACATGCTGGTAATTGTCATTATGATGTCTGCTGAGGTATAGCATTTACGAACTCTTTATTTTTTATTTTATGTGGCTACTGTTTTATTGCTTAAAGCAAGCGTGAACTATAGCATAATAAGTGATGAGCAAACCAAGACCAAGACCATAACAGTGTTGTTCTTGATTTCGATATTGAGTCTTGGTCTTGATCTTGGGCAATAAGTCTTGGTCTCGATCTCGGTCTTAGTCTCGAAAAATTACAAAGATGCGAAAAAAATTAAATTTAATCCGATTACCTCCATTTTAACAATATCATAATGTAAAATGTCCATTGTTTACTTCTTAAAAATAAATTTTAAAAAACTATGAAAGAGTACTTTTTCAAACATATTTATCTCAATTCGGCTCAGTTTATATTTCATAATCAACCATAAATTTTTATTTCCATGTCTAAGGTTTTTTACTTCAAAACTTATCATTACGATATCCTCTCTTATTGCCTGTGACAATAAGGAGTAGCTGCTTGGACCGATTTTTTATCTAAAAGCAAATGGGCAAAAATTTGATTTATGACCAAATGGCTTATGCGGCTTTGGTTTGTGGCCAAAGATCGTCTTAAGCAGTTATTGCTTATTACAATAGACATCATCAAAACATCAACAATTTGATTATAAACTACAAAAATTTCACTGATTTCATTCTTGTGCCGTAAGTTAGAACGGAATGTCCCGTCAAGACACAAATTCAAAACGTTATATTTTCTTCATCAAAATAGCTGGCTTTTATTTTAAAGTCTTCCATTGTAGTCACATATTTTTTCAATTGCAACATAAAAACTAGTAAGGGTGTTACCTTTGGCCTGGCCAAACATTAAATACCCTACACTGCAGAATTTTGAAAATTTTGCTTATATGGAAGGTGCCACACCCTCTTGTCTAAGTTCACCCAGTTTTTGCTCAGAGCTTGCATTTATAGTTCTTAGCATCTGTGTGCAATTAAGTTGGATTGCCTCAAAAAACGTTTTGAGTATAGCGTTTTGAAACTTTGCTCATATGGGAGGTGCCACGCCCTCTTGTCCGAATTCGCCTATTTTTTGCCCAGAGCTTGCACTAACCATTTCTAGTATTTATGTGTATTGTGGTTGCATTTTCGTGAAAAATACTCTTAAAGTTGCATTTTCAGTATATTTTTTTTGTATGAGCGGTAGGCGTGTCCGTTCACCGATTTCGATAATTTTCAATCCCTGGAGCTAACTTTTACGGTAAATTTACTGTACCAAATTTCATCGAATTATCTTGCGTAGTTTTCCCGTAAAAAATATTTCCACAGATGGACAGCCAACCAACCAGACAGACGGAGGTGACACTGATCAAGAATATAAGTATATACTTTTCTATACCTGGCACGCCTCCTTCTTTGCGTTACAAAAAGAAGGATAAAGTGAATATACCCTGGGTGTAGGGTATAAAAAGCATAAAATAGCAGTTACTAAGTAGTTACCAACAAAGCACGTGACAAGTGGCATTTGTGGTGTGAGCTAACTGTTCCATGTTTTTGAGTAAAAAACACCAACATTGCAAAATGCATAGAAAAAACCAAAAAATCGGTAGGTTGGTTTTCGTTACTATTTTCATCCATAACCATATGAAATCTTCAGTCGAATTTACCTACAAACCTATAGAACTAGACAAACACGCTTTATTCATTTTTTGCATAGATTAGACGAGAATCACAGCAAAAAAATCAATGCAGCAGTAGTTTTGCTTAAAATCATCCTTGAGTTAATAAATGAAAAAGAGCGTTCCGTTTCATGTCCTATGAGTCACACTTATTCAACCAACAATTTGAGACAGAAAACATTAACTTTTTAAAATTTCCTTATAGTTCATTAAAGAAGGGCTAGTTAGTTATTTTTCGAGACAGTTTTCACAGTCTGAGCTTAAAATAACCCCTCCCAAACGAGAATAAAGAGAAAGAAGAAGTCTCAATAACACAGATCATTAATGTGATTTTTACAAGAATCTATCCCCCTCCCCCTTGAAACGAAATCCCAGCTACGTCCTTGATTCCTGTAGACTCTGCCACGAGGAACCTGCGGTAATACGCAGCGTTAAGTACCTAGATGCCGGGATCTTAGATCCCAATGACTTATATAGTATTTAACTCACGGCAGCGACAAGTTCTATAATAGGGAAAGAGGCTGTACAAAAGATCTTTTAGGTATCAGTGCAATCCATAGCGTGCAAAAAATAATAATAAATAGACAAAAATTTTTGTGGACTTACAAATACTTATATTTCAAAAAAAAAAAAATCCTTACATAAGAACTTTTAAAAATACAAATTTTTTTTTTTTAAAGTTTTCTTAAGAATCAATCAGATGAGTGCCACGCCCAATTTTTGACGATTGAACGATTCTGCACTTTATAATTCGCAAATTATTTTATTGAAATTTGGTAGGAAGGTGCGGTTTGTAAAACAAAACCTTTTTTTTTTAAATTTTCCAAAACGTCTTATAAAATCATCAATTCAAATTTAAGATACTTGACTTTAATGACTCCTATTACAATTTAAAGTCTGCTCGTTTAGTCATACTTATTGAAATGTGTTTTATGTTTCCAACGCTCTTATATGTAAGTAATTTGAGCATTTCCTTCCGTCTGCGACATTGACGCGTGCTTCTGTTAAATATACAAATATAAGCCCATAAAAAACAACAAATAAGTAATTTAGGTATGCATGTATGTACTTATGTAGGTACGTTATGTCCTTTCTTTGAGTATTTACTAGCAAAAACAGCACTTAAGGGCTGTCATCATTCTGCTTTGAACATAGACAGGACATCACTCCTACAATTGTTAAATCAGATTTCCGATATTTCAAGATGTTCATACTCTTTAATGTATGTACATACATATTTTTGCTACAAATATACCATCTTTTGTTTGTTTGTTTGTATTAGCAAAATGTGCGTTTATGAAGTAAATGAATTCTTGAAAATATGTATTGTCTATTGCGTTTCCTTAATATACTAGGTGCCCAAAAGTTATTTAAGTATCTCAACTTTATTAATCTTTTCAGCATATTATCACCTTTAAATTCACGGTTGTCTTGAATATGCTCAAAACATGCAAACCCCGAAATTGGAGCTGATCGTTTCTCGAAATAGTAATTTTCGATGTGTTTTGCGATGCTGAAATTGAATCCGGCCTAAAATTGCTCTATTTTCTATGGTTCTTAAGATATCCTAACCTAAAAAAGCAAAATATATAGTTTTTGCTATTTTTTGAAGCTATACTATAACTAGAAAATAGAAAGTTTATCCGTAAAAATCCGATAAATAATTAAAAGCTCTTATCTTTTTCTTTAAAACCCCGTCCGTAAAATAGGTCGAAAAACGGTATTTTTAAAAAATAATAATTTTCGATGTATTTGTCGGTGCTGAATCTGAATTCAGTCTTGGAATTGCTCTATCACGTATGGTTTTGGAGATATTCTAACATTAAAGTTCAGAAACACGGTTTTTGGGGCTATATACGTATACATAGAAGACGTACGAAATTGTTTTTATACCCTACAACCAGGGTATATTCACTTTGTCCTTCCGTTTGTAACGCAGAGAAGGAGGCGTGGCAGATATATAAAAGTATATATATTCTTGATCAGCGTCACCTCCTGAGTCGATATAGCCATGTCCGTCTGTCTGGCTGGTTGAGTGGCTGGCTGGCTGTGTGTGGAAATACATTTTTTGTGAAACTAAGCAAAATAATTCAACGAAATTTAGTGCACGGCCTTCGTCGTCAAAGTTAGCTCGGGGAATTGAAAATGAGCGAAATCGGTCAACGGACACGCCTACCGCCCATACAAAAAATATATTCAAAATGCAACTTTTGGAGTATTTTTCACGATGATGCAGCCAAAATACACATAAATACTACGAATTGTAAGCGCAAGCTCTAAGCAAAAACTGGGCGAATCCGGGCAAGAGGGCGTGTCACCTCCCATATAAGCAAAAGCTTCAAAACGCTATACTGAAAGCGTTTTTTGATAAAATCAAACTAAATATTACTCAGACACTAAAAATTATAAATGCAAGCTATAAGCAAAAACTGGATAAAATCGGACAAGAGGGCGTTGCACCTCCTATATGAGCAAAAGCTTCAAAACACTATACTGAAAACATTTTTCGAGATAATCCAACCAAATTTCACTCAAACACTAATAACTATAAATTCAGACTCTGAGAAAAAACTGGGTGAATTCGGACAAGAGGGCGTGGCACCTCCCATACACGTATAAGCAAAATTTTCAAAATACAGCTGTGTAGAGTATTTAATGTTTGGCCAGGCCAAAGGAACACCCTTACTAGTTTCTTTTCTTTTAAGTGGATCGTTTATTATTGTTTTTCGTATTAAAAATAAGCTATGAATTGGTTTTGTATGATTTTTTCTTAAAAAGTTATCACCATTTTAAAATGAAAATCGTATGTGGATTCTCATATGATTTTTTACTTAATGGTGTCATTTTTGAATGGTCATAACTTTTTTGAAAAAAGGTTAGAATATCTATAAAACTATACGTGATAGAGCAATTGTGAGGATTCGGATGCAGCATTGCCAAATATTTACATCGAAAATGACTATTATTGTTTCGGGTTGTTGTGTTATTTTGATAAATTCCATTTTTCAACCCTTTCTAGGGCGGGGCACGTACTTGCGATTTAAAAAAATATTGAATTTTGTAACTAACAAAACAGGTATTGAATAAAAAAAGAAAATCAGGGGTTTCGCAAACTATCATACAAGCCCCGTTCCGGAGAACCGTGTCTCTTTTTGAACATTTTTAATGGCCACAAAAAAATTCAACCATGATACTATGACGTAGGCGTAGTTATAGTACTTTGAAAATCAACACTCATATTACTATGTACACTTGTATGCGGAAAATACCTTAAAATAGGATATCTCCTAAACTGTGGGTCGTACGAAAATAATTTGCACTACTTTTTGATATGAAATTTTCTGAGCTACAAAGCTGTAGAGCACCATTTTTTTTGTAGATATAAGCGTTAGCGAGATACTAATTTTCTCGACCTTTGTGCCTGAATAACTTTTTGTACGACAGTGAAATCGGTCTCGAATTTTGGTGCATAATTTGAAACTAAAAAATAGGCCGACTAGAAGAAAAAAATTATGGATTTTATATGTTGGGTTGGAAAGCCCAATTTCACTGCACAATATCTCCTAAACTATAGGTCGTGCGAAAACAATATGCACCACTTTACGATATGAAATTAAATGAGCTACAAAATTGTGGAAGTAATTTTTTTTGTAGATAAAATCGTTAGCGAAATATTTGGAAAAAACTGTTTTTGTCGACCTTTTGCGCCCGATATCTCACGTAGGCACCACCTCTCAGGAATTCACTAGAACAGAAGTTCATACCTACTATTGGAAGAACACTCACAAAAAAATTCAGCTTTGATACTATGAGGAGGGTCAGCCAAGCGCTGGCTCTTAGTCTATCTGATTTGAAATTCTGGTAAAATTTATGAGAAACAAAGTAGCAAGTACTATTTTTTTCGCCATGTATATCGGACAGGATTTGTATAGATATCTAAAAGTGAACTCCTCATAGCTGGTGTTTTTTAGCTGAAGAACAAGTAAAGCATACAATTTTATTTTCAAAACACCCTTAAAAATATTTATATAATTTATTATTCCCCAATGAAATTGCTAGAAAAAGGTTATCTGAAACCAATTAACTTTTAAAACAAGCAAGTTCAAAATTTTAAAAACTGAAACATATAATAAGTATTATCTAAATGAAACTGATAAAATAAAAAATATAAGTAGTCGAATATGCATACAAACAGGATGCCATAAAAATTTATGAACAAAAAGATGTGGTACACTCGTAGGTACTACGGATACATACGTGAGAACTTTGCTATTCATTAATACATTTTTCTTTTGGGGTATTTACGCACTTATATATGTACCTACTGAGTTTGGTGGGAAATTTGATTGTATTGAACTTTAACCCGCATTGCAGTAAATATTTATTGAACATTCATTTTGATTTTTCCTTAAATATCCTTTTTTCAATTTCCTTATTTTATTGCATATTTTTTTTTTTCAAACTTTGTAAGAATTTGTAAAGCATTTTCAAAGCAAATGCGGGAAAGCTGAAATTTATGTTTTTTCGTTCTCTATGGGAATTTCTTTTTGCATGATCATGAAATAACATTTTGTAGAATTCTAATAATATTGAGGTCGTTGAAGCATTCTGACTGGTTTTTTCTCTTTATTTGAGTACCGGATAGTCTGAAATGGTGGTGGCACACGCTCTTTTATTGTACCACCTCGACTTTTGTATCAAAAGCAATATTTTTATGAGGGCTACAAACCAATTTTGGTGCGTTATTGTATTATAAAATTTATGACCACAACAAAAAAAGAAATGCATGTTTTAATTGAAAAGTGTGCCGAACCATGTTTCCTCTTAAAATAAAACGAATTTTAGATTTTTGATGCAAATGCGTTGGTCATGATTTAAACATTCTGAATTAATATCTAGCAGAGCATAAACTAACAATCAGATGAAAGTTCTAAAAAAACTATATACATGAAAATCAGCCGGAGTACGTATGTGACTTTTTTCAACAAAACTGTACTTAAAAAAGTAAATTTTCAGTAAATACTCGCATAGTAACTCTGACAACAATATTTCATTTATGTTCAAAAAGAACCCACCACTTTGTGTGACAGTTTCACTGATTTCGTTAAATTGTAAAGGAATTCAACCATAAAATGTACGCGATGGGATTGCCCTTACCATGTGAGCACTAATGTAGATGTTTTGAATTCCTTCGACAACTATGTAACGATGGTGATATACGAGTAGTGTCCACCAAAAGATCGTTAAACTCAAATGAAAGCGAATTTGCTGTGGGAATTCCTTCATACTTAGTTGTTGTTTAGTGCTGATGTTTTGTATTGTGCAGGACTTGTGTATTTTCTTGTTGGTTTTGGTCATATTTTCTATTCTGTATTTGGTTTGATGTATTGATGCTGATATAAAACCAACCACCAAAATTACTTGCAGATCAGATAGCCATGGTGTAGCACAGTAGAATAGAAATAGTGGTTCGCAGAGGTAAAACATATACTTGTATTCCTTCATTTTTGGAAAATACATTTTGTTTTGATGAATTATCACTAATATATTAAAAATATGGGTAACTCTATTAACGAAAGAAGGAACATACGAGTACAGTATTTATGGCACAATTTTTTATTTTTTTGCAGCTGAGTTCAGACAAATAGTGTAAGTTCAGGTCTTTTTTGTACTCTTTTAAAACTGGCCGGTCAAAAAAAATAAAAAATTCACGAATTTTATTGTCGTGTAAAATAAACTACGTCCTGAGTCCGAGTCCGGGTCCGTTTTTATCCAGAAAGTCTGAGAAAAAAGATTTCAAAGTGATATGGAGGTCAAAATGGGGCTTATGTGTCGTTTGGTGATAAATTCGCTAAAATTCTGAAACTACTTTTATATCATTGAATTGTTGTTGATGTATTTGTTGTTGTAATTGATAAATTTGAAAAAAGGTCATATCTCCAAAACTATCAATCCAATTGAAAATATGCGAATAAGATTTTTATAGGTTGTCAAAATACCTTTCATATGACACCAATATTTTTTCAATCAATCCAGGGGTTCCCAACTTATAGCGGCTTTCATAGAAGATATATCCGGATCTTTCGATGGCTATATCTCCGAAACTAGGTCCGAGAGACCCTTTTTGATCACATATTCTTTTCAGAATTTTAGCGAATTTATCACCAAACGACACATGACCTCCATATCACCTTGAAATCTTTTTTCTCAGACGTTCTGGAAAAAAACGGACCCCGGATTCGGATTCAGGACGTCAAAGTCCCTAGGAAACCCATAGTCTAGTCAAAACGCCATGACATTTTTTTTTTTTTTTGTAAACCTGTGTTATCTTTAAAAATGGTTTCAGTATAGCTTTATGAACCTTTTGCTTATATGTGAGGTTCTACGCCCTCTTGTCCGAGTTCAACTAGTTTTTGCTCAGAACTTGTACCGCCATCACTAATAATTATGTGTATTTTGGTTACGCTATCGTAAATAATCCTCATTTAATTGCGTCATACATTTTTTTGTATTGGCGGTAGGTGTGTCCTTTGACCGCTCATTTTCAATCCCACGAGCTAACTTATACGACGAAGTCAGTGTATGATATTTCATCGAACTATCTACATCGACGTAGCTATATCGACTCAGGAGTGTAAACTGTTTGTTAAAACTTAATTATTTTTGCTACTCAAAAACAGACATTTTTCAGCCACTTATAAATCGTCAATACAATGTTCAATGACAAAACTGTCAATTATAAATGTCAAGGATTTGAAACCTATAAATGGAATTAAAAATATCCTACAAAATATATTTTCCACAAAAATAATATACAGGGAACTGAGAATCTGATTGGCCGCGACACTATCTTACATACAAATATCCACGATCTGAGAAAAATGCAAGCGATCCTAGCTCTCGAAATTAAGTTTGATTTACCATTAAAAATTTAATTTTTCCCCAAGAACGTGTCAGGACACTGAAAATTTAGCACTTGAACGTTAAATTTTTCAAGAAATACACAAAACAACACTGATTTTGCAGCATAAGGTTTCGAAATCGATTTCGAGTAATCATGACATACTGAATGCAAAAATAATATCATGTTCGGCGCATATTGACTCTAGTTCTCCAGATATCCTTGTTTAAAAGTGCAAAAATAGCTGCTTTCAAGCATATTTAAAGTAACACATTTTTGTTAATGACATCGAAAAGGCATAACCTTCCTTTCCTTCCGAGTAATCAATAATTGAAATAATGATTTTTAAACTCCATACAAAGGACCAATTTTTTTTTGCGACCATAGGATTTTGAGGTAATCCAGATTCAATGAAGTAAATAAATACTTAGGGCATGGTTTGTTCGTCTGATTTGACTCTAGTTCTTTAGAAATCCTTGCTCAAAAGAGCAAAAAGAGCCGTTTTAATTGTATGGAGTTGAAATGGGTGATAACTCGGAAAGAAAGAATCTAATCGGAATATTTAAAAGTTAAGGTTTAAAGAAGAAAGTTACGACCTTTTAACAAAAATTGATTACACTGTTATACTTCTTCAAACATGCCTCAAAAGAGCTATTTTTGCACTTTTAAGCAATGATATCTGAGGAACTAAAGTCAATTCTGACTAATAAATTATACTCTAGGTATCGGATGACCTTGGTGAATCTGAATTTATTCACAAAACTAAGGCCGCAGAAATAAAATATTTTTTTGTCCCCATGTGATATCTTTGAGATCGAGCTAATATTTAGTAGCTTTCAAGAAACAGTTTAGTTGTTTAGTTTTGTCCCTAAATCAATATTTTGCATTTAGCTGCAGAAATGCTCTCGTTAGTAGAATCACCAGTTCTATAAAAAAAATTTTCCTTAAAAAATAGGAAAAAGTCTTCAGCCGAGGTCGCGAAAACTTGCAAAAGCTAAAAGTATTCGTAACACATGAACATAGAAAAAATTTAAAACTTTAGCTTACATGGGAGGTGCCATGCTCTTTTGTCTAAATTAACCAACTTTTTGTTCAGAGTTTGGCTTAAGTGTTCCTAGTATTTTCGTGGATTTTGGCTGCATTCACTTTTGTCCAACAGTCTTTAGGTACTTACCTATAAGTAAAAAAAACTCAATAAGTATTCCCATTTTACTTTTTCAATCGGTTCCTTACTTTTCAAGAGATAATCCATTGATTGGAAGACTGCTATAAAAATTTTTCTCGGAAAGGATGCATCTCAAAATTGTTTGAAAAACTTAATAGGGCAAGCGAATCATGAGACTGACACGAAGCGCTATGAGGGAAACGCAAATATCCCCAGGCGGTACAAGTAGGACTAAGGTGATCAAAAGATTCCATGCATATTTATGGATGGATCACTGATGGAGGGTAGAACAGAAGGGTAGAGCAGGAGCTAGGATTTTATCTAGGAAATCGAATCTAGCATGATATCTATACCTTACCAATTCACCAAGTAGAAATGCTTAGTTTAATGTATGCGTTGGACTATTTACTAGATCGTCAGGTGATAAACAAGAAAATCTTGATCGTACTGTACAATCCGGCAGTGAGTGATAAAGCGTACGAAAATTCAATAGATGTTCCCGTGCAAACGTGGTCACTCTGATGTAGGTAAAAGGAAAAAATTGGTATGGAATAGATGGCGTACAACTTAGCAAAAACGGGTCAACTAGGGATTTAGTGCGACTCAAGTAAGAATCAAGGGTTGCTATTTTCAATGAATTGGTAAAGATTGGGTCAACAAATTAATTGACTTTTTACAGCAGTGCAGACAATCTGGAACTGTACTTAGCCTCTAGGAGATGCGATTGACCAGATCCTCAGTCTTAAGCGGAGTTGTCTGAGCTGATTGAGCGCAATAGTTACTGGACATGGCAGATATCGCCCTAACAAGATGACACTTATGGAGAACAAGTTTCGCAGGCTTTGTCTAGGAAAGGCTGAGACAGCGACACACGTAATATCTCAATACCCAGAAGAATGAGCTCTATAAATTTTATAAACATACTTGCATGGAATTTCGACAAAAACTACATACATACATATAAGACTTATGCTGTTTTGCCATGCGAACATAGTTCCTTTCTTAAACTCGTAAACCACATTATCAATATTTTATTCATAAAACATTTTTAACTAAAAAAAAAAAGAATTTGATGACAAAACTACTTATCATTTTTAAGGGATGAAAATGTGAACTTGAATATGTTTGATCAGTAATCCTCCCTCTAAATGACTGGAAGCGTACAAATAAAGAAAAACACATGATGAATCTTAGCATAATAATGAATTTTTTGATCGGTGATCTTAAAAAAAAAATAAAATCTCTTTGGTAGTGCAAAAGAAAGGTGCAATTATATGCCTGTCCGTTGTTGTTTTCCTAAGAGAAAACGTTTTCCTCTGTATCAGTTGTAGGTGATCCATATGGTGTTTTTTCATCTCACATGTGTGTGCGAGCATTATAAGAGCCATCATTATTTTTGCCCTTCAGAAAGGTGCTAGGGTTTTTTCGAAATACAGATGGTGGATTTTATGCATTTGATATGCAATCTGTTCTTGTTGTTGCTGCTGCATTTTTACATATGGTTGCTTTAGAATTATTGTACAAATGTAAGAAATTGTATCCTTTATAGGTAAGTAGGTACTATACAAATTTTTCTATTAGATTTACGAAATTATTCTCACGGTTATTTTCAAAAGAATAAATTTTTGGTTTTTGTTTCAACCGTAGAGTGTTGGCGGTAAAAGGATTTTATATGATTTTTCCAATGGGAGCAACATTTTCCGCAGCGCTTTTTTGACATTGACATATTTCGGTTACGTGAGATTTATTAATATTACATTGTGTGTTTATAAAGTAATCGAACAGTTTATAATAATGAGACAAATTATTTAAACAAGGAATGGTATAGATATGCATAGTAGAAAAACTAGTCAAATTTGACTAGTAATATGTTTAAACTGCCATATATTATTTAAGATAATGCAACTCAATTTCTCATAAAAACTTCAGAAGGTACCTGCTATCTCTGAACCAATGCTAATTGAATTTCAAACTAGTAAGGGTGTTACCTTTGGCCTGGTAAAAAAATAATATACCTTACACTGAATTATTTTGAAATTTTTGCTTGTACGGGAGGAGCTACGCCTTCTTGACTGAATTCACTTAGTTTTTGCTTAGCATTTACTCTAACTATTTTAAGTATCTGCATAAAATTTGGTTTCATTATTTCAAAAAAATGCTTTCAGTACTGCCTTTTAAAAATTTACTAATATTGGAGATGCCACGCCCTCTTGTCCGAGTTTGCCTTGTTTTTGCTCAGAGCTTGCAATTAATGTTCTTAGTGTGTGAGTGAAATTTGGATGGGTTATTTCTAAAACAACCATCAGCATAACATTTTGAATCTTTTGCTTATATGGGAGATGCCACGCCCTCTAGTCTTAATTCGTCTTGTTTTTTTTTTTTGGAGTACAACTTTTTGAAACTTTTGCTTATACAGGAGCTGCCACGCCCTCTTGTTGGATTTCGCCTAGTTTTTGCTCAGGGCATGCAATTAATGTTTTTAGTGTTTGAGTGAAATTTGGTTAGATTATCTTTAAAAGCGCATTCAGCATCACATTTTTAAACTTTTGCTTATATAGGAGGTGCCACGCCCTTTAATCTGAATTCGCCTTATTTTTGCTATTTTTTATTATCCCTAGCAATTATGTGAATTTACTTGCGTTATCGCAAATAATGCTCTTAATACGTATTGCGTTTTGATCATATTCTTTGTATGGGCGGTAGGCGTTTCCATTGACCAATTTTGCTCATTTTCAATCCTCTGAGCTAACTTTGACGACGGTGGCTGTGTTCCTTTAATTGTATAAGGAAAAATTTGCATTTATGGGGAACCAGACAATTTGGGTCTAACTAGTCGCATATGTTATCGGAGGTCCAATTTGTACTAGGAGGTGATCTAAAAAACTGTAATTAACTGTTAAAACTATGAATATGACAACAGTGGCTAGAACCCTATCGTCAATATTATAATGATTTTACAGAATGTATTTCATAAGTCGACACGGGGTCAAGGCGGTAGCTTATGCTGATGATATTTTTGCTTGTGTCTGGTCGTGACTAAAATATTTTAAGTGACATAATGTCTCAAGCCCTTAAAAACATTACATTGTGGACCACGGATCTTGTGGTGTTCACGAATTAGCACTAAATACCAAGTTTTCGGCCTCCAACGCTTAATAACGTTCGTTTGCTTCGTAAACAAAGTGCCGAATATCTAGGCGTAAACCTCGATAGAAAATAGTCTTGGAAGATGAAAATAGAAGAAAGGGCACGAAAAGCATGCGTTGCTTTTCACACATGCAAAAGGATGTTTAACAAATCTTGGGGCCTTAAGCCAAAAGTAGTTTTGTGGATGTAAGAGGCCATCATCAGACCAATTCTGACCTACGGAATTCTTGTCTGGTAGAAGGCTTTAAGCAAGCAAACGTTTTTGGCAGGTACAGGAGTTAGCGGAGCTGTTAACACTGTGCCTTTAGCTGCTCTCGACGCTTTGCTTCATTTGGAGCCCCTTGATATTTACGTTAAACGAGTTGTAGCAAAAGGTGCTATCAGATTGAAGGATTCGGGCTTCTGGAAGTCGAAACTTTATGGCCATGGCAGTATTTTTGCACAATTCCCTAGTGGTGATATTGACAATGGAACTAATTACATCAATCCCACTTTAACGTTCTCAACCAACTTTCAAGTGAAAATACCTGAAAGAAAAGGTTGGACTCCGATTCTGAATGCCAAAGAAATATACACTGATGGCTCGAAAATGGAGTCTGGTGAAGGTGCTGGGGACTTAAATAGCAGCGAGTCTTTTGCTTTACTTTGTTACTGCAGTGTATTTCAAGCGGAAATTCTGGCTGTGTGGAAGGCATGCCTAATTATTAAACCCAAAATTTATGAATGTAGTGACACATTTGTTATTTACGTTGATAGTCAGGAAGCCATAAGGGCCCTTGGGTCCAATATTACTAAATCTCGCTTAGTCCTTAGCTGCAGAAAATCCCTATGTGCAGAAGGGCAACTATTTAATCTTCAATATGTTGGGTTCCCGGACACTGTAATTCCGTTGGTAATGAAAATGCTGATGAACTTGCTAGGAAAGGGTCTTTAACTGACATAATTTCTGAAACCTATATTATGAAACCACTTGCATTGATAAGAGCCAGCATTGACTCTAAATGTATTTTGTGGGCTAATTGTAGATGCTCAAACATGTAGTTTACGTCGAGGGCGATTGTATGACGTTAACAGAACACGTAGAATTATTTCATTAGATAGGCAAAGTCTCAGAACTTTAATTGGTGTCATGACAGTGCACTATTTTATAGGCAGACACGCTTCTAGATTGAGCCTCACTGAAGTAGGAGATTTTTGTAGTAGTTGTAAAGATTTTGACGTCGAAGAGTCCATTTTAAATTTCCTTTGTGAATGCCTAGCGTTGGCTAACCGACGTTATAAGGTGTTTGAAAGTAACTTCTTCGACTCTCTTGAAGATATAGCTCAAAAGAGTGAGTTTTAAAGAAACAGAATAGTGCTTTCAAAAACCTTATCGAGTTTTATGATGAACAATTACCTGGTCCTGTTATATAATGTCAAAAGTGGTGAAAAAACCGTACATGCCAAAATTTCAGGATAGAATATCTCAAAATTCAGAAGTGATAAAGCAATTTCAAGATTCGAATTAAGCATCAAAAAATACATTAGAACTGACTATTTTTGTTTCTATATATTGATCATTATTTTTTTTGTACGCAAAAGTAAAATTTTTTAATAAAAACTCAAAAAATTAAGTAAAAACGCAATATCTCATAAACGATTTTTGATAGGGTTTTTAAATTTACGATTTTTTAATCCACAAACAAGCAGAAAACTTTCTGCGTGCTCTTTTTTTGTATCTGTTTTAGCCAAACTTTTTTTTTGGTTTTAGTACAGAGTCCCGTGCTAAAAAATGGGTTTTTCGGCCCTGGTTTGAAAAAGTGCCGTTCACTTTGAAAAAAGGGCTATATATGCTTCATCTAAGAGTCATTCTATACATTTTTCCGAAAAAACATTTTGGGTGCAAGCACTTTTTATTCAAAACACGTGGGGAGAGGTGTGATAGGTTAACAACGAAATTACATATCGGGTATACAATGGGCCTGATCGCGGCCTAAGTTATGATGCCAACTGCCATCTCCCGCGCTAACCTAACCTAACTTAACAGAATGTATTTAATAGATTTGTTTCACAAATTTCAAAGGTCATCGTAACTACAACTAAACTCAATATTGCACATAAGTACAATACCTATGTATGTAGTCACATGAGCACATGACGTAATCACACAAAAAAAAAAAAAAACAAGAGAATTAACAACTTCACAAAGAGCGACAAATTTTAAAGTGTCAAAAAAGGTAAAAAGATAATAAATAAAAAATTGCAGCAATTTCGCTTGATATGTCATAAATGGAAGCATAAAAATTACAATAAACATATGAACGTATGAAACATATCGATAATTAATACGCACAATACAAATTTACGCACTAAGAGGTGCGTAAAAATCTGAGATAAAATAAAACATGAAAAAATAACATTTTTTTTTTTTTATTACAAAAACGTGCTTTAAGGTAAATATAAAGTAACATATATGTATATGCATAATATACGTACAAACATATAAGCAAATATCAGTTAATATTTAAAACTTCAATGTGCATTTGAAAAGCTAAAACGAAATGAAAAAATCTAAAATAAAATAAACCTTGAGGTTAACCTTCGCCTTAAAATGAATTTAATAACGTTTAACATATGTATAGTACGTACCTACTACTCAAAAACGTATCTTTAAGCACATTCGAGTTTAAACTGAGAGAGTATTTCTGATTGTTATTTTAAAGGTTAAACGCGTATTTTTCGTGTTTCTATCTTTTGTGTGTAAAAATATTGCTTTGAGCTACGTACAATAACCTTAGACTCAATGAATGCATTCATTAGATGAGAAGATGATTGCCTAGAAATACTTAAAATTTGTCTAGTTAACAAATTTGTTGTGTTTTTTTGTAAGCATAAATAATAATGTTACTTAAAGTGAGGCTTTATATTGCGACACCTAGATGCTCATAAGTTCGATGGGTTTAATATTGGATTTTTTTTTTTTCTATTTTAATTACACTGTTCAACGGTAAAAAACTATCTGAGTTCAGGCTATGTAATAATAATTCCTTGCTTTTGACAAAATTAGGACTGCGTTCGATAAAATTGTCCCATACAAAATTCAAAAAATCTCTGGAACTAGTAGTCCGATTTAAAAAGTTAGACTCATTCTTGAACCGCCATTTTATTGCAATTTTTATAACGTGTCTAGAATTTTAATAATTTTTTTTTTTTTTACAATTTTTTTGTAACTTTTCTGACACTCCTTCCATTAAGGATTTTATGGTATTATTTGATAACTTTCTAGCTGCTGAACACAACTTTTCTCGAAAATTTTTAGCATCCCTGGCAACTTTTTTTATTGCCTTTATCTCCTTTTTGACCAAAGTCCAGTATCTTTCAATTGGCCTGAGTTCTGGACAGTTTTGAGGATTTGCTTTACTAGGCACCAAAATCACATTATTTCTTGCGTACTCCTCCAAGGCCAATTTACTATAATGACAAGATGCTAGGTCTGGCCAAAAGAAAGTGGAAACTTCATGCTTTCGCAGGAAAGGTTTAAACTTTTTTCCAAGTATTCCTTAATATAGAATTCAGAGTTTACTGTTCCAGTGGTTACAAAAGAATTGCTCCTTTTGCCACAACTGCAGTGTGCTTGCCAAACCAAGAACTTACGAGGAAATTTTGACTGCTTTTTTGACTTAAGCTTTTCGTCCGCATTCCCCCGCAAGTTTACAGTGTAAAATTTTTGGACTGGAAGCAGCGTAAAATCGGCTAAGACATACTTACGTTCTGTCGTCCATGATGCAGCATTTGAATTTATGGAAAAAAAATTAATTTTTAATTTTATGGCGTGGTGTTTTGCTTTCGTGTTCTTCATAGCATTTCTATCAGAAACTTTTTGTACCTAAAATGTCTTCAAACTAACCTCCTTTTTGGCCTTGCGAACTTAAAACTCGGAACACTTTACCTTCTGTGCCAGTTTTCTGCATGAAATGTTGGGGTTCTCTTCAAAATTGTGACGAAGTTCTTCTTTTTGTTTTGGTCACGAATGCCTTTTTCTTTCGCTGAACCTGGCTTTCGAAACGCATCCAAATCTTCCTCAAATTTTTTCAGAACTCTTGATACCAATTTCATATTAACTTAGCTTTTCCGAGCAATTCTATTGGAAGTCCACCCCGGGTAGTCTTCAAAATTTTTATTATAGTCTTTGAACTTATAGCTCGTTTGCCATTTTTAAGTAAATATGACTGATTAGGGACAAAATTTGAAAACCATAGTTTTGGTACATTCAATTCAAAGCTTACTGCGAAAAAAAATTTTGAATTGAGTAATTTGAAAACAAGTTATTGGATTAAATGTGTGGGACAATTTTATCGAACGCAGTCCTTAGGAGTGCTTTTACAAAATTTTCCCATCACATTTCAGTTTTCAGATAAAATGACCAATCCAAAATCACGATTTTCATCCGGGCAAAAATAAATGTCAAACGATGCAAAAGATAGCCAAAATTTTAAATCTTGAAAAAAATTTGGTTTTTTTAATGCCTGATTTATTAAGAAAATGTACGGAAAAAACCAAAAACCATCTATCTTTTATTAGGTGAATCTCGCTAGAACCAAAATGAATGATCAAAGTCTCATTTTGATATCAAAAATTCAAAGATAAGATCATGTATAACAAACTTGAGTCCTTTTGAAAGAAACATTTTTATACATACAGGTAGTTCTACAAAACCCATTGAATTGAGTTATCTCTGCACTCGCATGTTAGCATTTTCAAAGCTAAAATGAATTGAAATTTTTGATTCAATAGGATTTAAATTTGTTATGTATGACCTTATCTTGATGTTTTAGTTTTTTAAGTACATTTTCACAATAAATCGGGCATAAAAAAAATTCAGCCGGACCAATATAATTTTTTTTTTCAGATTTGAAACTCTTGCTATATTTTGCATCGTTTGACACTTTTTCTTTTTAAATTCTGACGGCGAAAAATTGTTAAATTTATTTTTGCGCGGATGAAAATCGTGATTTTGCATTTGTCATTTTATCTGAAAACTGAGACGTGATGGAAAAATTATGTAAGTGCAGTCCTATTATATCAAAAGCAAGGAAAAATAATTAGGGGAAGAGAGCCGCCTGCGGGCATGGTTCGAGTGAGGGCACCCCCCCGTAGCTTTTACAAAAAACAAATGCGGCTGTTATGACAAATGTTAAGCGCGTGTTATGAGAGCGCGAAATTTTTGTGCATTTACCGAAGCAAAGAGACGATATGCTTTGTGCTGAGAAGAAAATAGTTTTCAAATCATTTTGAAGAAATTTTTTGTATGGGCGGTAGGCGTGTCCGTTGGCCGATTTTACTCATTTTCAATCCCCCGAGCTAACTTCGACGACGGAGGCAGTGCTCCAAATTTCATTGAATTATCTTGCTTAGTTTTCCCAAAAAATGTATTTCCACACACAGCCAGCCACCCAGCCAGCCAGCCAGCCAGACAGACGGACATGGCTATATCGACTCAGGAGGTGACGCTGATCAAGAATATATATACTTTTCCATATCTGCCACGCCTCCTTCTCTGCGTTACAAACGGAAGGGCAAAGTGAATATACCCTGGGTGTAGGGTATAAAGAGAATAGTTAGTAATAGCTGACAGTTTAGGATTAGTAAAAATTAAGGAGGATTTTCAACACTGCATCAACGAAATTCAGCCTTATTTATGCAAAATGGTCATAGAAAATTTCGAAAAAAAGAGTGCGTAGGTATGTGCTAGCGAAGCCGTGGAGGTCATCCCTCCGATATACTATTCCATACATAACCCCATTGTGTACTTAATGTTTCAATAAATGAAAGTACAATTGAGAAACAATGTTTTTTTCCGTTTAATTTAAATCATACGTGAATTATGGGACACCCTTTATCAACAATCATAACCTTTAAGCATTAAAGCTATGGCATTTTACTAAGGTTCTATATAGTCACAAAAACAAATGTAATATGAACCTCAAAATCGGTATATTGCAATTTGGGCAGACAAACCAGAGTTCTACTCTAAAGCAATTAATCTATGTCTACGCGATAGTGCATTTTTTAGGGCTGTGCAATGAGCTGATCGAACCTGTTAAAACTTTCGCCACAGACAATGAACCAAGATTGATCAGCTCAGCTCAACTCAGTTCGTTGGCGAGTTTTGAGCTGATAGTTTAATCGATCAGCCTATTCGTTGTGAGTTGGTCGTTTGTTTGTTGAGCTAGTAAGTTATGAGTTTTCTCGTTTGTTTGGTTACGTTCAGCGTGTTCGATATACGTTGGATATGATTGGAATCAGCGTTGCAAGAATTGTATAGGAATTGGGATAAGTATTTAGGTTTAATAATAAACATAGGGTTGCTTTTTTGCTCTTAAATCAAATTTGTGAACTTAATAAAATCTATATATGAAGCACTCCACGCCAAGTGTACAAAAAAAAAAATTTTTTTTTTTCCGATTTCGCTCAAATTTGGCAATATGGTAGATCCGGTGTGCAAGAACAACAATCCGGGACGATTTGGTCCTAGTACCATTTGTCGTTAAAATAGAGGGTGTTGAAGTTGGCGATTTTAGTCATTTTCATGAAAAGGGTGTTTTTTCAAAAATTTATAGCTTACACTGAAGTTTGTAAATTGATAAATCTAAGTTACTGGTCCCATTCATTTTGAAGTGTTCTTTTTATAAAAAAATGTTTTTTCATCAAAATTTTTTACACTTAAAAATACTTTTGAATTTTTTTTAAAAAAAGCCCCTTAGATTTTTTTTAAAAGTACCTTATATTTAAGCATAATTTATAAGCTTTAAAATGATGTATGGCTCAAGATGGGATTCAGACGCTAAATGGGAGTTTTTGGCTTTTGAACGTCCGTGGCAGGCAAAAATCTTTTTTTACTTGAGAGGAAAACATCTTACGTCTAAAGTGTACATAGCAAAAAATGCTTAAAATCGTCCAAGCACAACGTGTGATTTTTTTTTGAGTTTTTTGAAAAGCTAAAAAAAAATTTTTTTTTCCTCTCAATATTTTTTGCAAAAATTTTTCATAAAAAAAATTTTTCAAAAATTATTAAAAAAAAAGTTTTAAAAAATTCCAAAAAAATTCACACGTATTTCTTAGACGATTCTTAGCATTTTTTGCTTAGCACACTTTTTACGTAAGATGTTTTCCTCTCGAGTAAAAAAAGATTTTGTTCTGCCACGGGCGTTCAAAAGCCAAAAACTCCCAGTAGCGTCCGAATCCCATCTTGAGCCATACATCATTTTAAAGCTTATAAATTATGCTTTAATTTAAGGTACTTTTAAAAAAAATCTAAGGGGCTTTTTTAAAAAAAATTCAAAAGTATTTTTAAGTGCAAAAAATTTTAGTGAAAAAAAATTTCGACTTTTGCAATATTTTTCGACTTTGACAACATTTCTAAGCATTGTCAACATATTTCAACTTTTATAATACTCTACGACTTCAGAAACAATTCTGGACTTTGGCATTTTACGGTTTTACAAATATTTCTCGACTTTCTTATTATGTTTCGGTCTTACCAATATTTTTCGACATCCTCAACATTTCCTGACTGTGTCAATATATTTCGGGTTCTACACTTCGGCAACATTTTTAGACTTTGTCAACACATTTCGACACTGTCAACATGTTTTGACTTATTTTATTTCGTCAAATTTCATATCTTCAAACCATTCCGATATCTTCAACGTTTTTGACTTTTTCAACATTTTGTAAACATTTTGAAAATTGTTTAGCTACAAGATTTTTAAAATATGTGACAATTTTTAAAAAAAAAAAAATGGGTGGTGTCATGCCCATAAAAAAGCAAAATTTGACATAAATTATGAAAAAAAGAGCATTGCAACGCATATTATATAAACATTTTTTGATCATTCAATTATTAAAATCGTTTCAATATATTTTACACAAAAATAAATACAAATTCATTTAAATAATTTTGCTATAGTACATTCTATTTATTATTAATTATTTTTTCCACTTTTTTGCTTAAAGTTAATATGACTTTTAAAAGAAAATGATATAATTTTTCTTTTTTGTGTACTCATAACAGCTACAATATTAACATCAGTTTCGAATTGAAAAACAGGTAGTGTTTCCATATCAAATCGAAAACCGCGTATATAATACAATTTGTCCTTTAGAATAGGACAACCTAAAGGCATGTTGCTGTAGCGTTTTAACGATTTCATTGCTACGCTTATAAATGTTACTTGATTTTTATTCGATAACATTTGGCAACCATCTATATTAGCCAAATCCAATATGACAAACTCATCCAGTTTTCGTGGCAATGAAATTTTAACATCTATATTCCATTCTGTTAATTTCTTGCGAAATTGAAATTCTACTTGTAAAGTGCTTAGTTTTGCATTTTTGCTGATACTACAATTTACCCCGGATACGATGTCACTGGCTAAATTGTGACAGGTAGAATTTGTAAATGACCATTTAAAATTATTCTGAAAAAAAAATTAAATGTTTTATTAATAAAATTTCAATATCTGGAGTTACAGGATTTACTTTTGAGTACGCATATTTGTCCAAAAAGAAAAGACAAATAAATACTGTGATAACTACAAATGATCCCATTACCAATGTGTTTGTTAAAAAATTTTTCTTTGAATGAGTTTAGTAGTTAGCATAGTATACGTATATACTTAGTACCAAACAAGATGATGGGTTTATAATTGCTTTAAAATCGGATCATTAGATTATTTTAGCTTGTAAGTAACTATTAGCAAAATAATCTATGATTTTATTTAATTGAACTTTTAGTCATATATTTGCAAAGATCGATTTACATATAAATCTATCAATGCATTTTTTTTCTCTAACACATAATTGTGACAAATCAAGGAACGGATTAAAAACACGGCTATAGTGACATATGTTTCGTCTTTCGCCACAAAGACTCATCAGACTATTTTTGTTGTAATTATAATTATATTTATTTTACTAAATTAATTATAATTGAAAAATTGCAAGTTTGAAAACTTTTTGTGTTTTTGGTCTGGGCGGGAGACGAACCAAGGATCTCCAGGTTGGTAGCAGAAGTCGTTACCACTGCACCAGCCTTGCCCGGCTGCGAAGCCGACTTTTTGCCAGTTTTATTTGTGTGTTAATACGTATTGATATATTTTCAATATAAAATGTCATTAAGTAACACACTTAAAAAATTCTTAAAAATAATCTATATTTATAAGCTAACTACACTGAAAAAGCTAGAAGTACGGTTTCTTTAGGAAAATTTTAATCGAATAACGATTAACAATTTTTACCTTCAGTCTCATAAAAATTTCTTGAAAATTGGAAACTTAAATTAATATTGATACTTTCCATCCCAAATTTTTTGAAATTTGCAGTTGAGTTCTCAGATCTGATCAGTCAACACAAAAGTTTTTTTCCATCACTTTCGAAGTGCGATAAATCGAAGTGAATCAATCGAAAAGCTGAATGTAATCTATATTTATGCAGTAGGTTTATTATATTTTGTGATCCAAAACCAAATGCAACCAAAATGTTCACACAACAAAATGTGCTTATTGCTTTTCCAAGTGGCTGTTAAAGTCGAGTGTGGGCCCGAAATTGGTTCGGGTGTGGGCACACCTCTTTTTTTTATTTAAAGCGTGTGTTTTATTGAAATATCGTCGTGGATGCCAAAATTACTAATTTAAATGGTGTCCTTATGCCTTTTTACGCTTTTTTAGTGGAATGGAAAGAACCAATAAGCTCTTTACAGATATCGCAGAAAAAAAGTTGTTTTCATTAAGTGTAAGGGGCATACCACTTTGCGAAAAATCTCGGTATTGAGTTTCCAGACAAGGGGACCGAGGAGCAGATGGTGTGCATGGATTGGTACAAAAAATTAATGCTTGTCAAAAGAGCAATATCAATAATGGCTAGAAATAACGCCACCGAGCTGGCTTAGTCTACAAAACCATTGATCTGGCATTGACGCCAAAGACAATCAAGTCTGGTTTCAGGGCAACAGGCATGATGCCATTCGATCCAGACGTTTTCAGTGACGCTGATTTTGTTGAAGTCGTCGAGCAGAGTTTGTTGAATTTGTGTGAGTCAATGTTTCCAAAAGAAATTAATTTTTTTTTTCGCCTCCATTTGATAACGTTTTACTTCATATTTTCTTATTTTTAGCCGATTTTCTAAGGGTGCCCACAACCGAACCAAAAAAAATTTTTTGTCAAAAATTATCACTTCACTATTTTTTTTATTTAATTTTTCCAATTGACGAAATCAATTAACTTCCTTAGCTAAGGTCTCTAGTTTCCATTGATATTTATATGTTTGCATAATATGCATTTAGTTAAAAGTTATGAGTCGAAAACAAAAATCAAATCAAAAGTCTGAAATTCGTTTAACAGTGTTAGGGGCTCTCCATAAATTACGTCATACTTTTAGGGAAGGGAAGTGTTTCACAAATTTGTGACAAAGTGTGACAGAGGAGGGTCTGGGGGTCTTGGAAAGTGTGATGTCACCCAATTCAAATCGAAAATATTTCAAGGAAAAATTAAAACAAAGCACTAATAACAATATTGATTAATACGTTATGTTACTTTACGAGGGGAGGGGGTCTATGAAAGTGTGACAGAGTGTGACATGGGGGAGGGAGGGGGTCCAAAAATCGTGAAACTTGTGTGACGTAATGTATGGACAGCCCCTTATATGTAAAAATTTTTTCTTCAAGGCAGTAAATTTTTAAGCCAATAATTTGTTAGTTCATTTAATATACATATTTTTTTATATAGGTACCATCAGATGACATGCAAATTTTTTAGTTTTTGATCTTAATACTTACTGAGTTCTAATCAACAAACTGACTTTAGCTTTATAATTTTTGATTTTTGCTTCTTGATAGAAATCGATAATTCGCATTCATATGCTTATATATTTCGAAGTTAAAACGAAAGTACATTTGACTTTTACAATATTTTATAACTAAAGCTACATATTTTTAACTTCTTGACAAAAAATCGTATTTTTCAGGCTATTTCAATATAATTCGGCTTTCTCCAAATAATAATTAGTAAGAATTTGAACTAATAAGTTTTCTTTCTTTTAATATTTCAAAATATTTCTGAATAAATCGCTTGAAAGCATGTTCTAAGCAAAACATTATGACGCCTGCTAAAATTCCAAATCCGAACATCGATAGTGCATAGCGGCATTCTGTGAGCCCAATTGAAACGAAACCACCAACACCAGCTTCACATTTGGGTTTTTGTGGAAACCATTTACGTTCTTCCCGATTCATGAGGCCAACTTCACGTTGCCAGCGTAATCTGAAATGAAACCTCTAAAGTTTCAGAGTACAAAAATACGTATTGATCTAAAACTTACTGTCTGCGAAATAGCTCTTTATATGGAAAATTCTTTCGTGCTGGTATTGATATCATCGGCAACTGAAATGGCTCCAATTCTTTAAGACCACATTTCTCTGGCTCACTAAATGTATTGCTTATAATTTGATATCCTGCCTGTAGCTCAACCTGATAGGCAAATAAACCGGTACGCATTTTTTCAATACCAAGAGGTGCACGCATGAAAATATGATCACCTTTTGGTGCAATTTTTTTGCGAAACAAATGATTGGTCACGGGATCAGTTGACTCCTATTTGAAACATTATCTTAGGTAAAGAATTAATTGATCTATTAAGCATACTACTTACATTAAAGAAAATTTTATTATATTGCGTATCCTGTACACCAATTTCCAATGGCGATTGTATTAAATCGCTTAAGGAATGTATAGCCTCACTGGGACTTTGAAGCAACGCTACAATATTCGCCGAAAATGATGTGAATAAAAAAAGTGTAGTCACAAATGTAGTGAATACGATAACACGTGCTGAGATATTGCCAACTGTTACATAGAAACCTTGCTGGCATGCTGCACCCCAAACAAATATCACACAATCCCAAAAGTCCATATCATGGGTATGTGGTGAGAAAAGTAATTCCATGACGAATACCGCTATTGTAAATATCATAATTAGGAGTATCGATAGCCAGACGTCATCTTCGAATGGCATTGCAAATATATTGGCCACAGCCGAAAGTGGTGGCTGGCGAAACATTATGCCAGCACGTATACGAAATGTTTCGGCCATAAAGTCAACCAATGCAGTGCGTTCCATACGCATAAAAATGGCCATTTGTGCAAAATCTAATTCATAACGTTGAAACATTCCCATGAGGCCATCAAAGGATCCGTTTGGCTTGCGCCAGCCGTAGTTGTCCGTTTGCCAGGTGTTGAAACTAACAGTTGGAATATAAGAGAACATATGTGTGTAAAGATAAGACTAAACATTGGCCGCCTACCCAATGCCTCTCGTAAAGGTGCCACGGCGATTTGTCTGAATTCACATAGCTTTTGCTCAGATCATGCTCTTACTGTTCTCAGTGTCTGAGTGAAATTTGGTTAGATTATTTCAAAAAACGCTTATAGATTAGCAGCTTGCCCTCTTGTACGAGTTTGCCATGGTTTTGCTCAGAACTTGCTGTTTTAGTGTCTGAATGAAATTTAAGTAGTTGGATTATCTCAAAAAATGTTTTTAGTACATTATTTTGAAGCTTTTGCTTAGAAGTTGCCTTTACTATTCTTACTGCCTGAGTGAAATTTAGTTGGATTATTTTCAGTGTAGCACTCTGAAGCTTTTGCTTATTTGGGAGGTGCCACACACCCTCTTGTCCGAGTTCGCCTCGTTATTGCTCAAAGCTTGCGCTTACCGTTCCTAGTATTTATGTGTATTTTGGTTGCATTGTCGTGAAAATGACTCCTAAAGTTGAATTTTAAATCTATTTTTTATATGGGAGGTAGGCGTGACCGTTGACCGATTTCTCCCATTTTCAATACTACGTGCTAACTCTGACGATGTGGCAGTGTACCATATTTCATTGAACTTTCTTGCTCCCAAAAACTATTAAACTGATTTCAACGAATAGACAAAGATCCAGACAGACAGACGGACACGGCTATATCGACTCAGGAGCTGACGCTGATCAAACATATAAATACATTTTTAAAATATTTAGGCTGAATCGCTAACTATAATTTAGAGATTTTTAAGATTAGATTGAAAAACTGTCAAAAGACACTGATTCTCGGCGCTTATACCATCATTCAAGCCCCGTATGTCTTTGTAATAAGGCCTTCCTCTTTTTGCTGGGTGGATTGGACAAGGGGTAGTAGTAACCTACTTACAAAACTGCTGATAAAGATTTTTTAAGCATTTTCCAAATCAAATTCCTCTTTTCCAAATCAATTCAAAAATATAGTTCATGTTTGAAAAAACTGTAATGTCTTTTAAGATCGTGAAGAAACTTTCAAAAATACAGCTAATTGAAAATTACACAGGTTTAAAAAAAAAAAAAATGTCATGGCGTTTTGATCAGACTATGTGTTTCTTAGGGACTTTGACGTCCTGAATCCGAATCCGGTGTCCGTTTTTTTCCAGAACGTCTGAGAAAATAGATTTCAAGGTCATATGGAGGTCAAAATAGTCATGTGTCGTTTAGTGATAAATTCGCTAAAATTCTGAAACTGAGTTTTTATCATTGAATTCTTAGTCCTTAAAAAGAATAAGTGATCAAAAACGGTTTCTCGGACCTAGTTTCGGAGATATAGCTATCGGAAGATCCTGATATAGCTTCTATGAAAACCTCTATAAGTTTTGAATCACTGGATGGATTTGGAAAATATTGATGTCATATGAAAGGTATTTTGTTTTTGTTGTTGTTGTTGTTGCTGATGTTTTTGTTGCTGATGTTGTTGTTGCTGATGTTGTTGATGTATTTGTTGTTGTAATTGAAAAATTTCTCAAAACTTCAAAAAAGGTCATATCTCCAAAACTATGAATCCAATTTTATAGGTTGTCAAAATACCTTTCATATAACACCAATATTTTTTAAGTCCATCCAGGGGTTCTCAACTTATAGAGGTTTTCATTGAAGTTATATACGGATCTTCCGATGGCTATATCTCCGAAACTAGGTCCGAGATACCCTTTTTGATCACATATTCTTTTTAAGGACTAAGGATTCAATGATAAAAAATTAGTTTCAGAATTTTAGCGAATTTATCACTAAACGACACAAGAACCCCATTTTGACCTCCATATGACCTTGAAATCTTTTTTCTCAGACGTTCTGGAAAAAGACGGTCCCAGATTCGGATTCAAGACGTCAAAGTTCCTAGGAAACACATAGCCTGATCAAAACGCCATGACATTTTTTTATTTTGTAATCCTGTGTTATGTATCAAATCTGCGCCAGGTTCCCTTAGTTTCTGCTGGCGTTATTTCTTACATTTTCTAAAATGTTTCTGTTTTCTCATTCGTATTCGTTTAAGTACGTGATTTATGATTTTCACTTCACAAATTCGAGTCTATACTGTCAAATCGTTTTGATTCGGGTACATGAACTCCATTCAAATCACTTAAAAAATGAACAACTAGTCCTTTAGTTAAAACTTACCTCAAATTCAATTTATTTGCCAACTCTATAGTCAAACGATTATTAACCTTCGATATGGTGTCAATGTGTCTCATGGATAAATCTTCAATATCCGTGAATAAATCTGGAAATGCAATAACCAGTCCCGTTCTAACCACAGTGCCTTCCAGATTATATCTATAGTTAACTGCTGAGCCAAATTGCTGCAAGGCTGCCAACATTTCTGATGTGGACGTAAATTGTGTACACACATAACGTTGTTTAATCGGCCGTAATGCATTTACCTTATATATATCAATTAAATCAAATATATCTGCTTCCACTTTCTCAGATGAACGCAATAAAACTCTGATCTCACTATCCGGAGGTATAAAAATTTGTTCATCATTTAATAATCGCAAATGTTGCAATTCATTTGTTAGCAGTAACCAAAAACGATTTGGCGTAAAGAAACTCAGTTCAGTTGCGGCAGACCAACGCAAAAGATTTAACGCACAGTCATTGTCGAATTGCAATAGCAGGACTCCAGTTTTGGAAGCCAGTGGTGACAGCATAAAGCGAAGGCGACGTGCCGTGCCATTGTCACTGCGAAATGTAATCGGTGGCGAGAAAGGATATGGTGACTTAAAATCTTCATTATCATTCATATAATTGTTGCCATGAAAAATTCGCACGTAAAACCCATTCAGAATGAAATTTTGCATCAAAGAAAGCAGCTGTTTATGTTTGTTAACGGTGGCTTTAAATTTAAAGTAAAATGAAAATATTGCATATGACTTTAAAATTTTAGAAAATAACGAGATTCACAAAAGAAATAAATAACAAAGAAAACAAATAAAAGTTATATCCTTTTGATTTTGGATGAGAGGGGGAAATCCCCATGAATTTTCGTATGAGCATTAATTGAAGAACATATCGAGCCTTAACCGCCAAAAAGATTCAACCGACAAAAAAAAAATTTTACAGTACATTGTAGTGCAAAAGTGAAAATTGCTTTCGCTATAACTTCGTAATGGTACTTTTTACAGCTAGAATTAGAAAATGGTTGGGATCCAGTCGCCAAATGTCACCGCAGCCTACTGTGCTAGCCCTGATAAGACTTGATTAAAAGTCAGTCCATAGGCACATGGCATTATCGAATGCCATTATGTCCTTTGGAGATATGGAGCCCACCTCAGAGGTAGAGGGGTACGTGATATAAAAGTAACGAAGTCTGTGTCTTGCTAAGCTGTCACAGTGACATGGAATATGTTCTGCAGTCACCTCTTCTTCATTACAGAATCTACAGAATTCATCCTGTACTAAACCCATGTTGGAGAGGTGTTTCCTTACTGAGCAATGTCTCATGAGAAATCCGGTAACAATCCGTATGCCTGTCCTGTTTAGCATAAGTAATTGTTTAGTTTTTTGATTGGAAACATTTGGCATGAATGCTTTAGATTGTCTGTGGCCTATGTGTTATCCCAGCCTTTCTTGAGCAGCCAATTATTTAGGTTTAGTTTAATAAAACTCCAAGGTGGGCCGCAGAACAAAGAAGGACCTACAAACTGTGTAGATGACCTTTTTCTTGCAAGCTCATCTGCCGTTTCATTACCTTCAATTCCACTGTGTCCAGGTACCCAAAGGAGGTGAACCTTATTTCGGGAGGCAAGTCTGGTGAGTAGTTGATGGCACTCCCAGAATAACAACTATGTTATTTTAAAAGAGTTTAAGGCTAATAGTGCCGCTTTGCTGTCTTATAGAATATATATGTTTGTTCCATTAGGAAAACTTTTATCATATTCTCTCAAGCAAAGTACGATTGCATGAACTTCCTCCTGAAACACAGAGTTTTCTGGACCCTTTCATGCAAATATGTTTTTCTGCGACCTAGCCCCATATACGCCAAACCCAACTCCCTCATCCGTTTCAGCGCCGTCTGTGTACCAGAGGTGGTAATCACCAACGAACTTAGGTTGCTGCTTTTCCCAGACATTCTTGCTGGGGAATGTTACTTGGAAGTTGTGCAGAAGCACAGTTATCACTGATAGCGAAGTTTAGACATTTATTGGTATTCAGTTCCTTCCCTAGGGCGGACTGTTTGATAGTTCTTGTCCTTCCTTTCTCTAGTAATATAAGTTTAGTTGCGAACCTCAGCGCTTCCTTCATTATTTCCAGATGTAAGGGTGGTAGATCAAGCGATATTTCCAAGGCAGCAGTAGGTGTAGTTTGTATCGCTTCTTTAACTGAAACACAAGCCATTCTTTGTAGTTTACATAGTTTGACTTGCATCGATTTTTGTTGCACTTTTTTATACCATATGGGTGCTCCATAGATAATAATAAGCTTGACGATGGAAGTATACGTCCAGAGGCTAACTTTAGGACTGAGTCCCCAGTTTTTACCTAGGAGGCTTCTATTGGTATACAGTGCTGCTCTTTCTTTCTAGATTGTGTTTTCTAGATGAGGGTTGCAAGTGAGCGTTTCATCGAGAATTACACCAAGATATTTAATCTGCCTGAAGAATGGTATTACTGTTCCATTGAGAACGGGTTCCCGAAAGAGTTCTTTTTACAGTTATGAAATTTGCAGGAAAGATGCGTATGGATGCGAGTTATCGATTTCTATCAAAAAACGGAAATCTGAAATCGTGTCGGTTAAGTCTTTATGGAGGTTAGGGCTCGATATGACTATCCACAAGAAAAAAGCCTTTGCATTTTTATTGTTTGAGTCATTGTTTCAGAGATATTCTTCAAAAACCAATATTTTGAAATATAAGTTATAGAAGGATATCTCCTAAGCCATAAGTCGTTCGAAGAAAAAGTAATAAAATACCTAGATTGTGGAGAATGCTATTCTCTAAATAGGGCTTCTTTGATTTTTTTTCATGCCATTTATACCTCATTAAGTTTTGCAGCTTTTTAAATTGATGTATCTTCCAAACGATGTGTGTTTCGAAAAATAACTTAATAAAGTTTCCTAAACTACATAACTGTTGCACAATATTTTTCTGTAAAAAAAAAACTATAACCTTGTTATCTTTTGAAAACTCTTGAAGCTTCTCATAACTAATCAAGAATAATATTTGCAAAAAATACATAAATTAATTTTTTGAAATGCTCTTACCTCCGCCAATAGTCGGCTAAATCATACGATTTTTTTTTAATAGTTTTGTTTTTTTAAGAAAATTTTTATAAAAATTGCAAAAAGTTTTTTAAACTATTTTTTTATAAAATTTTCACCTCTCAAAACTAAATTGCTATTTTTATCAATGATCATACTCTTCGATTTTTTTAAAAAAATTTGGAAAAAAACTTTAATGTATAGGTGACAAATTTTAAAACTATTTTTAGAATGAGCAAACGATGTGATAAATTTTTTTATTAACAAAAAAGTGAGTGAAAGAGGACTAAAACATTCCTCGTTGCCGGAAGAGGATAAAAATGTTTACTGACCCCCATTAATTTTTCCTCTCCAATATTTCTTTCAAACATACTACCCCATTTTCTATACCTCTTAAGGGGGCTCTAATTAAAAATTTTGATAAAAAGATCAAAAAAATTCCTCATTGCCAGGAGAAGAAAAAAATGTTCACAGACCTTCATTAATTTTTCCTCCCCAACATTTTTCTCGAACACACGTACTAGCAATTTTTTCCACCCCTTATTCATATTTCTATCTGAATTTTTATCTATCTTTCTAAATTTTTTTTTTTATCAAAATTTTGTGTGGGGAATCCCCTAAGGAGAGAGGGAAAAGGGGTTTTTACATTGGAAAAAATGTGGAAGATGGAAAATTAATGGGGATCGGTGAACATTTTTTCTCTCTCCCGGTAATAAGAAATTATCATCAAAATTTTGTATGGAAGCCCCCTTAAGGGGTGGGAAAAAATTGGGTAATACATTTGAGAGAAATCTTGGAAAGGAAAAGTTAGTGGGGATCGGTGAAAATTTTTACCCTCTTTCAGCAACGAGGAATATTTAGTGATCTTTCACTCACTTTTTTAAAAAAACTGTAAACTTTAAAAAATTTCTAAAAAGTAGATCCCTTCGTTTGCCCATTCTAAAAATAATTTTAAAATTTGTCAAATACATCAGTTTTTGGAAATTTTTTTTTTTTAAAAAACGAATAGTATAACCATTGATAAAAATAGCAATTTAGTTTTGTAAGGTGAACATTTTATAAAAACATAGGTAATTTAAAAAGATTTTTTGAATTTTTTAAAAACACAAAACTTTTTTTTTTAAAAAAACATGAATTGGCCGACTATTGGCGGAACATTTCATAAAATTAATTAATGTTGTTTTGCAACTTTTTCAGTTTTTAAAAAATATCTGAATCGGCTTGTTACGTAAGATTAAAAAAATCATGAATAATCATCATAGTCTTAACTATTACAATAAGAAAATACATAGTTGGAATAAATACTACATGCAAAAGCCAAATGCTATCCGGTTTCGTATGTAATGCCCCTAATATACTTACGCAGAGAATCAAAAGAATTCAGTTGGAAAAGTAATTTAATATATTTTTATCTTACCAACATCAATAGGACAAACGACTAAGTTTATACTGCGTACGCCATGAAAACGAAAATATTCAATAAAAATCTGTACCAATTTTTCATCAATTTCAACTGAGTTTGGCTGATTTTCCTGATTCTGTAAAAAGCCGCTTGCAACTATGACTAATGCCAACAAGCCAATGTTGACCAATAAAAATGACTTCATTTGTTTCTTTTTTGATTTTATTATGATTCTAATGCAACTAACTGAAAAACCTGTTCTGAAATATGTCTGTGCATGATTTCTTAAGTTTATATACCTTTTTCTTGCCATGGATTTGATAATGGAAAAGGTGTTGACTAATGACACCAGATAATTGCTGTTTTTATTGCGGCAATGATATCTATGGAATCGATTTAAAAGTAAACCATTAAATAATTTTGCGTAATAATAAAATGTGCGTAACAATTGCACTCTTAAAAAAATATTGCAAGGATACTTAAAAGAATACAGGGCAAGATATTGTGCTAGTGTTAGAACTGCAAGCATACAAAATAGAGAATCAATTAAAGCAGTGGTCGGCAAGGTGCGGTTCAATAGCCTCCTCTTGCGGCCCACGACTGTTTTGTAAAAAGTCTTATCATTCGGTATTATTTTAAAGTATTTATGGCACTTACAACGTAATTAATATCAATATCTGAAAAAATAACCCTCTAATTCGAGCTCAGTGTAATTAAATGCCATGGCTATTAAACGTATATGTAAGTACCCAAAATTATGAAAAAAATTAATTTTGCTATTGTACTATGTAGCAGTCCAAGCTTGTCTGGGTAAGATACCTAGGTGCCCAGATTTTAAATCCAAATGAAAAAATTAATCCCACGGAGTGTTTCTTTGCGTTATCGACCAAGATTCGACTTGACATCTCCGATTTCTATGAAAATTGGTTAAAAGTTAGTATTTGACACACATATTACTGAGGTAAAATGATTTTTCGAAATTCCGAAAATTTTCAAGATGGCGACCATAGGAAGTTCGATCCAGCCTTTGGATACTCCCATATTTGAAAATTTATAGATCCTCGGCTTTTTAACCGATTTTAATGAAATTTTCATGGTTTTTGTAGAAAAGTATGAGCTTTTGAAAAAAATATTTACACTGAAAAAATAATTTTTTTTTGTCGAAAAATATCTTTTTTCTTTTTCAAAGCCAATTTGGGGCTTGGAGCACCCTTTTTATTTTTTTTTTTTCAAATATTTTTATTCAAAAGTAAATTTTATTACAATTATTTTTCAGCCCTCAAAACTGTGGTTTTACGGTTATTATGTTATGAGCTTTTGAAGCTGTATAATGTTGTGTTTATCATAATTCGTTGGTGCGGGTGCGCTACCATACAGGGCTGCCACCGTCCGGATGATATTTTATCTTCAGGGAACTTTAGTGAAATTTTTTCATACAATTTTTTGGATAAAGGGGTCAAAAAGACATATGAAAATGGGATATAATGGGTAAAGATGTTCTAAAAATTGTTCCTTGCCTGATTTCATGTTTACTTTCTGGAACACATTAACCCATTGTGTCGCGTTTCTATGTGTTTTATTGACCCTTTTATGTGAGGGCGCTACCATACAGGGCTGCCACCGACCGCACGGTTTTTTTCTTCAGTGAACCTTAGTGAAATTTTTCATAAATTTTTTTTTGGAATATTTTAACCCATTATAACCAAGTTTTTGGATAAAAGAGTCAAAAAGACCCTTTAAACGAGATATAATGGGTTAATATGTTGTGAAAGGTTAACATGCAATCAAGCAAGGAAAAATTTTTTAGAACATCTTAACCCATTATATCCCGTTTTTGTGGGTATTTTGACCCCTTTATCCAAAAACTTGGTTATAATGGGTTAAAATATTCCACAAAAAAATTTTTATGAAAAATTTCACTAGGGTTCACTGAAGAAAAAATACCATCCGGACGGTGGCAGCCCTGTATGGTAGCGCAACCGCACCAACGAATTATGATAAACACAACATTATACAGCTTCAAAAGCTCATAACTTAATAACCGTAAAACATACCACAGTTTTGAGGGCTGAAAAATAATTGTAATAAAATTTACTTTTAAATAAAAATATTTAAAAAAAAAAAATAAAAAAGGTGCTCCAAGCCCCAAATTGGCTTTGAAAAAGAAAAAAAGATTTTTTTCGACCAAAAATAAATTTTTTTTCAGTGTAATTATTTTTTTTTCAAAAGCTCATACTTTTCTACAGAAATTCTGAAAATTTCATTAAAATCGGTTAAAAAGCCGAGGAGCTATAAATTTTCAAATATGGGAGTATCCAAAGGCTGGATCGAACTTCCTATGGCCGCCATCTTGAAAATTTTTGGAATTTTGGTAAATCATTTTACCCCAGTAATATGTGTGTCAAATACTAACTTTTCGCCAATTTTCATAGAAATTTCGATAACGCAAAGAAACACTCGTATGTATTTTTAGAAAATGCAAAAAAACGGCTTTTTATTTAGTGATGATAAGGTACTTTTTCCACTGGATAGTCACAATTATTGCTAAAAAAAGTTGATATTCCCAAAAAAGGTCCAATATACTCCATTAGACAGGTTAAGTAACCCTTGTGGTATTCAAAACCCATTTCAATATGTATTTAGAATTTCTTTTATACATTTTTCTGTTTAAATTGTAGGTACAATAAACTTTATTCCGAAAACTGTTTCTGTACTACTTATAGTTAAGGAGATATAACTAAAGATTAATGCTGCGTACAAGTGTGAAGAGTAAGAGGAAAGTTGATTTTCAATATGCTATAATTCAGGAACTATAAGTCGTACGATTACAAGATTCACGACTTTCTATAGGAAATTTTATGGGCTAAAAATTTGTCGCCTTACATTTTTTAATATAACTAACCGATAACGAGATATTTGCAAAAAACTGATTTTTGCACCATTTTCAGGCCCGTCACATACTAAGGCAACCGATTAAGCACGGCAGACTGAGGGACGCTTAATAAACATATCCTAAGCTTTCGATTCCCATATAAATTTCCACTACACCGAGTCTTTCCATTTTTTCGTGCTCAACTATTAGTCTATGTACGTGTATAACGTCCATAACTTGTTTTTTTCTTAACCGATCAGAATAGAGCAAAAAGCATTTTAAAGCTTCAAACCCATTTTTTTAATGTCGTAATTTTTAAATTAAATATTTTTAAACAAAAGTCTTTTTTTTCGCTTTCTAAAATGAGTGAATTTCCTGAATTGAAATATTTCACTTTAATTTTAAGTTATAACTGCTATAACTTTTTTGCTTCTTATCCGATCGTAAAAGGTCAGAAAGCATTTAAAAGGTTATTAGTTAATCTTTTTAATTGTGTAAAAAAATTTAAAAAAATCACCCATTACTAACACTTTTATACTGGGGGTAGGCCTAGAAAAGGGTGGACCACGCCCATTTTCTAAAATTTTCATAATCTTAACAAAAGGCATCACTGTGCAAAATTTAAAAAAAATCGGATGACGTTTACTAGTTTTGGCCGCTCTATAAATGCGCTCGCGACACTTTGCGACGGCCTGTTTAATCCCCATCCTTTCTTAGCTACACCACTGGGTAATTCATGATTTCTTACGTACTGATACGTACTTACTTTATATAAGCCAAAGAAGTAAAATAAGTCCTCTGTCAGAAATAAATAAAATTCCAATACAATTAACGATAATTTTCCACAATTAAACTACAATTTTTGTTGCTGCGCAAAAAGCAAGATAAAACATTTATTTATAAAACAAATGAATTTTCCGGATTGAGAACAAAGAGATCCATTCATTCCCTTTCTTTAAAAGATACAAAAACTTTTTATTCTATAGTCATGAGTTTAACCCTATTCCTTTCATATTTTTTTACTATTTTCTTTGTAAGAATCTTGGAAAATCCTTTAAAAGCGATACCATTTTATTTCCCTCATTTATTATTTATTTTTTACATTTCCTTTATTTTATTTTACAGATAAAAGCAACAAGTTTTCCCTTAATTTTCCAACTTCCTGAAAATATTAAGAAAAGAAATGAGACAATTGACTTAAAGGTGAACCTTAACAGCGACATCATAATCATTAGGGTGAGTGCGCCCCTTATGGCAAACGATAAAAAAACCATAAAATGAGGAGACGCACTTTGAACTTTCAAGCGGATAGGTTATTTGAACTGCTTTTATAGCACGTAAGTATGAAGGAAAAAAAATTAAAGATTCGAACTCCACCCTTAGTTTTCCACAAAAGCAGGAGTTTTCTATTCTTTAATTTTTTTTAAGTGTTTAATGATTTTCCGAATTATTTAACCCCATTTTTAAATGATTTTTACTTGTAATTTATTACGTCTTTTTGTTTCACTCACTGTGTGCTGCACAATGGGCAAGCAAATAACGATTTTATAGCGCAAAATTTACTGCAATAAAAATTTATCGCTGGAAAAACTGTTTAGAATTCAAATGAAAAATTCGAAAACAAAATTGAAAAACATTTTTCTTTTTGACTTTTTTTTAATGTCACAGACCTAGAAACAAAAAATTAATTAATAGAAGTCGATGTTTTTACGATGCTGATTCCGGTCCTAGAATTGCTTTATTGCGTATAGTTTTTGCAACAAACACCATTTTTTACGATATCATGGAATTTATGTAACAATTCGGGGCAAAGCATAATATGGTTATTGAAAGAACTAGCCTTTATCTAAAAATTATGTCGATATTTTTTTTTTTTTTTTTTTCTGAAATATCGTAAACTGAATTAACGCAAAACAGGGTTTCTTCACTTTCCAATTTATTAGGTTAGGATATTTCTGAGGAAAAAATGATACCGATATAATTTAGAAGGAGGTCCATTAGGCAGCGTCTGTCTCCATACAAAAAAAAAAAAGTTTGGAAAAACCGCCCTTACCTTCAGAGTATCTGGGAAAATAAAAAGATTTTTTTTGACCACTCTAAAAACAACCAAAATGGGTTTTTTTCAATAACTTCGGCAGGTTATGTCTGATGTTTAAATTAAATATCGTTGTAAAGGGCTTAATTAGACCTTAATTCTTTCCTCATGTTCTTTCGATCTTCGAGGTTATATTCGACTAGTTCGACTTTGTTTCTCTGGTTCGTGTCCCCTAAATGCCATTTTTTCTTTATAAAATTAAAATCTTCAAAAATATATTGGGTAAAAACCCAAAAAAGGCCCAATTAAGCTCTTTACATCGATATATAATTTAAATATCAGGCATAACCTGCCGAGGATATGGAAATAAGACGATTCTAGCTGTTTTTAGAGTGGCCCAAAAAAAAAAATTGTTTTTGTTTCCTAGATACTCTCAAAGTACACAGAACGAAAAACTTGTGAAAATTCACCTAAGCATCGAGTATAATTTGCCTAAGAACTTGGGGCTATATGCTCCAGCTAAGTTTTTAGGTATTATTGCTAAAAAAACTTATCTAAAGCTTAGGTAAATTTTACCTAGGCAATTTATTTCAAATTATTAGGTAAAATGAAAAGCAGCTTAGGCAGCTTACCGAATTTAAATTAGGTATTATAATAAATATTTGCCTAAGTTTTTTAGGTGTTTTTTTTATATTTTTTTTTTTTGTTCCTATATACAGAGCTGTACAATAACTCATAATTGAAAATTCAAAATTGGTAATTTAAATTTGAACTGTTTTATTTTATATTTTATTTTTTCAATTTTCATGTATAATATAGCAAACTACTTACAAAAAAAAGTATATCTCCATAAAAAGGTTGTAATTTATAGCTGAAGTCCTATTTTAGCAGAGAAAAAAGTTGGGCTTTGGGTCCCAAAGTAAATGTATGTATTCCTTTTTTTTAGGACAGCCCACAATTATCCGTAAACTTAACTTATTCCATACTCTTTGGTCCAAGCTAATGCCTGGACAAGTTTAAATACAATGGTTAAATCTTACCATACATTCAGTTGGAAAAATTTGAAGGATTTGCTCCGGTAGATTTTTGCAAGTCGCTACATTTATTGAAAACTCATTTTCAATAAAATATTGTATCGTTTTATGGACAATTTCTATCCTGTCTTGAGGTGTTAACATTTTAGATTCTTTGTATAGTTTTGAAAAGTGTTCGCCCTGCTTCGTGCATTTTAAAATGTCAGAAACACTATACAACACCTAAAATAATATAATATATGTAATTCAATCGATACTCAAAATGATGTTAAATAATGATAACTTGAATAGTGTAGGAGCTTGATGGACTTGATTATGCAAAATACGAGTGCCGGCAGCAGTGCTCAGATTTTTAAGAATTTGAATATTCAAGTCCATCAAGTTGCAAGTGTATAAAGTTCTTAAGTTTATGCTTTCAGGCGACTTTACACTTTTTATGGTTGACAGGTTGGGAGTTACCGATATTTCCTCTGGTAACGGTTGATGGCAGTCGTTTGTCTCCTTACAGGTGCGCAGGTAAAATATACCCTTTAAGAAAGTGTTATAAGTTTTTTATAACAATATATTTGGTCTTACACTTACGTGTTTTTTTTTTTTTTGCCATTCGCCAAGCTAATGCTCAAATATGATTTTTGCATTAAGCTTTGTTCCACCAAAAATTTCATCTAAATGCCTAGACTTTGTGTACATTAGGCTTTCAATTGTAATTTCTTTGGCTAAAATCAAAGAAATTTTAATGTAAGTAATAGATGAGACAAAAAATAATGTGATAGAAACATTTCTAGTTTTAAAATCTAGTGATCTGTTTAATGCTTACATTTCAGCAAGGTGCACAATTCTTTTTCCAGGTCCCACTCCCTTAGCAAATCCCTTAGTGGATCCGTTTGGTCATTAAAAGTTTCATTGTCTTCGATATACTCTATAAATTGTTCTGCTTCGGAAAATGTTTCTTCATTTGCTCCTACTTCGGATGCAAATTTCACGTTTCCAAGTATAACGAAATCGTTTTCGTTTCTTTTATCCATTTGCGTTTTAAGTTTTTAGAGAAGTTTTCTTAATAAAATTCAAACAAATAAAATTTTATTTTGTTAAAAAAATAAAAAGTATTGCTTTAGTTACTTTAATATTTGTGCTGCTTGAAGAGAAGTTGTTTTTAATGGAAATACTTTTTAGGTCTTATCATCCAGTTCCCATTCCGAAGTTTTTGCATGTTGAGTGGAGGGCCATCGAATGGTTTTAGCGGCAATGCATTCACCATAACTTCTTTTTGGGTCAATTCAAATAACATTTAGTGACAATTATGATTATACCAATATTATTGTAAAAAGTATTTAAAACAAATACTTACCACAGAAGTCTTTATTCAACAATTTTTTACTTAAAAAAGAAAAATCAGATGATATAGCAAAAAATACAACTTAGGTAAATTGCCGAAGTTTTTAGTTAAATATTACCTAAGTACTTCGACAAATTGCCTTATAAAACTTAGGCAAAACAGCTAAGTTTTTTTAGGTAAGTTGTCTAAAACCTTCTAACCTAAGTTATGTATAAAATTACAAAAACTTAGGTAACATAATTTATTTCATATAAAAATGTTTACCTAAGAAAACTTAGGTAAATTTGCAATAGTTTTTTCGTTCTGTGTAAGCTCTCAAATAGGGGGAGATTTTTCCAATTATTTTTTCATCGACGCGGCCTAGTGTCCATTTTCATTAATTTTTAAACTATGAAAGAAAATGATTTCAGATTCTTTTGGCTGTTCGAAAATATTATTTACCAGTGTCCTTCTCCCTTCCAGTAGTTTGAGGGAGTTGGTTCTGAAATACCTTGTCCATAGACCTATTTTTTAATTTTTAAAAATATAAAATATTGAACAAGAAAAAAATTAATGAAAAGGTTTTGTAGCCAAAAGACCAAACTATCTTCGGCAATCAAAAAATTAACACCTATCAACACCTGAATGACACAGGAATGAGTCAGAGTGAGGTGTTCGATTAATCGAACGTTGGCCGTTAGCCCATACCATAAAATCCGAAACATACCAAACGTCAGCTGGAAGGTAAATATCGTCGATGCCTGTTGAAAGGGGCCTACGCCTAAGCCACTAAAAATGTAGCCAATTCGCCCGCTATGTTGCGGTAGCGTGAAGTAAAAAAAATAAAATACCGTCACATAGGGAGAGTAAGGCGGTAAATTTTAATGAATTTTAGCGTAACGAGGCTTATATGCAGCCCCCTTTCAACTGGCATAGACATTAGGTGTTCACCAACCAAGTTTAGCCATATCTGTATGAGATCTTGTGGTAAGGGCTCACGCTCAACGTTCATTAATCGAACACTTGATTTTTTGACATAACGGTGAAATATGTGGGGGTAAACATTAAAAAAAAATATATAGAATTTGAAAATCTACTTTCGTCTTATCATAGTGGAAAGTAGGGTGTTGATGATTTACTTGCTTATATGGGGAGAAGGTATCTAAAGCCATTGGAAATATGCTTACGTAATAATTGAACGACCACTTAAAATGGCTTTAACTTTTGCAAATATTATGTGTCCATTTTTTCACCGTTTTAGAGATAAAACCTACATATTTAAATTTTAGAAATTCTTTGTAAAATGAGATAAGTTTGCGTGTAAATAATTCAAACCCAAATATCTGCAAAACCAGATGCAAACCGTTAAAATGACTATGATCACTGAGCTCTGAACGCTAGAATTTTCTACTAACAGAGTATAATTTAAACGTTCCTGTCACTTAAGGCCAAAAATTTCTACTAACCTAACCTAAGAACGTAAACATAAAAAAAAGCTTTCAAGAAAAATTATTATTTGTAACAATTAGTAAAGAATTTGGAAAAAATTTGTTTAAAATTTTATTTAATAAAAAAAATTTTTTTTTTTTTTCGACCATAATTTTCATTTATTATAGAATATTCCTATTCCAAATAAATAAAAATTTAAGCATTTTCTCCGCCTTTGAGAATATTATAAAAAATATGTAGGCACTCTCCACATCTCTTGGAACTATATACCAGAAAAAATTTGGAGTAATCGATATTGGTTCAAAAGTTATGCAGTGCAATACTTTTTTCAGTAGAAGAGAAAAACAAGGCATCTTACGAAAAAAGTGCATGAGATATAAAATGCTTAAAATCGTCTAAGGAATACGTGTGAATTTTTTGGAAATTTTTGGAACGAACCTATTTTTTTTTTTTTCACCAATTTTTGAAAAATTATAAAATGCCTCAGAAAATTCTGAAAAAATTCACACGTACACTTTCTTCGTAAGATGCCTTGCACGGCATCACAATAGTGTTAATAACTTAATATTTTTTGAACCAATATCGATTACAACAATTATGGAGAGTGTCCACATATTTTTTATAATTTTCTCAGAGGCGGAGAACTTGCTTAAATTTTTATTTATTTGAAATAGGGATTTTAAATCAAGGGTGTCAGCGTAGAACAAAAGTGAGCCAATTTTGGCTCGACTACAACAAAAAGAATATTTCAATATTATGCAAATTTCGCAGGAATACAACAATCACAGAAATAATTTTTGTTGTTATTTTTTGAGCTTGTCAAAATTTCGCGAATTAAACATTTATGAAAATTGTTTTTGTTGTATCGCATAGAAAAAACAACAAATAGAAACGAGCCACCAAGAAAACAACAAAAAATAGTTTTTCTGTTTGTTGCAATTCGGGGAATTTGAATTTGTTGTAAAAAAAGAAAATTTTGCCCTCTGCGCTTGGCTCAATGATTTTAAAACGGTGACACCCTTGTTTTAAATAATAAATGAAAAATGTTGGTCCAAAAAAAGAAAATATAAAAACCCTGGTGTATGTATGTTTAAAATTTTAGAAAAACATTTTTTTTCAAAATCTTCACTTGCCAAAGTTTATACTTTTTCATCAAACATTTTGCTGTGTAGTTGATTCAAAAAAACATTTTTCTTGAAATCCTTTTTACGTTGAAATTCGTAGGTGGCTCAATGGAGAAATTTTTGGCCTAAAAGAAGTGTAAAACAATATTAGTTTTATGTTAAATTAACATTTTAGCATATCAGATTAACATTTTTAGCATGTTAAATTAACAATTTTAGCATTTTACATTAAATATATGTAAATTCAACTGGGCAAAGGCGGGAAAAGCGATTTGTTAGTAATAAAAAAAAGCAAATAAACAACAGAACGATAGGTAAGTAATCCCAAAATATAGCAGCTAAAAATAAACCATAAATAAATTTAAACAGTTCTATAGGTGTATACAGATGTATGAGGGAACACTACGCATTAGCAGCTTCACACTCAAATACGGTTACTCGTGTCTCAAATAAAAGCTGACGCAGCACGCAGCATCATTATCATCATCATCGTCATTTTCGAGATTTCAAAATTCATTGCCTCAATTTGAATTTCGAAATGACATTGAAAAAGATTAATAAACAAAACATACACGTACCTTCATACATACAGACAGACATACAGACAGACATACTGACAGATACATTGAGATCATTTTAATGAGTTGCACCTAAAAGTAGCAATTTTGACTCTTATTAACTGCGAGTTCAATTTAATCAACAAACGAAAATTGCTGCTACTGCAACGCCCTCTACTGATCGGGCAAAAGCAATTTAAGTTAAAAAAGCTGAAAACCGAAATAAAACAACGAATTGTCGCTGAATGGGTTGTCTCGTTAAAATTGTATACCGATATACTTATATATATGTATATATGTAAAAAAGCATAACAGAAAATGAAATATTACAACATTTTGAAACCGCCAATTTTTGAAAAATTAACGTTTAACTCGTGTCTTTCTGTCTCTGAACTGACATTCAAATTTTTACAGTAGTTTTTTTTTTTTCAACTTTAATGTGGGAAAAGCCTCTAGTAATTCAGAGAAACAAAAAAAAACAAAATCTTTAAATCACAATATAGACAAGTCACCTTCAACTGTGGTGCATTTAATAAGAAAAAAAAAAAAAACAAAACTAAAATAAAATAAATCCCTCACCAAAAAAGGGTAACCAAAATTAAAGCTTAAACTCTGTTTTTGACGTTTTTTTAACATGTGATGCAAACTCACGCGACTTGGCGAGGTCAAAACCTTAAAAACCACAACAAACTGCGCTGTCTCTTTGACTGTCTTGATCTGTCTGAATGTCTTATATGTTTGTATGTAGTTTGTCTGCAGATTTATTTTTCAGCTTTTGCCTGACATATGGTTAATTTTACTATACGATAATCTGTAGGTTTCATTTACAGTATATTAAGGTGGACCTTTGAATTAAACCGTTTTGCAATTTCATGAAAGCTGTAATAATCTCACCATCTGAAATTTAACTACGATTTGTAAAACAGAATTTAGCATATTAAGTGTTGTGTGAATGTTTTTTGTAAATTTTGCCCCCAAAAATAAAAGGAAAACTTACATAAGAGTGAGATTGAAAAAATCTTAACACACGTTTTACCTAATAATTTTTTTTGGGTGTAAAATTTAAAAATTTCTTTGATCTAGTTATCTTTGAAAAATATATCAATTATTATTTTTAATGACAAACATGTTGATTTGTTGTGAATTTGAACAAAATGAGTGAAGAAAAAGAAGTACGTCTTAAAATTATTAAAAATTTTCAAAAAAATCCAAATTGGTCCTACAAAAAACTGGCCACAGAATTGAAGGTCTGTTATTGAACAGTTTCAGGAGAATTTGACTATCGATAAGAAACCTGGTTCGGGAAGAAAACAAGGACCACATGATATTGCGAAAGCCAAGAAAATTTAATGCATATTGAAAAGATCTCCAAACACATCTGCTAGAAAGGCTGCCCGGTTAGCCCAGTGCTCTGACTATTTGATGCGAAAAGTTAAAGCCAATGCAGGTTTGAAAACATACAAAACATACAAAGTCAAAAAAGTTCCAGACAGAAATGCTGCAAAAAATTTAGACGCCAAAAGTAGGGCTCGGAAATTAAAATCGAGTTTCATACCAAAATATTCATGTGGTATAATGGACGACGAAACGTATGTACTGGCAGATTTGTCAAAATTTGTATGCTGCTGATGCTCGAGGAAATGTCGAAGAACAATTTGGAATCCAAAAGCAGAAAAAATTTTCTAATAAATTCTATATGCAGTTGCGGCAAAACAAGCAAGTCATTTGTTACAGTGGGCTCTTTACATCAAAGAATGTTTGAAAAAAGACTTCTTCCTTTCATAAGAGAGTACAATGTGTCCATATATTTTTGGCCCAATTTGGCATCATATCACTACGGCAAGATAGCTCTGGATTGGTACCAAAGTAATAACATAGTTTTTTTTTTACCAAGAGAGGCCAATCCTCCAAATTATCCGGAGATAAGACCAGTGGAGAGACATTGGGCTCTTGTGAAAAGAAACTTAAAGAGCACAAAAAAGGTGTCCCAAAATATTGAAGATTCCAAAATGGTGTCTGAAACAACTATAAAATCTCTAATGGAAGGCTTACCATAAAAGGTCCACGATTTCATAAATAGTGGTTAGAACTATAAAAGTTTTATTCTCTGTAATTTGTAAAATATTATCAATTAAATAAAAAAAAAAAATCAAAACTCTAAGATCATCCGTTTAAAAATTATTGAATTTTATATATATTAAGATTTTTTCGATCTCACTCCTTAGGAACATACTTTTGTAAATAGGGTGTATCGCATAAGGTTACAAAGCTACTGTGAGGTGATAGGGGAGGCCTAGACTAACAGAAAATTTCACCTGAAGGGGGAGGGGTCTAAAATGTACCCGTGCGGAGTTATAGAGAAATCTTTTTAATAAGTAACCTTTTAGCTAATTGTATGATCTTTCTAACAGTGTATTTGGTTAATAGGGTTCAAAAGAATTTCACAAAGTTCTGGATTTTTAAAGCTTACATTTAAATTTTAAGCATAAATGATCACAAAAAAAAACATTTTTGGAAATCACACTGAAAATTCCACTAGAAATCTAAAAAAATCATGTTAAAAAAGTGAGCTGTCTTTTTTTGGATATATGTACATATGTATGTATGTATATTCTCATCCAGAGGTTATAATGAAGTCACACAAGAAACCTTCTTCTGAAACATCTTAACCCATCATCTCCATTATTTATGGGTCTTTTTGATACCTTTTGCCAAAAACTAGATTAAAACGAAGAATTGAAATGGGGTCACCAAAGAAAAGAAATGCTTAAAACTAAAGAATAGTGAATTTTTTGTAAAATAATTTTACTTATTATCTTTCAGTTTTTTTAAAAATGTGTCAAAAAGACCTTTAATCACAAGTGATTATGGGTTAGTGGGCGTGAAACTTTCCATATGTATTATTTAAGTATTTTTGTGTGTAACATTACTAAAGCAAAATGGTGACACATTACAATCGGGGATGGGAAACTTCCGATGATGTTGCAAATGAATGTCCCTTTAGGAGCCTTTTATGGCGGATAATAACATTAATTTCTCAAGGTTCTTTAAAAAAGAGTAAAAGAAGCTATTTGTTTTCCACTAAGTATCTGACGAATTCTTTAATAAATATCAGACTTATGCTTTTCTTAATATGCTAAGAGACACCTTATTTAATACACTTACATTAATGTATGTATGTACCTTAATACATAGTATGGTTAGTATTAAGTCATTGTTTCAGATTGCAGTCTTTAAATGAAGTTTTTCTTAATTCTCAGTTTTGATTGTGGTTGATTGTGTTAAACTGAGCTTTGATGGCTTATCTTTTAATAATCCTCTTATGTATATTTTCCACAAGTTTAACATTGAATGTGGTCTTTTCTTTCGTGTTACATTATCATTATCTCATTGTGATTGCTGTGAACTATAGTGTTACACCTCGAGCTCAAGTACATTTTAATGGAAAGGTTATTTGGTATTGTTTTCGTGTAGTTTTATCCACAAAGTATTTAAAAAGAAACCTTGCATTTAATATTTAAATTGGTTAAAAATTGATACAATTTTATGCTAAATTTATTTTTAAATGTAGTTCACCAACGTTAACGCAAACACAAGTATATACAATAGATAAACAGGAGCGTATTTATGGAGGGTGCGCAGAGGGCTTTAGCACCCCACGAAATTTTCTCGTAACCTTACAAAAAAAAAACGTATGAGTAATATTTATTGCGTGATTTTGCACAAAAAAGGCTTATCGATAGATAACCCTGCCCCGAAATAAAATTCTATCTACACTCCTGTAAATACACACATACGTACAGATATGTACATACGTATATATGACAAAAAAAATTAAAGTTTTCCTGACTGTAGCAGTACTCCATTATTTGGCATATCCGAAAGTCATCAGAAATAGACGAATTCGCTTGGCACGAATGGGACAGGAGGAGAAGTAAAAAAATTATTAATCACGTAGCCCAAAACCATATTCCAAAAAAGTATTTACACACTTACAAAAAACTAATTAATGATTTTAGCTTTGCACCTTTTACCCATTCCAATACCTTCTTGTCCGAGGTTCCTTATAAATAAATATTAAAGTTAAGATATTTATGCAATTCTTTGTAGGGAAGGACTTTATCTTTGTCCTGGCCAAAAATGAATTACATACTCTTAACCAGTGGTGGATCCAGGATGTATTTTTGAGGGAGCTAAGGTCATATGAAGTATAAAGAAATACAAATTTCTGAGATCTACTTGAGAATTTTCCTACTATGGGGGCTTTTTTAAGGGGTTTTATCTCCCAGAGCCTACCCCCTGCAAATCTTTAAGTTCAAACAATTTCAGATTTTTTGAAGGATGCGCAAAGTCGATTTATGAAGCATGCTGCCATAATAAGTCTTTATTTTTATCACGACCACAAAATTACTCAAAATAAGTAGTACGATGTGTCAAATTTTTACACTTTATTTAAAGTACACATACACGTATATAAATATTAAAAAAGAAAATTATATTCTTTTTTATACCCTACACCCAGGGTATATTCAATGTGTCCTTTCGTTTGTAATGCAGAGAAGCAGGCGTGGCAGATATAGAAAAGTATATATATTCTTGATCAGCGTCACCTCCTGAGTCGATATAGCCATGTCCGTCTGTCTGGCTGGGTGTGCGTGGAAATACATTTTTTGGGAGAACTAAGCAACAAAATTGAATGAAATTTGATATTTTGCCTCCGTCGCCACAATGGGAAATTTGAACATGTTTTCTGGCCAAAAGTACAAAAATAAAGATATTGAGCTGAAATCTCGTGGAAACTTTTGTAGGAGTGTAGAGAACATCATATTTTAAAATTGGTCAAATTAGACAACTGTCATGCCCCTATTTCAACCTCTTTTCAAAGATGTTATTATAAAACATTTTTTATTAAAATTTGGTATCATTACTTTCTGCTTCATCTTTATTTTCTATAAGTTTGCTTAAACTGTCTTCCTTATTATTTTCAACGCAACTTAATAAATTTAAGACTTCTAGTGCAAGTAGCGCTCGCTTTCGTTCTTTTATCCGTTTACTTAAAGAAATGCTGGAAATGACGGGATCTGAGGTATTCAAAGTTCTATGAAAAACGTCAGAAAGATTTATTGTTTTGTCACATTCGCGAGCGTGATGCAGTCTATCTAATTTAAAAATTTTATTCCGACACTCATCTGCGTCTTTTCCAAAGTATCCTACCGGAAGTACCATATTTTAAATAATCTCCTTAGAATGAATTAGGATTTTGTGTCATTGGATACCAGGGATACTTTTTTTATGATATTAGCAGTCTCGAAACAAAATTTGTCAAAGTATTGCAAATTTAGCAAATATTGACATGATATACGAGTGGATTTTCCCCACTTTTGTTTCAAATGTTTGCAAAAGGCTTTAGACTTTTCACGTAAATATTCCGCAAACGAGTTGATCTATCACCTTTATTCAAGAGATTTATAAAATGATTTAAAACTGCTGACTCTTTGTCTTCTTCGGCTCTCCAGATATCGAATAAGCCTGCATTTCGTATTGAGAAGTTGTCTGAGAAAAATGTCGATTATTAAAAAATCGCAAAAAAGCGCAAAAAAATTTTTTTACAGAAGAGCTCAAAATTGGTTGCTCTACATATTTATATATGTTAGAAAGAGGCCCAGGCTAGGCTGTGTTTTTTCGGGTTCACCAAAACTTAAATTTTAAAAAAAATTTACGATTTAAAGCTCATTGAAGTAAACGTAAATCACGCCTGTCCTGTGGGTGATTTGAATAAAATTTTCGAGTACCCCATTTTTTTACGGAATTCTGTTAAACATCGTATTTCGACATGTTTTCAATAAAAAAACAAACGAAAACAGCTCCAGAGATTTCCTTAAAAACTAGTTTTTCAAAATTTGAAAAGTTTGTGAAAAATATCTCCTAAACCATAGGTCCTATGAAAAAAAGAGCTGAAAATGGTTTGTAGGAAATATAATTTTCTACAAACAAGTATTGTAGGTAGCCGATAATCAAACAAACTATTTGACTGCTGTTCATCCAATGAATCGTTTTATTGTTCGTCTTTTCGTTTTTCACTTCGTTTCGGCTTTTTCCAGCTTTGCCTTACAATTTAAATTCTAACTGCTGCAAGCAGTGACAAAACAACGAAGTTGGCGTTGCAAACGATTACGATCACAAAAAGGAAATGGAAAAAGGCAAAACGAAGAGAGCGTCATAAAGAACAAAATGAGAATAGAACATAACGATACGAAATAAAGAATAACAAACAATGATTGGCAATGTCGACATTACAGCGTTGTACAATATGTTATAATGTTATTATACAATGGCAATACAATACATAAGTTTACTTTAGCTGCACTTATCCTACTACAATTCGGCCATTCTGACAATGAGATCTCCTGATCTCAGTTTAAATTTAACAAATTATTTTATATTAAAAAAAAAACGAAAAATTTTAACAAATAAAAATTTTGAAATTTTTAACCTTTGCGCTTACCGAACCAGGGTCTCAAATTTCCTACTGCCCATACCCCTTTGTAGGGTGTTCGCGATTGTTGAAACCCCTCAACATCCTCCAACAGGTATCTGTCATTTCGTAAAACTTTTGCTATTCGGTAGGGTCCTTTAAATTTTGGGATCAATTTTTTTGACGTGCCTGTCTGTGAGTCAAAATTCTTTACCATAACGTAGTCATTTTCAAAATATTTTGTCGGCTGTTTTCTTTTTTGGTCGACATAATGTTTATTGTACTCCTGCAACTTTTCTTGAACTTTATTCGCTTCGTCTCGAATTTTTTCAAGGTTTGGTTCCTTCGGTGTTTGTTCTAAATCGACTATATTTTCTTTAAGTAAATCAAGAATTCTACCTTTTTGTTTTATTCCGAAAAGCATTTTACTAGGGTACTCATTAATGGTCCTATGCACTGTGTTATTAATGCAAAATTCAACAGTTTCAACTACGTTGTCCCAATGAAGTCCTTGGTCTACATTGACTAATTTTGCAATCATCGGTCCAAGGCTTCTGTTAACTCTTTCTACCTGTCCATTTGCCTGCGGGGACCCAGTTGCGATCTTAATATGTTTTATATTATTATCTTCAACAAATTCCCTAAACTCTCCTGACGTAAAACAACTGCCCCTGTCTGACACTATACACTTAGGACGACTATAGGATCTAAAGTAGTCTTTTAAGGAGACAATTACCTCCTTCGTATTTGTTGATTTAGTTGGATATAATCGAACAAATTTTGTGGTCGCATCAATTACTACAAACAAATGTTTCTTCGTTCTACCATGATCAACAGGGCCAAAATGATCTATGTGAATTACATCAAAGGGAGTGTTTCCTTTGGGAATGTTGTGCAAATAACCTTCTTCGCGGCCACTGTTTCCAGAAAACGCAATACATTTCAGGCAATTTTTTATGTGCTCTTTTGATTTTTCTCTAATATTCGGAAACCAATAAGATTTACTTATTATATCTGTCATTTTATCTACCCCTACATGACCCATTTCATCATGATATTTAAATAAAACATGATTTTCCATGTCCCGAGGTACACAAAACAAAACCGTACTTTCGTCTTTTTTTCTATATAGAACTCCGTTTCTCATCTCAAAAAGTTTGTCTTCTGATTTTTCTAACTTCTGTTTTAAATTTCTTAACTTTTCGTCTTTATTTTGACATATCACAAGGTTTTCTTCGAAAGTATTTGTTTCTAACACCATTATATTGTTATAGCGACTTAGTGCATCGACATGTTGCATACGTGTGCCAGATCGGTGCTCAAGAGTATAGTCATAATTTTGAAGCTCTAAAGCCCATCTTGCAATTCTAGGATTTAGTTCTTTTTTATTAAGAGTCAAAGTCAAAGAATTACAATCGGTGACTATTTTAAACGATTTTCCTTGAAGGTAAACACGAAAACGTTTAAGTGCATAAATTATAGCAAGGGTTTCTAACTCAAAACTGTGATACCTCGATTCGACCTCTGTGGTACGTTTGGAAAAATAAAATACAGGATGTAACTTATCGTCACTCTTCTTTTGTAAAAGAATGGCTCCAAAGCCAACAGAACTTGCGTCACAATGAAGTTCCGTAGCATCTTTGGGGTCATATAAAGCAAGGACTGGTGATGCTATTAGTTTCTGTTTAAGAAGCTCAAAACATTTTAACTGTTCTATTCCAAACTCGAATTTTTTGTCTTTTCTAGTTAAATCATACAAAGGCTTTGCTAGCACTGAAAAATCTTTGACAAATCTACGAAAATATGAGCAGAGGCCTAAAAAGCTTTGTACAGAATGTGGCTTATCTGGAATCGGAAAGTTCTTTATAGCCTGAAGGCCCTTATCGTCTGCCCTTATACCATTCCCGCTAATCATATATCCCAAGTACTTCACACTTGTCTGTAAAAATTCGCATTTGTCCAGCCTCAGTTCTAACTTGTTATCTACCAAGCGTTTGAAAACTTCGCTAAGTATTTCAAAATGTTCTCCTAAACTATCTGTTGCTATCATAACATCGTCCAAATATATTATAATTCTCCCTTCTCGTACCATATCAGAAAATATTTTATTGACAAAACGTTGGAAAACCGACGGCGCATTTCTTAAGCCAAACGGCATTCTTAAAAATTCATATTGTCCTAACGGTGTTATAAATGAAGTATACCTAACAGAATCTTCATGCACATACACATGAAAAAACCCATTTTTCAAATCGAGTTTCGAAAAATACACCTTATTCGCTAACCTATCTAACAGGTCATCGATTAAAGGAATCGGATAGTTATCTTTAGCCGTTATCTTATTCAATTTTCTATAATCAACGCACAGCCTTAAATCACCAGTCTTTTTCTTAACTAAAACAATGGGTGAAGTAAATTCTGACTCACTCGGACGGATGTACCCTTTAGCCATATATTCATTTAATAATTTTTGTAATTCTAATTTTTCAGAATATGACAACCGCCTTGGAGGACAATTGAAGGGTTTAACATCTTCCAAGGTTAAACGCATTTCACATTTAACCACTGGTTCTTCTAAGCGCTCTGGTTTCACATAACCTTCTTCAAAAATTTTGTATAAGTGTAACTTGTCTTGATAAGACAATTTTTGACCAACATTCAGAATTGTTTCATTTTCATCTTTTTTAACCAAATCTAAGGTCATAATATAGTTATCAAAATCAAAATTTTCTTTAAATTCAACATTCATACCTTTTATATTTTCAAAATTATCATTTTTCACCTTAAATTCGTTAGCAATATCAAAATTTTCTTTAAAATTAATTTCTACACCTTTTGTATTACCTAAATTGGAATCTTTTACATTTAATTCATTACCAATATCAAAATTTTCTTTAAAATCAATTTCTATACCTTTTGTGTTTTCTAGATTAGAACCCTTTAAACTTAATTCATTAACGACATCAAAATTTTCTTTAAAATCAACCTCTATTTCTTTTTTATTTTCCAAATTGGAATCTTTTATCTTTAATTCATTAACTGTAATATTTGTTCTTTTAAAATTATTTCTTGGATCATGATCATTGTTTTCATAATCACAAACCAGCTTAAACTTACTAACTGCCATAAAATCTCTGCCTAGTACTACTGGAATACCCATAGACTCATCAGGAACCACGCACAAATCAAAAACAATTTTTCTACCAGCCAAAATTATAAAACATGATACAGTTCCGAGAACTTTTAGTTTACTTTTATTGAATCCATAGTAACTAACAAAAAATTTATTCAACTTCAAAAATGTAGGAATTAATGAGATTTTAATGACACTGATGGGACTCCCTGAGTCTATGAGGCATTCTAAATTAAGAGGAAAAATTTTGTTTTCACAAATGTTGTTAAATAATTGTAAATTAAATAGCCTTACATAATTATCTACGTAGAGAGCGTCCTTTCTTTTAGGGCAAACTGCTGCTGTGTGGTCACCACTACCACAGGCGTAGCACGTTCCTCGTTCTCGTTTAGGTTTCTTACATTCTGTAGAAAAGTGCCCCAAAGAATTGCAGTTGAAGCATCGTAAATCTTCTTTATTTCCATAAATTTTCTTCTAACTCAAACAATCTTTCATAAATTTTCCTTTTATTATTTTTTTTTTTTTTTGTAAATCCCACTTCTGAATTTGTAGGTAGCCGATAATCAAACAAACTATTTGACTGCTGTTCATCCAATGAATCGTTTTATTGTTCGTCTTTTCGTTTTTCACTTCGTTTCGGCTTTTTCCAGCTTTGCCTTACAATTTAAATTCTAACTGCTGCAAGCAGTGACAAAACAACGAAGTTGGCGTTGCAAACGATTACGATCACAAAAAGGAAATGGAAAAAGGCAAAACGAAGAGAGCGTCATAAAGAACAAAATGAGAATAGAACATAACGATACGAAATAAAGAATAACAAACAATGATTGGCAATGTCGACATTACAGCGTTGTACAATATGTTATAATGTTATTATACAATGGCAATACAATACATAAGTTTACTTTAGCTGCACTTATCCTACTACAGTATATATTTACTTTTTTTTGCGATTAGTCGTTCGAGAGTTATCTCAATTTAAAAAGTACAACATATAAATATCGCGAAGTTTTAAAACTTTTTAAATTGACATACTTCCTAAACCATGAGTAATAGGAAAAAAATGTTTGAGGCTTTTTCGTGGTAAATCATTAAAGCTCAAAAACTGTGTACTCGGCAAATAACTATCGACCATTATTTTTTCGTAATTGCAGCCGTAAGCGAAATAATTGAAAAAAATTTATTTTCGCAACTTTTGACCTTGAATAACTTTTTTTGGGCACACGATTTTGCAATGTACTTTTCGCACGTTATTTTTTATGCATTAGTGAATACAATTCCGGAAAAAAATATTCATTTGGAACTATTTTTCAGAATTATCCTTTTTTGCTTCGGCTAAAGCAACATGGAAATCGTTCGTTAGCCGATCATTTCCGAAGTGCTCTAAGGACTTTGAAATTTTTTATTGAAAACATGTCGAAATACGATGTTTAATAGAATTCCGTAAAAAAAAAATGGGGTACTCGAAAATTTTATTCAAATCACCCACAGGACAGGCGTGTAAATGTCTTTAAATCCACTATAAGAAAAGACAAATTTTTTTATATACAGAGTAACTAATTTCTATTAGTTTCCGTTTCCATTTTAAATATTTTTAATTAGCTTTGAGTTAAGAGAAATATTCACTTTTTAATACATGCGAATTTTTTGAGCGAGAACGACATAATTTTAATTTTTTCAGAAGTAGAAACCTTGTCACTTGTGTAGCTGAAGGATAAAAACTTTAAGAAAAAACTAAGTACAAGAATTTTCTTTCGCAAGTATTCACATTTGAATAGCATACCCAAAACTACGGACACGCCTACCGCCCATACAAAAAATATATTCAAAATGCAATAATATGAGCATTATTTGCAAACAGAAGCAAAATATACATAAATGCTAGGGATAGTAAGCACAAGCTCTGACCAAAAACTAAGCGAATTCGGAGTAGAGATCGTGGCACCTCCCATATAAAAAAACTTTCAAAATGTTATACAAGAGGCAAGAGGCAAAGCAAAAGTTTCAAAATGATATACTGAAAGTGTTCTTTGAAATAATCCAACTAAATTACACTCAAACACTAAGAGCATTAATTGCAAACTCTGAGCAAAAAGTAGGCGAAGTAGGACTAGAGGGCGTGGCATCTCCGATATAAGCGAAAGTTTCAAAAAGCTATATTGAAAGATTTTATAACTTTTGACAGAAAACAAATGCGGCTGTTCTGACAAATGTTAAGCGCGTGTTATGACAGCACGAAGTTTTTGTGCATTTACTAGAGCAAACGGACGCATTTACTTTGTGCTGAGAAGAAAATAACATATAAATAAGTGATAGTCAACACAAAAGCAATAAATCGAAGTGAATCAATCGAAAAGCTGAATGCAATCTATATTTATGCAGTAAGTATATTATATTCTGTGATTCAAAACCAAATGCAACCAAAATGTTCACACAACAAAATGTGCTTATTCCTTTTCAAAGTGGCTGTAAAAGTCGAGTGTGGGCCCGGAATTGGTTCGGGTGAGGGCACCCCTCTTTTTTTTATTTAAAGCGTGTGTTTTACTGAAATATCGTCGTGGCTGCAAACATTACTAATTTAAGTAGTGTTCTTATGCCTTTTAACGCTTTTTTAGTGGAATGGAAAGAACCAATAGGCCTTTTAAAGATATCGCAGAAAAAAAGTTATTGGGTAAGGTGGCAAACCACTTTGCAAAAAATCTCGATATTGAGTTTCCAGACAAGTGGACCGAGGAGCAGATGGCGGGCATGGATTGGTATAAAAAATGCATGCTTGGCAAAAGAGCAATGTCAACAAGGGCTAGAAGTTACGTCACCTATCCGGCTAAGTCTTCAAAACAAATTATCTGGCATTGACGCCGAAGGCAAACAAGTCTGGTTTGAGGGCAACAGGCATGATGCTGTTCTATTCAGACGTTTCCAGTGACGCTGATTTTGTGGAAGTCGTTTAGCAGAATTTATTGAATTTGTGTGAGCCAATGTTTCCAAAATAAATTATTTGTCCAAGTTTGCACTTACCGGCGCTAGTAGTTATGTGTATTTTGGTTGCATTGTCGTGAAGGATACTCCTAAAGTTGCGTTTTGAATATATTTTTTTTATGGGCGGTAGGCGTGATTTTGCTCATTTTCAATACGACGAGCTAACTTTCACGATGGAGGCAGTGTTCCAAATTTCATCGAATTATCTAACAGACAGACGTACATGGCTATGTCGACTCAGGAGATGAAGCTGCTGATGAATATATATACTATCACATAACTCCCACGCCTCCTTCCCCGCGTTGCAAACGAAAGGACAAAGTGAATAAAAAAGTATCAGATTTCCGAAACACCCGTCTTAACGACCACCCCCATGTACATGACAGTCACGGACTTGGTTAATGTAAAGAATTCAAGAACCTGGTAAGTCATTGAAGGATTCAAAGGCATCACATTCGATGGAAACAATTCATTTTGGCCTCACAGGAAATCTGAAGAACCACATACATGTCTACAATAGTAAAATTTTCTAAATTGCATAATTTTTAGGTACGTAATATAGTCACAATTTTTCTTAAGATTTTATGGGACCTATACAACAATACTTTGAGAAAATGTTAGATCTTAAGTAAATGACTAGGTCCAAGGATCTTTATTTATGATGATTTACTTTTTTAGTTAAACAGTAATGCAAATATGTAGTTAAACATTTTGGCCAAAGCAAACAATACTCTTAGATATGTACCTATAAATTATTTGGCATATGTATTGAGATACAAAAAAATGCAGTCGCCACGATATTATTCATTCGAGTTTACACTCTTGTCTTCCGGTACCTCAACACACGTACTCTTTCGTAGTTAACAAATCTATGAGGTGGTTCGTTCACCTTTGCTTCTGCATTTGTTGTAGGCAACTTCTACTTAGTATCTGTGTACAACTACGAAATACTATTGCATTTTACCAACAAAAGCAAAACAAAAAAAAAAATGCTTGAATGAACTAACTTTCCAAACTTTTACTTTCGCCACTAAATAAACAGAGTCAGAGACCATAGCGGTTTTAGAGCCAATACAATGAGAAAAAACAAAAAGAGAAGATTCCCGAATTTTACTCGTAAATTGCTAATTGACTACAAAAGTATTTACAAAATGTTTTTATTTGATTTTGTTATTGCTGTTGTATAAGAGGTAACATGCCAAAAGGCCGACTCTAAGGAAGGTACTCCAATATGCTATCACTAATTCGAACATTTTAATGCTTGACGAGTTCACTCGACCATTCCAATAGGTTTAGAATTAAAACACCATCCAAAGTAACCGTAAATCCTGGAAAGACTCTTTTTCTGGCCAAATTTTTGTAAATTCATTTTTGAACCGAAATCAATGTGGAAGTTGTATAGGAATTTCAAAGATCAGTTAAAGCTCCCCTGGAAAAGTTAATTTTGTGCATTTTTTTGATATCCATTCGATAGGAAAGTTGAGAAATGGATTTTAGACATTATCTAAGAAATTGGCGTTTGTTTGCACTAATCGATGAAGAAACTAGTAACTGTGCTATATTTGGCAAGTCCAAAGCTGAAATATCCTACACCGCAGCAGTTTAAAAACTTTGCTTTCAAGCGGTCCCCCCCAGCATTGACCTCGGACAGCAATGAGCTTTACAGGTCATAGCTAGGGTAAATAATTTTTTCCACTAATTGATAGAAAAAGTCGGAAATGGCTTCTAGGAAACTACGCGACCACCATCTCTGAAACTACTTGACGCAGATACTTAGTTGAAATTTTTTACATAATTATGTAAATGTAATCATAAAAATAGCATTAAATGAAAAATTGGGCGGTGCCACGTCCCTCAAAAACAAAATCCGTCATATTTCTGTAACTATTTGACGCAGATGAACTAAATTTAGTATGTACGTGTATGCAAAAAGGCACCGAGATCAATAATATCCGTTAGAATAATAGGCGATGCCACCACCCAAAAAACGAATTCATCATATGTGACCTGTTTTGTGAAAACGTACCAAACGTGTAAAAATCAATTTTGTGGCCAAAATTCGACAGTTTCGATTTGACTATAAAGCAAAAAGTCCTTGGTCGATAAAACACAAAAAAGTTTAAATTTTCTTCCATAGGGTTCTGGTTATCTGCATTCGAAAAATGGGTGCAGCAACTTAGTTGCAATTGCGTGCTCGTCATTTAGAAGCGTGTTACTCCTACTAAAGAGCAAAAAGTTTTTAATATCTCTCCGTCCTGCTATTCTATCCCCTTACAAAAATTTACAAAAATCAATGCCGTGAGAGTGTGGCACCGCTCACTTAAAAATATAAAGGTCATATTCTCATTCCTTAGTGTTAGCCCTATCTCTTTACCGAATTTCATAAATATCGATGCAGCGGTTTAGTTAAACTATTGTCCCGCAACCTCTCTAATATCCAGTGTGCAATCGGCTGCTTTAAATATGAAGATCGCGTAGAGAATAAGCCCAAATTAGAAGGCCCTTCAGTTCTTACACATGGAAATCGGCTGCAAATCAAGCGTATGATCGCCGTGGATTCTTTTATAACTGCACAGAAACTAAGTGCAGGGCTCCTTCAATCCAGACAAACGAACTTCATCCAGAAACCATTAAAAAACCCGTGATGCCGCATTTAGCTCTCGCAAACCTCACAGTAATGCAACAAATCGTAATAATATGAATTGGATGAAGTTTTGTTAGAAATAAATAAAATTGGGCTCTGTATCTTCGGAAAGTTTAATTTATGGTGTAAAATTGATAGTATTAAGTTCAAAAAAACATATCGTTGAAATAACCGATCATTTGCGAATTTCAAAAAATGCCAAAGGAAAAAGTTGTTCAGAAAAGTCCCAGGAATCTTAAATTTTTCGGTGTTCTACCGATTTCTACCCTCCTTGTATGTTCATATCAGAGAGGAACTGAGACAGTTTTTATATTTAATGACACAATGATAAGAAACAATAAAATTAGATAGAGTTACTTGGAATACCACCTTTCTTAGCGGAAAATCTTATTTACAGCTTTTTCTTCTTTTATACGTTCAGGTCTTTGAACTGTTGTACAACTACAAAAAATGTTGAAAAGAAAAATAAAACAATTCCAGAAAACTCTTTGGAAAGTAAAAAAAAACAAAATTGTTATATGCTGTTTTCTTAATTTTGTAAACAAATTTATTCATTAGATGAGCTCTCGATTACAAAACACAATAGATAACAAACTGTTAAAATATTCCATCGTGACAGCTTCGATACGAAACCATACGGGACAGCCCAGTCAGCCAATCAAGAAATTGATGATGTTCTTTTTATAAATATTTAATTATTTTAATGTTGAAATAAAATACAAAGTTATGTTGATGTATTTTACTTAACACAATACGAACATATTGCGTGGAACGTTATCTAACGTAACGTGCTCGTAATGCCCAGAATGATTCCTTCATAACATGGAAATCGTCTCTTAATTCATTCTTCAGATCAGATCATCCTAAAGAATGAAACGAAATTATTTGCGAAATGTTGTAGAGTTTCAAGCGGAATTATTACGTTATTTAGAATATGTGCATTCATTAGTATGTAATGGTATAGCCCATCCAAATTTGTTATTTTGAGAAACATTTATTGACGGTATTTCAGAAATGTATGAATAATATGAACACTTTTGATTGTACCTCAATTTAATGATATTCATGTGTAAGTACAATTTGTATTAACCCAAGGGGAAAATAAGTGCTTCAAAAATCCTTCTGAAGTGTATTTTTTTCACCAATAAGCGCTTCCGCTTCGTAAGAACTATTCTTTCTTTTTAACATTGCATGACATAGGATGTAAGCGCGCTTAAACTTACCGCAGCCTTACTGTAAAAGGCCTTTTGAAGCGCTTATTTGTAATGCTGCTGTAAGCCTTTTTCCAATAAAATTTAAAAAAAAGAAAAAAATGGCCGCACCAGGATTTGAACCTACGACAGTCCGTGCGATAGATAGAAACAGACTATTTTTACTTACATTTACCAACTCTTTAGACCGCTACACCAATGCCCGATGATATGAAGATTTGTATATTAAGCAAATGTTGTCCAAACAGAATTTGACATTTGAATGCTCCTACAGCCTTACATACATAGATTCATTGTGTAATCAGTTTCAATTCAATTAAACACTGGAAATAAATAAAAGAAAGGAAAATAGAAAAGTGAAATACAAAAAGGTTGCATAAAAAAAAAGCAAAAAAAAACAAAAAAATGTCAAATAAAAACACCCGAGCTGGGTTCGAACCCATGTTGTTCTTACTGCAGCCTTATAAAAAATCATTGTGAAAGTGCTTCTAAATTTCTATGGGGACAAGCACTTTTGAAGTGTTTGGAGCAGAAGCGCTAGAAATTTTTCCTCTTGGGAATAACTTATCTTTTCAAAATATTTCTAAAGGGTCTCTTTAGACGCTTTTTATTTAATTTTTCCCCCACCATTTTTATACCCTACACCCAGGGTATATTCACTTTGTCCTTCCGTTTGTAACGCAGAGAAGGAAGCGTGGCAGATATAGAAAAGTATATATATTCTTGATCAGCGTCACCTCCTGAGTCGATATAGCTATGTATGTCCGTCTGTCTGGCTGGCTGGCTCCATGCAGGCTTACGCCAAACTGCGTGGAAATACATTTTTTGGGAAAACTGAGCAAGATAATTCAATGAAATTTGGCACTCTGCCTCCGTCGTCAAAGTTAGCACGAGGGATTGAAAATGAACGCAATCGGTCAACGGACACGCCTACCGCCCATACAAAAAATATATTCAAAATGCAATTTTTTGAGTATTTTTCACGATAATGCAACCAAAATACACATAAATACTACGAATTGTAAAAGCAAGCTCTGAGCAAAAACTGGGCAAATTCGGACAAGAGGGCGTGGCACCTCTCATATAAGCAAAAGCTTCAAAACGCTATACTGAAAGCGTTTTTTTAGATAATTGAACTAAATTTTCCTCAGACACTAAAAATTATAAATACAAGCTTTAAGCAAAATCTAAATAAAATCGAACAAGAGGGCGTGGCGCCTCCCATATAAGCAAAAGGTTCAAAACGCTATGTTGAAAATATTTTTTGAGATAATCCAACCAAATTTCACTTAAATGCTAAGAACTAGAAATTCAAACTCTGCGAAAAAACTGGGTGAATTTGGACAATAGGGCGTGCACTTCCCATATAAGCAAAATTTTCAAAATACTGCTGTGTAGGGTATTTAATGTTTGGCCAGGCCAAAGGTAACACCCTTACTAGTTCATTTTCACATGGGTTTTTTTAACAAATGAGAGGCCCTTTAAGGGGTGGATAAAAGGGGAAAGTTTGTTCGAAAAAAATTTTGGAGAAAAAAAATTAAAAAAATTTTTTTCCTCTTCCGGCAATGAGGAATTTTTTGATATTTTAATAAAATTATACTTATTTTATGAAACTTAGTCATTATTTGCAAGAATCGGAAATTCCATGCATTTTTCAACTTAGAAAAAATATGACAATTGGGAAGAGAAAAAAACTACTAAACATGGTTATGGTAACATATGTTTCGGTTACCATCATCAGACCAATTTATGTTTAATTAAATTTATTTTAAATTAAATGAAGTAACAATTGAAAAATTAAACTTTATGTTATAAGTATAATTTTCATATAGTCAATATAAACAATTTTAATTTTTATAAAATTTTTGTAGGGGCGCTCTCCTAAAGGGTGGAAATATTGGAGAGGTAAACCTAATGGGGGTTGGTGAACATTTTTACCCTACGGCAACGAAGAATATTTTATTGCTCATTCACTCACTTTTATGTTAACATTAAAAAATTAAAAAAAAATAGATCCCATCGTTTTTTTGCCCATTCTAAAAATAGTCTTAAAATTTGTCAAATAAATACATTAAAGTTTTTTCAAAATTTTTTTTTAAAAAAATCGAAAAGTATAATCATTGATAAAAACAGCAATTCAGTTTTGAAAATTTTATAAAAAAAACATTTAAAAAAATTTTTTCAATTTTTATAAAAAATAAAACTTTTAAAAAAACAATCACACGATTTGGCCGACTATTGGCGGAGTTATTTCAAAAAACTAATTAATGTCGTTTTTGCAGCTTTTCAGTTTTTTAAAAATTTATATAAAAAATTTTAAAAAATCATGGATGCTAGTTTCAACTAGTTCTATCAGACAAAAGCCTGGAGCTTTCAAACGAGTTGTTCTTGAAGAGTATTTTTTTCTGACCTCAATTAAAAAAAAAATGGTATACCAAGTGTTCTTCCAAATTAAAGGAAATTTTACGAGGTTTCCAAAGAAAAATGTTAATGGGTATGTTAATGAGACCTTTTTCGTACTAAAATGGTCACCAAAGTTAAAAATTATGAAAGAAACATTTAAAATATCAGCTTTAAAGTTCCAGATATTTGCGAGACCCTTTTAAACCCTAAAAACTCAATACATTCTTAGAAAGCTCATATAATTAGCTCACATTTTCCATAAAAAAGTTTTCTCTGAAACGCTAGGGTGAATTTATTTTTCTAAAACAAGTTAGAAAATCAATTTCAACCCGTTAACTCTTTATACATTTTTTTTTAGTCTACATAGCCATTTCCAATGTACTTTGTTGCTCTACCAATTTTGGTTTTTGAGATATCTTGATCTAAACGTTGAAAATTCTGTTTTTTTCATTATTTTTGAAGTGATATAACACAGGAACTTTACTTTTAGCCATAAATATTGTTATGTCTGTTGGAAGAACTATTCTTTTCCTTCAAAACCCTTTTTTGAGTTATATCGAAATCTTTCTTTTTCACCAAAATATACCAATCTAAAATGTTAGAAAAGTGGAGAAAAACTATTTGTTTCTATTATTATGCTAGTATTTTAATAGCTAGCATGTTTGAATTTATACTAAAACATAGTAAATTTAAGGTTCACTTCTTCTAAAATCAATGTCCTGAGAGAGGGTGCAACTATCCAAAAATTTTAGATGTAGAACCGAAACATTTTTTATGCACCTACTATTTTTGTAAATTTTTTTCAGCAGTTTTTACCAGAGTCAAAATATATTTTTAAAAGTCTAACAATAAGCCAAGGACCTTATTTCAGTTGTTAACAATTTTAAAGGTGAAAATAGTAAGGTTATAATTTATTAGCCATAGTACCCTAAGAATAAAGAGGTATGATGATTTTTGAAACAATGCCACAATCGTACAAAATTATAATGGAAAATTTCCTCAAAACGCTAGAGAAGCCTATGTGACATTTCGCTCAATGACATATTTCATCAAGAACCGTAATTCGTCATCAGTAAATATGTTTAGAATAAAATAATCATGGATTTATTGCCACCTGTTTTTGGAATGCCTACTCAATAAAAGAAGCTTTTCTATCTTTTAAAGGAACGCCATTTACTTATACTAAGAAAGGCAATAAAAAAGTTTTCGGTAAATTTCCCCTGATCAAATTAGTTTTAATTTACTCGTATAATTTTATTGATTTCATCGTAATTTTTTTTTTTTTTAATTTTCAAAGCCAATTTAAACTAATTATTCCACAAAATTAACTTATGTCGTCTAGCGTGCTACATAAACTTTCTTTTACAACTAAATTAAGTTGAACGAACTATTGCAAAATACCCTACACTCACAATTCAACACTATAAATAATAAAAACACTTTCGCTGCATTTATGAGTCCAACCCGACAAACCGACAGACAGAGTGTTGCGTGTAACTTTTTCTATAAATTTCTTAGCATTTTCGATGATGATGTTGTTGACGACGATGTTAGTTAAAGTTTGTAATGCCAACTATCACTACTGCTCATATGAGTTATAAGAAATTCATTATGAAACCACGTCACTAATGTTAGGCCGCTATATTTCATAGACTTTTTACATCGTGTTTGGATGGCGCTCCCGTCTTATAAGTCAACGGCCTCGTCGGAAGAAAGTAGCAAAAGAAATACTGATGAAATGCAATAAGCTGTGATGATTACACAAAACCCGGTAATAAAAACACAATAACAGAAGCAATCATAACAACAACAACAACAACAATGATGGCGATTCACAGAGCTTGAATGTCAGTCAGATAGACAGTCAAAGTGAGTTACATATCAATGAAAAAGTTTGTAAGTATATTGCTTCGATGTAATCTGTAGTTGCCACATTATTATGAAAACTGAACAAAATTTTTTTTTTTCTATTTCAACTATTTTTCACGACTCACAATAAGTAGTTTAAAATCCCTTAAAAGCCATCCACACAGGCTGTATCTGTGCAAACCTATGTAGTTCGTGCAAACTAGAGAGTTTGTGCACACTTTTCTTATCGACACAGGCAAGTCTGTGAGTTTTAAGTATAAGTTATTTTCGTAGAACTATGTCTAGCAAAAGTTTTACTTTCATCAGATTTTTTTTTCTTTTGCATATTTTCCAAAATAGATAGACGGAAAAACGCAGAATTTTCATGGCATTTAAAGAGTGAAATTTAAGCGACAGCTTGAAGGCATGGCTTGAGCACCGTCCACACTCTCCAACTTGCCTGCACAAGCTTAGTTTGCGCAAAAAAATCTTTGAAAGGAAGCACACACTTTTGGATTGTGCAAGCTTGACTTTTGCCGTCCACACGTACAGACTAACCGCACAAACCGGATTGACAAGACTTAAAATCGTTGCGTGATTTCCTTGCGAATTTCAGCCTGAAAGTTGGGATGTTTTTAAATTTTAGTCAAAAATGCTTTTTTTAAAATGGTCGAATTCCAGCCAAAAGGCGAGCTCTCGAAATTATAAAATCAAAACAAAATTGATTATTTTGCAGTATTTTAAAATATAGAGCCGCTTGGGTAAAAACACGGATTGAGCAGGCAAAAGTACATATAGAAAAAATACTTACATGCAAACTGCTTGTATTTTAGTGAACAGAAAAAGAAAACTTTTAAATGGATTGAAATACATAATTCGTGGGATCATATTTGCCGCTTGGGGCGAACTATGTATGTACCACCAAAAAAAAACTTTAAAGTAGCAATCTAAGTCATCAGAGCATGCTTGACCCAGATCGGTGGCTCCTTTCTCCCTTTCTACTTAGATGGGTCACAGATCACTATCCTAAGAAAAAACTAATAAGATTGTTACCTTTGGCCTGGACAAACATTAAATACCCTACACTGTAGTATTTAAAAAATATGGCTTATATGGAAGGTACCACGTACTCTTTTCCGAGTTCACCCAGTTTTTGCTAAGAGCTTACATTTATAGCCCTTAGTGTTTGGGTGAAATTTAGTTGGTTTATCCCAAAAAACCCTTTCAGTGTAGCATTTTGAAACTTTTAGATATATGGGAGGTGCCATGCCCTATTGTCCGATTTCGTCCTGTTTTTGCTGGGAAACTGTATTTATTATTATTAGTATTTGACTGAATTTTTGTTGGGTTTTCTCAAAAAAAACTTTCAGTATAGCATTTTTAAAATTTTGCTTGTATAGGAGGTGCCATCTTGTCCGAATTCGCCTAGTTTCTGCTCAAAGCTTGCGCTAACTGTTCCTAGTATTTATGTGCATTTTGGTTTTATTGTCGTGAAAAATACTCCTAAAGTTGCATTTTGTATATATTTTTTGTATGGGCGGTAGGCGCGGCCGTTGACCGAATTCGTTTATTTTCAATACCTCGAGCTAACTTTGACGACGGAGGCAGAGTGCCAGTTTTCCCAAAAAATGTATTTCCACGCAATTTGGCGTAAGCCTGCATGGAGCCAGACAGACGGACATACATAGCTATATCGACTCAGGAGGTGACGCTGATCAAGAATATATTTACTTTTCCATACCAGCCACGCCTCCTTCTCTGCGTTACAAACCGAAAGACAAAGTGAATATACCCTGGGTGTAGGGTATAATTATAGAAAACGATAATTTCAAAATTAGATTTTATAATACCTAATATGGAAACTTACATTTACTTCTATCATGTGAGACCTTTACGTTCTTTTTTCAGCTGAGAAGACCAGAAATATCTCCGAATTGGTGAATCGCGGGATAAAATGTTCTAGGATCTCTTTTGTGATGAAATACATTCGAAAAAATGAATACTGTGAGGTAGCTGCACCCATGCTCCTACGCGCTTGACTAGTATATCATGAAATGAAGAATATGGACTGAACTGAGCAGGTATCTGTGGAATAAATGGTTCAAATGGACCGAAAATATGTGTATTTTTTTTAATTTTGCGTAAAGTTTTCAAACCCGAATATCTCAAAAACCGGAGCCAAACCGTAAGCCCATCCATGCTGGAAAACAAATGTGTCCGATTCGAGCACAGTGATATTGTTTGTAGAGAATTATTTCTCCTCAAAAGAGATACTCCGAGATTTTTCTGATTTCGTCAGCTGAGAAACGGACATTAACACCTTAGATTATAGGATTGTTAAAGTTTTACTACTATGATTTTTGTAAATTTCGGAAGAATAGTTTTAACCCTAAGCCTCATAGTTTGTGCAATTCAAACGCTTTCAAAAAGTGGCAACACTCTTACAGATATCATAAATATTGGCAATCTTTACGTACATACATATGTACATCTGCTATGTAATTTTATTTTTTATAATTCACACTTTCTTTCGCATTAAGATAATTTCACCAATTGCAACAATTGCTGTCACTAGGTTTGTCGGTTTTAGAGTCGCTGTCACCGCGGGTCTGCCACTGTCTTACTTGATTTCAATATAAAAAATGTGTTTATGAAAGATGTAGGTATGCGGAAAATGCACATCTACGAGATAATTACGTATTTATTTAAACCATATGACGATTATAATAAAATAACGTAAGAAAACAGGTAACTAATTGTAATTTAATTTCTGATTCTACGAGTATATTAATATAACAAGTCCAACGAATGCGAAAGATATCTTGGAAAGTTTTATGTTGTAATTAAAATTAACAGTTTTTGTGCTGCTATTCCCAATAAAATTTTGTTAATGGTAAGCGAGTATTAAATACATATATGTAAATCACAATAAAATTCAGACCATTCATTGATATTTAAACCCAGATTCATTCGTGTGATACATAATAGACAGTTGTATATCTAACAGTTTTTCGTATGAATACCGATATATCTGTTGAATTGTTAAGTTCATTGGCCCATTCGATTCAAGAAAGTCTTTTAACAAATTTTAAACATTTGGTTGTTTTTTATGTTGCATGCCATCCGTACTCGTACTACTTATGTATACCGTTTGGTCTATGGGCCAACATAATGAAATGATCTTGCGTTTGGGTCAATGCACCTGATGAGCGTGGCTGACTAAGCGACTTTCACCAAACAAAGAAAAAATAACAGTGCATTAATAACATTAAAATGTCGGCGAATACAATGAAAAAAAAAAAAAAATAATAATAATAATCGAAAAATGTATGGAGTTCGTAGCAACAAATTGAGTTTCAAAGAGTTTTGTAAATAAAATAAAAAAATAATAATAAAACACCTCTTCGTGTATCCTTTGTCTTTATTAGGAGTAGGGGGCCTCCAAAAAACTCCCACACTGACCAACTAATATCTTCAATTCGCTCTAACATGTTAACATTTCCCCCCAAACGGAAACTTTTGTTTATCGGCGCATTTTTTTTATTCCCCCGAAACCGGCATTTTTTCTTTTTTTGACCTGTAGGCCATGTTACAAAAATTATGGGATTTTCTAGTACAGTAAAATAAGCTACAGTATCAATAAAAAAAACTGCTGCGGACTTGAAACTTGTGTTGTTTATTGGACTATAGTAACAAAAAAAGTCCACCGCTCAACGGGGGGTCTGACCCCATTTTTGGGAGTTCAAAGTTTACAAAAGTTATTTTTTAAGAATAACTTAAAATCTATTCGCAGCAATTTTTTCGTAATAGGTTTTTAATTTTACTGTACTTTTCGTCTTTTCAAGATTAAAAAAAAGGCTAATTACTTCGGTTCATTAATTTTTTTTTAATTTTTTTTTTTTTTTAAATTTTCATGTTCATGTTTAGCCAATTTCGTCAATTTCTTTTAGAATATGCAGAATTTGATCAGGTTTCAAGTTTATTTCATAATTTTGTATAGCAAGGGAGACATTTTTAGAGTTCTGAAAAAAGTTAAAAATATTCAAATCGTTATATCTCGTATGTTTTAGGCATGTCTCGTCTTTGGTAACCAGTAGTGAATATTTTTGTAGAATGTTTTAACCCATTATAGCCCTGTTTTTGGAGAGCTAGAGAAAGAGAGTGAGAGAAAAGAAAGTCAAAAATACCCATTAAAACAAGATATAACCAGTGCTGTCGTTTTGAAAAGTTTGAGCGAAGTGAAATTTTGTAAAAAGTGAAGTGTTGCGAAGTAAAATTCAGAAAAAGTTAAGTATTGCGAAGTGAAAACAAAAATCAAAATTTTATTTATTTAATTCATTCATTTTTATGCTACACGTAACAAAATTAAAAAATGAGGGGATTCCTGAAAACGTGTAAAACCCTCGAAAACCTCGTAAACTCGTAAAAGTTGTCAAAATCAATACGAAATTTGACAGTTTTACGAGTTTACGAAGTTTTCGAGGCTTTTACACGTTTTCAGGAATCGCCTCAATATATTTTGAAAAAATATGAAAAAAATAAGTAAAAAATTTATTAGGTCAGAAATTTACCGAAATATGGCCGGGCACTCCAACATGGAAATTTTGTTTATGCGGTCGAAAAAACGGTTTTTACTCAAAACAAGGCATCTTACGAAAAAAGTTTATAAGGCAAAACATGCTTAGAATGATCCAAAAAACACGTGTGATTTTTTTTCAAAATTTATGGATTTTTTTTTAATATGTTTTTTGACCAATTTTTCAAAAATTATAAAATGTGCCCAAAAATTAAACGTATTCTTTGAATGATTCTAAGTATTTTAGGCATTATACACTTTTCACGTAAGATGTGTTTTTTTGAGTAAAAAAATTTTTTCGACCACTTTTCCGGCTATATTTCGGCCAATTTTTCAATGAAGCGTTTTAAAGGAAATTTTCTTTACTTTTATAATATTCTGCTATATCTTATAGACAAAAGAGTAAAAAACACAAGAATTCGAAATTTTTGCTTTCTTTTTTGGTCTATAAACTATTTCGATGGCAAATTTAATTCTCTACAAAAAGTTTTCCGTGAGGTATATCGAAATTTTAATTAAAAAACCAAATTACTTCTCAGTTTGGGCAGGCATCGGTCATACAAAAAAGAATGTTTCTGAATTCTCATAAAAAGCATAGACAAATTTTGGATTCAAGAAAAAGTGAAGTGATTTTATGAAAGGGGAAGTGGCGAAGTGTTTTTGATAAAAAAGGAGCAAAACACTTCAATTGAAGTGGAAACGACAGCACTGGATATAACTGGTTAAGATGTTCTAGAAAATTGATTAAACTGATAACCTTGGGACAACAAGTTCTATCCAAAAGTTTTTTAGAGTTTTACAGATGGATAAATTTCGAAAATATTCATCATTAGGTTTCTCCGTTTCGAATTTGTTATATCTACTAAAAAATTATACCTTACTAATCAAAACCAAAATCTTAGCTATTCAAATATTTTATGCTCAAACCACACTTATGTTACACCTTCACTCACACTGAATAATTGAGGCAACTTAGGGTGTTGTTGCGCCCATTGGTTTTTTGAAAAGTTTGGGTTCTCAACTATATGAGTACTTAACTTTAATTTTCAATTCTGATCATAAAATGTGATTTGATAAAATTCCTTAATTTGAGTTATCATTGTACATAAACAATAAAAATATATTTGCTTTCTTAATTACACTGGTTTACAGCCAAAAAATACCAAGAATGAAATTAATGTGGTTTGATAGAATGGGATTTTCTAAGAAAAAAATTTTTTTTTTTATAGCATACACCCAGGGTATATTCACTTTGTCTTTCCGTTTGTAACGCAGAGAAAGAGGCGTTGCAGATATAGAAAAGTATATATCGACGCATGATACGAAAAGTAGGATGATTCAATTCTCCTACGAAAAGTAGGTTGTTTTATATTCTTGGACGAAAAGTAGGACGCTTCAAACTTATTTAGACGAAAACTAGGTTGTTTCATTATTTATGACGAAAACTAGGTTTCTTCGAAGTTTTGTGTATAAAAGTAGGACGTTAAAGTTTTTATGTCGAAAAAAAAAATAGGTTGTCTGAACATTTTGGGCAAAAACTAGGACGTTTCGATGCTTTGCACGAAAACTAGGTTGACGTTGATTCTTGCAGCGCATTTTTGGCAAAAACTAGGGTGTTTCTTATTTTGTTACATCAATTTCCTAATGTAAATGAAATATCTTCTCTTCTTATACGAGATAAAATTGTATGTACTTATGTACCTATGTACTTATGTATGTATGTTTGGAACGGGCAAAACTTTTTCACGAAAACGGCTACAGCGATTTTAATGAAACTTCGGATAAAGTAGACATTAGCATACAATGAAGAATGAGCTAGATTTGAACTTTGTAAATACTCACCAAGGGGCGTGGCGTCGCATTAAATTTTAATTTTGATATGGCCATAATTCGCAAACCATACAAGGTATTTGAATGAATTTTGGTGAGCGGGTATGGCTTAATAATACCTTGTAACAAACAAAAAGTGGGCGGGATCGAAAGAGTGCCACGCCCACTTTTCAGCCCTTGAAAATTTTGATTCAATATTACTCGAAAACGACTCCAACAATTTTAATGAAAATTTAGGGGATGTTACTTATGCAAACAGGTATTAATATGTGATATGCGGTTATATTGGGAAAACTCGTTGAAGGGCGTGGCACAGCCCACAAAAATATAATGCGCTATAAAAAGAAAACTACTAAAGCAATCTTTCTGAATTTAACTGTAGGAAGTCTACTTGCTATTAGGCACCTACGACCTGAAATTAGGCAAAATATCAAAAGTGCGGGTGGAACCTCCCAAACAAGTAAGACACATTAAATGCTATTTCTCGCAAATGATACAACATATTTTGATGAAATTTTGTATGCGGATCTGGATCAAGAGTATCTAAAGCATAAGAAAAAGAAGGCTTTGTTTAATAATTGCCACGCCCACTTTTTTTATCAAAATAAAAATTTTGGGTAATAACTCAGGCACAGAAAAAAAATGGAATGAACTGTTTAATTCTTATATGCAGACTTATGTACTTTTTGACGTTGAATCCGTCTTCATCAGCAGAACTGTCATTACATCTGCAGGATTTTGAAATATCCTTGCTTGAAGTTGAAGAAAACGCTGTGTTCAGTCTTACAGCGTAGCTGCAAGAAAAGGTGAAATTCTTTTTTATTAATAGCATCGAACAGTTACACTCTTCCTTATCCAAATATCCTTTCGGATTTTTCCAATAGGATTCGTATTTTCCGAGTTATGATCCCTTGAAGATAAGATATGAGTATTTTATCTTCGTATTGAGTGAAACTTTTTGAGTTATTATTCTCTATACAGAGTTTGTTCTCTGAGTAGGGGAAGTTAGATGGGCTTAAAAAATGGGTCAGCTAAGAGACATTAGTAAAAATACGTGTTTTGAAAGACACATAGTTTTGATATCCCTACCTAATGAGACGCAAACCTATTTGGTAATATACTGTGCACAGCTAAAAATGTAGACGGTGGATTAGTAACTAGATAAATACTTAACTTAAGAGTTGGATAATACTTATGTCTTATAGATCATATTGGAATTAAGAACTAACAAGTAATTCTTATCCAGTTGAATAGTTTGGAAAGCAGAAATGACCGATTTTAATGATCTAAGCAAATCCTATTTGTGTGTTAGTGTGGTTAACAAATTTTTACACCCGCTTATGATATGATCCACCTTTTTTTTGTCGTTCAATATGAAACATCCTATATTTCGTCTAAAAGTTCAACACAACCTACTTTTCGTAACAAATTATGAAACATCCTACTTTTCGTAAAAAAGTTTGAAACGTCCTAGTTTTCGTCCAAGAATGTAAAACATCCTATTTTTCATAAAAAAGTATGAAACATCATACTTTTTGTTAAAAATATTGAAACGTCCTACTTTTCGTCCAAGAATATAAAACAACCTACTTTTCGTAGGAGAATTGAATCATCATACTTTTCGTATCATGCGTCGACATATTCTTGATCAGCGTCACCTCCTGAGTCGATATAGTCCGTCTGTCTGGCTGTGGGGCTGGGTGTGCGTGGAAATACACTTTCTGGGAAAACTGAGCAAGATAATTCGATGAAATTTGGTACGCTGCCTCCGTCGTCAAAAATAGCTCGTGGGATGAGTGAAATCGGTCAACGGACACGCCTACTTGTCCAAGCAATACGTGTGATTGTTTGGAAACTTTTTTTTCAATTGGGGGATTCCTTTAAACTCGTAAAAGCCTCGAAAACCTCGTAAACTCGTAAAAGTTGTCAAAATCAATACAATATTTGACAGTTTTACGAGTTTACGAGGTTTTCGAGGCTTTTACACGTTTTCAGGAATCGCCTTAATAATATTTGAAAACTTTTTATTTTTGAATTTTTTAAAAAATTACTCAAAAAAAAAAAAAAAATTTTGTTAACTTTCCAAAAATTCTCAAAAAATTGCACACTTATTTCCTTGATGATTCTAAGCATTTTATGCCTAGTACACTTTTTTCGTAAGATGTTTTTCTCTTGAGTAAAAAACGATTTTTGCCTTCCGCTGGCGTTCCAAAGCCATAAACTCCCATTTAGCGTCCGAATCCCATCTTGAGTCATACATCATTTTAAAGCTTATAAATTATGCTTTAATTTAAAGTACTTTTATAAAAAATTTAAGGGGGGGGTTTTTTTTTAAAAAAATCAAAAGTATTTTTAAGTGTAAAAAATTTTGGTGAAAAAAAATTTTTTTCACCAAGAAATATTTTTTTATAAAAGGAACATTTCAAAATGAATGGGACCAGTAACTTAGATTTATCAATTTACAAACTTTAGTGTAAGCTATAAATTTTTTATTTAATTGAACTTTTAGTCATATATTTGCAAAGATCGATTTACATATAAATCTATCAATGCATTTTTCTAACACATAATTATGACAAATCAAGGAACGGATTAAAAACACGGCTATAGTGACATATGTTTCGTCTTTCGCCACAAAGACTCATCAGACTATTTTTGTTGTAATTATAATTATATTTATTTTACTAAATTAATTACAATTGAAAAATTGCAAGTTTGAAAACTTTTTGTGTTTTTGGTCTGGGCGGGAGACGAACCAATTATCTCCAGGTTGGTAGCAGACCAAAAACACAAAAAAGTTTTCAAACTTGCAATTTTTCAATTATAATTAATTTAGTAAAATAAATATAATTATAATTACAACAAAAATAGTCTGATGAGTCTTTGTGGCGAAAGACGAAACATACTTATGTCACTATAGCCGTGTTTTTAATCCGTTCCTTGATTTGTCATAATTATGTGTTAGAAAAATGCATTGATAGATTTATATGTAAATCGATCTTTGCAAATATATGACTAAAAGTTCAATTAAATAAAAAATCAATTTTCAATATAAAATGTCATTAAGTAACACACTTAAAAAAAAAATTCTTAAGCTATAAATTTTTAAAAAAACACCCTTTTCATGAAAATGACTAAAAATGCCAACTTCAACAACCTGTATATTAACAACAAATGGTATTAGGACCAAATCCCACTTGGCGTGGATTGCTTCATAAGTATTACATATTAACGGTAATCACTTACTCATTTTTTTAGTATTAATTGAATAAATTTATTTTCCAAGATTTAAATGATGGTTTGTCCTTTGCACACAATTAAGAAACTTAGAATTGAAATACCTCGAAATGCCATTATTCGACTTAGGGCATTCCTGCACGCAACGTCTCAATTGCAATATAACCAAAAATAGTCATCATCATCCAGTCTGCAAGGAATTCCTTATGATGTGAATGATCTTACAATGGAGGAATGTTTGAATTTTTTCTTATTTTTAATTTGCTCTGCCGTTTTTTTTTTTTATTTTCAACAGACACACAGTCATCCAGCTAGTCTATTCCAGCGAACGCCACCAGCCACACTCGTTGAAGGTTTTATTTATAAAATCCATCGCAAACAAAGAACTCTTAAAATTTGCAATACGATACCAATTTGAAACAAAAGGCAAATGAGAACAGAGTAAATTCTAAATTTACCTGATTTAGTCATTGACCAAATATGCATGTGTTTTGCTAAAAGGTAGGATTTAAATAGCGCAATGCAATGGCGGTGCAACATAATAATAATGGAGTTATTCACGATCTGTAGTAACGTGCTGAGTAACAGGTTAAAAGTGCACTCTGCTGTTTCTCTAATTTGTGAAATCGAGTAATCATATTGTTGTGTGAAACTATAATGCCTTTTCCTGGATCAAGTCGAACTTTTTTTAATCGATGTTTAAGTTTTCTGTTCATGTGTTCAGTCGACATACCAAATTCTACGATCCTTATATCTGAAGTATATCACGTGTTCTGAAAACTGGAACAGATGTTAAGAGGAATATTTTTGTAGAAACTTTAACTCTCTACATCCCCCACAAATGGGTAATTTTTAACCTTTTCATAAAAAGGTACAAAAACTACCTCTATGTACCACAGAAATATTTGCTATAAAATTTCACTAGTACATAATAGCTATCGAACACTAAAATGTCGAAACTTCACCACAAAAGCCAAGAAAAAATCGTCAATATCAATAAAGACCTGACATATTTCATGTTAAGGGGCGTTCACATATTACGTAACGCGCGAGGGGGGAGAGGGGGTCAGACAATTTGTTACGAAGTGTTACATGGGGGAGGGAGGGGTCATCAACTACATTACGTAACATTGATTTTATAAAGTTCCATTTCACAAAAATTTTTATTTTTTCTGAAACTTTTGGTAGACTTATTGATTTTTTTCAGGGTTTGATTTTGCTGAGCTATTTTTTAGCCTATTGATTTGCTGTGCTGCGACTATAGAAAAATTACGCAGCACAGCACTACAGTCGAAGCACAAATTTAAAATTGAACTGTCTGCTGTGCTGTTTTTTCAATTCATAAGCAGTAGCAGAGCCGAAGCTCTTTTTCAAAATCCGATCGCTTGCTGCTACAGTTGAAGTCGATTATTTCAAAATGTTTACTTCGCTGCCGCTATGCTTTCGAAAGAGAACGAAGCAATAGCAAAAGGAAACAAAAACATTCAGGTTGCCACCTGGTTTTTTTTTTCTAAAATTAGCTTAAACCATACATTAAAAAAAAAATTAATTTTAGCCTTTAACCGCTTAGATAAACTTTTAAAAAATCTAACATATTTTTTAGGGTTGCCACCTGGTTTTCTTAATAAAATCAAATCTTTTTTTTCAATAAATTGCTAAAAATCATAATTTTCTCTCTATAAATGGACATCTTGGGTCCAAAAACGACGAAATAAAAATTAAGGGTTGCCATATTATGGTTGCCAGACGTTTTTTCGCAAAATTGCACTTCTTTGTTAACTTTCTTTATTGAATGTTATAGAATCGACCCAAAAACTCATAGTAAATTTTTTGGAGTTGCCACCTGGTTTTTTTAATAAAATCAAAATTTTTTTCAATAAAATGCTTACAATCATCATTTTCTCTCTATCAATTGATATCTTGGGTCGAAAAACGACGAAACAAAAATTTAGGGTTGCCATATTAGGGTTGCCAGACGTTTTTTCGCAAAATTTCATTTCTCTGTCGACTTTCTTTATTCAATGTTATAGAATCGACCCAAAAACTCATAGTCAATTTTTTAGGGTTGCCACCTGGTTTTTTTAATAAAATTTAATAAAATTTATAGAGGAAAAATTATGATTTTAAGCATTTTATTGAAAAAAATTTTGATTTTATTAAAAAAAAACAGGTGGCAACCCCAAAAAATTTACTATGAGTTTTTGGGTCGATTCTATAACATTGAACAAAGAAAGTTGACAAAGAAATGCAATTTTGCGAAAAAACGTCTGGCAACCCTAAATTTTAGTTTCGTCGTTTTTGGACCCAAGATATCAATTTATGGAGAGAAAATGATGATTTTAAGCATTTTATTGAAAAAAATTTTGATTTTATTAAAAAAACCAGGTGGCAACTCCAAAAAATTTACTATGAGTTTTTGGGTCGATTCTATAACATTCAATAAAGAAAGTTGATGAAGAAATGCAATTTTGCGAAAAAAACGTCTGGCAACCCTAAATTTTTGTTTCGTCGTTTTTGGACCCAAGATATCAATTTATAGAGAGAAATGATGATTTTAAGCATTTTATTGAAAAAAATTTTGATTTTATTAAAAAAACCAGGTGGCAACTCCAAAAAATTTACTATGAGTTTTTGGGTGGATTCTATAACATTCAATAAAGAAAGTTGACAAAGAAATGCAATTTTGCGAAAAAACGTCTGGCAACCCTAATATGGCAACCCTAAATTTTTGTTTCGTCGTTTTTGGACCCAAGATGTCCATTTATAGAGATTTTATTAAAAAAACCAGGTGGCAACCCTAAATAAATATGTTGGATTTTTTAAAAGTTTTTCTAAGCGGTTTAAGGCTAAAATTAAATTTTTTTTTTTGAGATGTATGGTTTAAGCAAATTTAAAAAAAAAAAAAAACATGTGGCAATCCTGTAAGTTATTTCTGCTGTGTACAGCGAAAAGCCGAAGTTCAAACAGCCGAGTTAAACAAAAAGCAAAAGCACAAACGGAGTTACGCTTCGCTTCGTGTTTCTGCTTGCTTGGTTAAAACTTTGCTTTTTTCAATAACAAAAGCAATAGCAGAGCACAAAAACAAAAGTATGCTTGCTTGAATTGCTTTGACTTCGTTCGTTGAAAAAAAGCACAGCAAGCAGTAAGCCCAAAATGTAAAACGCAATAACTGACGCAGCACAGTTCAGAAAATTTTCGTTGCTATAGCTATTTTATAGTCAGTAGATCAAACCCTGATTTTTTTAACATCAATAAAAAACAATTTGAATTTGAAAAATTTTGTATGCTACCAGAGATGTGCTTTTATTGCGATCTTCTTAGAAGCAGCTTCATTTCTTGCCGTTGGGAAATGTGGTTTACACAATCATCTCTTCATACATATGTATGTCAATTTAGGGAACAATTGAATTGAAATAAATACTTAGTTTCTGTGGAATTTTTTTCCTGCCTAAAAATATGAAGCGTATTCTTGCAAATTCATTCAATCGCAATTTCATAACTCTTATCAATTCGTCAATATTATTTAAAAACAATCACGCGCACACACCACTGTGCATGAGCAGTTCCTAAATTGATGACGAACCATTGACTTACGACGTATTAAGTATGACGCATCAGATCCGCATAAGAACCACATACTCATAAGTATGTTTTTGGAGAAAAACAAAAATACAGAACAACAAATAAAATGCAAACCAGCAATATGAGGTTTTTTTTGTTCCAGAACTAACTTGGCAACAGAGTAATGCGAAGAATCACACGAGAAGATCAGTGAATGCTATGATGATCAACTAAAACGACGTAGTAAAAGGGGAGCGTGCAACCGCTTGGAGAATTCCACTACTTCCTTTAACATTTTGATTGAATTTAGTTCGTAGTAGATATATTTATATGAATGTCTCAGATACAAAGAGAGGAAAATAAAAACGTGTTCGTAATAATGCCATAAAAGTTACTCTCCATAACGTTCTCCTCTCAAAAGCTGAGGTTTCCTCAGTTGTTGTGTTGTATGAAAGTTAAGGCACTACTGCGGTAAAGCACTGACTTAACGTTTAACGTCCGAAATTTTTCAAAATTTTAAATTTTTTTTGAAATTAAACGTTCGTATGTTTGTATTTTTAATAAAACACAACGAATAATGTGATCGTGAATTTGCGCTATCATCGATTCTTTTGGTTTCGCCAGTGATGATGTGATGATGACGATGACTGTTTGGGATATTTACGATAATACGCCGCACGTGGCGGTTATTTTTGAATTTCGCGCGCTGTGCGCAAATTGCTGTTAAAATATGAAGAACAAAAAAATGAGCGACTTATGTTGACAAAAGTCAAAAGTTCTTATATGGGCAGCAGCTGTACAAGAAAGAGATATTTTATTTTGTGGTGTAATTCATAGCTTTTCACATATTATGTAGAAATTCTATGATACGGGGGCTTAACGAAGGACCTGAATATTTTACAAAAACATATTTAAAATATGTTCATATATGTATATACCGCGTGTATCGCATAAGGTTACGAAGCTTATGGGAGGTGATAGAGGAGGATTAAACTAATAAACAAATTAATATTTGGGGCGGGGGGGTATAAAATATAACCCAAAGGAATTATGGGGTTAAAATTGATTTTCTAATTTGTTTTAAAAGGATTTCGCAAAGTTCTGGACTGGAGCTGATATTTAAAATTCTTTTTTCTATTTTTTACTTTGGCAGCCATTTTAGTATGAAAACGGTCATACTAAAATACCCTTTTAAAATTTTTTTTGCAATCCTCGTTAAATTTTCTTTAATTCGGTAACACATTAGTTACATAAATTTTTTTATTTGAGGCCAGGAAAAATACTTCATTAACAACTCACGTGTTGCCGTTATGCGTTGCGCTACATATGAAGCGCGCCTTTATCTGCAGTAGCCTTCAAACAGATTGTTCTTGAAAAGTATTTTTTTCTGAACTCAAATTAAAAAATTTGTGTAGTAAAGTACTACTGAGTTAAAGGAAATTTAACGGGAAATCCACAAAGAATTATTTCACACTAAAAGCCACCAAAGTCAAAACATAGGAAAAAAATTGAAAATAACAAATTTAAAGGTCCAGAACTTTGCGAGATCTTTCTAAACCCTATAAACCAAATACTCTCTTCAAAAGCTCATACAATTAGCTAAAAATTTCTTTAAAAAGTATTCTCTGATATGGTAGGGTATCCTAAGAAAATTTTTTTTTTTTGTAAAACACGTCAGAAAATCAGTTTTGAAGGTTACTCAGGTTGATGCTGTTTTTATTTGATTACGATCTCAAAAACTCGCGGAATGTACAATATAGCATTTGTAAAAATTCTTAATTTTCACTTTGGATAAAACTTATTCCAAGGTTGCCGTAAAACCACGCAAAGAACAATTTTCTACGACATTTTACCCTTAAATATCCTGTTCTTATGAGTCTTTTTGACCCCATTTTCAAAAAAACTAGGGTTTAATGGGTTAGGATGTTCCACAACAATATTCTACGAAAAATATCTTTTTTTTATTTTTTTTTATAAAAAGAAAATTTTAAAATGGATAGGACTAATTACTGAATTATATCAATTTACAAACTTTGGTGTAAGCCATCAATTTTTGAAAAAACACCCTTTTCATGAAAATGACTAAGAAAGCCAACTTCAACACCTTGTATTTATTTTAACAACAAATGGTACTAGGACCAAATCCTTCCGGATTATTGTTCTTGCACACCGAATGTACAATATTGCCAAATTTGAGCAAAATCGGAGACAAAAAAAAATTCAGCTGGTACACTTGGCGTGTTTTGCTTCTTATATGGAATTCTGTGTAAGGGCTAGTTTACATAGACATTCATAATCAAATTAATCATATATTTGGTGATTATTTTAATCAAGAAATGAATGAGCAAACGATGCCACTTCACGAAATCAAACAGAGTTGTGTTGTAAAATGTTTCACAATTTGTTCCTTTTGGGAGTAAAAGAATACGGTTTTCGTGAAGAAATCTACGGAATGAATGAAAAAAGTGGTTACTAGCATTCTTTGAATCAATACCAACAAAATTAGAGAGACCAAACAAAATTAACTCACAGTTCGACACAAATTTGTCGCATGAAAAAATAATACAAAAAAGTATTAAAATAAATAGCATTAAAAAAGTAGTAAAATAGTAGATACTAGTAATCTAAAATCACATGAGTGTGAACAAACTATAGTTTTTTAAATTAAAAAACATTTTTTTTTTAATTTTTGCGCCTTTTATAAATATGAACCAATAGTAAATATTATCGCGAGCATACTAAAGGTATTCCTTAAAACGTGTAACTGCCTTGAAAACTTCGTAAACTCTTAATAGTTCTCAAATTCGTATTGAAATGGAGTTAGAAAATTTTTAGGGGTCGTGTTTAAAAAATTTAAGCGTCTTCCGTGGTAGTGCATAAAAATATATGCGTTTAAACTAGCCTCCGGACTAAAACTCGATATCAAAAGACTCTGAAAGTATTTTTTTTTTTTGCGTTGTAGATTTTTCTATCGCATATGTTGCAAGTCCGGTATTTTATTGCTTGGTTCATTTTTTTGTTTTTTGCTTTTTAATTTTAGTTTTTACGTATATGTACATTATTTTTTGTTAAGAATTATGTTTCATTTTGGAATGAAATATCCGAAAATCTTTAACTATTTTTCAACTTCTTTGAAAAAGAAAAAAAAAATAAAGCAAAAAAAAGTTAACCTTTCCAGCTCAGAAAAGACACTGTCGTACATTGCTGTTAAGGCTGGAGCCCAACTGCTGAAATCCTGAGGAATTGCTATCAATCCCAGAGCCCGGAGACAAATGAGAAAACCCGGTGAAAACTGGAAATATGGTCACCTTACATATGAGTAATTTATGAGAAATTCTTATTATTTCTCAAAACAAGATTTTGCTTATCATTTGAAATTTGGTAATGTGGGAATTTTATTCACAATTAATTATTCTCGCTCTCTTTCAATGTCAAAAAATTTATCTTATCAACACCTAGAAAGTTCTCAAATATTTGAACGGACTTAGAATAAGTGTTGTAGCACATTGAAAAGTGAAAATACAGAATTATCTCAATTTTTGAAATTAACAAACATACCTCCATCTTACTAATTGTGTTTCTATACCTAATAACCTCAATATTCAAGTTGTATGGACATTATACACAGATTTCTGAGTCAATATTTTTACACATAATCTTATCGCACAGGCATTTCACAATATGTACAATAGGGTGTTTTTGTTTTTAATAAATAAGTCACTATTCTAACGAAAATATCTTTAGCTTAAAAAAGATTTTATTAAATATTCAATGTAAAAAAATCAAAACAAAAAAGTAAATATTATCTCGCTTGAAAAGTTTCGAAAAAGCAATTTCCATCCTCAAAGAGTTAATTTCAATTTCCCAAAATTTGATATACCTATGTACTCGTAAATATGAAAAAATGTCGATACGTCCAACGTAAAAGTTGGTAACTCGAAAATGGTAGTTTTTAGTTATGAGCATTTTTGTATTTTAACTTTTTTTTTTTTTTGTTTGAAAACTAATGTAAAATAAATTTAGGTTGTGACTTCAAAAATAGGTACCAAATCTTCAAATCACAAGCTAGAGGCACCAAAATTTGATACAAGATGGAACCAAATGTTTAGAATTCGAAAAACGCAGTCCCGTAAAAAGTTGGTAACTTGAGTTACCAACTTTTACGTTGGATGAATCGTATATATTTTATAATATAACTTATAGGCCTTGAAGTTAAGTTTTCACGTACATATCCTCGTTCGTTTATTGCTGTACATAGCAGCGCAGAACAAGTAAAATGTTTACTCGGACTCAGTTGCCCATACATAATACCTATTATGAAGAAAAGCAACAATATGCACTAAAGTGACACCTAAATCTTGGCTTGCCTATATTCTAAAAGACTTCAAACTTGTCAAACTTGTGCTCGTCTCTACACAAGTAAAGTGCTTTTGCTTTTTCAACGAAGTGGCGTTTACGGCAAAATAATACTCAGCCGACGATATGGCTTTTTCGGTTTCGGGTGAATAACTCGAAATTTAAGCTTCGTATCAAAATAAATCGCAAGTACAAGTTAAACAACACAAAAAATACTTAATATTTTTTAAATCATGAATGCTTGAAAATTGACTGAGAACTTTCAAACTGAAAAAAGTCTGTTTTCCTTTTTGTTTTAAATTTTTAAAATTAACTTGGTTAATTTTTAACCTTTTTTGGCACACAAAGTAGTTTTAATATTGGTAAACTTTGATAATTTTGACACTTTTAAATATTTGAATTCGGGAATTTTCTTGGGGGGATATTTCTCCAAAAAAATTTAATTCTGAGAATACAAATTTTTATTAAAAACACCCTAATATAAACATTTGAGACAAAAACTTTGCTGTGTGTTACTCATGTCACTGCAAAAAGTTTACAGAATTTCACAATAAATGACATGGAATTGTATCTTTAGAGTCATTGCATGCGACAAACGAATTTCGCAACACATTGAACAGTATAATCATTTTAAAGAAAAGTTTTCAAATGTTAAGTGGAACGCTTAAGTTCAAATAAAGGATAATAAGCAAAGCACGGTGTGAGAATTTAGAACTTAAAAATATACAAAAAAAAAAAAAACATTTGAATCAAAAACGGCGTAAAAATTATATGAAGTGATGTTGAACTCTATTTTAAATAAAAAAAATACATATTAAGTGTTGGAGTATGGACAAACTTAAGTGTTAACAAAAAACTAGGCTTACATTGCTTGAAATAAAATAAACATAAAGTCTTTCAAAACAACCTAACTTGAAATTGGCAACTTTTCAAGAGAAAAGTTAAATTCGTTAATTTTTACCAATAATAAGCCGTCAAACTGCCTTCTTTTTTTTTTTTTTTTTTTTTTTTGTTTGGCGTGAATTGTGGGACACCCTTATATCTCTTCAAAGCAAAGTATACCCTTTGGCGCTACTGTAGAGTGAAAATAGCTTTGTCATTGCCGTTCACAAAGCCTAAAAACATGGCTTAAATACATATCTATTCTCATTTCTGATTCTTTTCATATGAGAAAAAAAGAAAAAAAATTTTTTTTAATCTTCAGTTTGGACAAATAAATAGTGGGTATTTTGCAATGAATTTTTGTGTCAAAAGATTCGACGAACAGGCTGGAAGGAAAAGTGACAACGAAAGAAAAAGTTTGAAAATTAGTTTTGGAAACTATCAGGTTTTCCAGATTCATTTTAAAAAAAAAAAATGTTTCCCCGAATTAAAGTATTGGTAATTATCATGGGTATACCCGACCCCTCTCAGGAGGTGTGAGCCCATTTTTCTAAAACAAAATAATAACTTCACAAAATAATAAGGCTATGTCGAAGAAAAATTCTGAAAATTCTCAAGGATGTCCCCGATCGCTCTTAGTAGTTTCGGGATCGCATTTTTCCGCAAATTATCAGGGGTGTCTCCGACACATTTTTTTAAAAAAAAATTGTTGCACTAATCTATAGGGAAAAGCCACAGAAAATTTTTGGAAATTATCAGGCGTGTTGCCGATGCCCTCTTATCGCAAATTTTATTTTTAATTTTTTTTCCATCCAAGTCACTTTTATACCTATAAAGTCTTTCTGTTAATGCTAAGGGTAGTGTTATAAATATAATGGGGTTATCGTGAATAAATATTCCGGGGGAATTTTCTCAAACTGCCGTCCATTCTCTATTCCAGTTTAAGAAAATTCCCCGGGAATCTTGATTCACTATAACCCCCAATACATTTAGTAAATCGCAAAATGTCATTCTTTAAATAGTTTAATCTTGGCTCCACGAAATATACATATGTATGATGGATATTCCGATTACGGTGACCATATTTTAATAAGCCAAATTAGTTGCAAATGCGGGACACTAAAAAAAAAAATATCTGCAGAACATTTGAACCGATGATTTTTAAAACCCCACATTATCATATCTATGGACTTTTGACAAAACAACCTAACTCGAGATAAGACAATCCTCGAGTATTTTAGTAATAAATATAAAATTTAAATACGCTTCTTTTGGTAGAATCATCATGTCTCTATGGTTTCTAGTTCCAGAGATGTAAGTGTGTCCCATAATTAACGCAAGATTTGAACTTGGCTCCATTCGTGCGGTGATGTGTTACTAACCAAATGAAGAAAATAATTTGACAGTTGAATATTAGTAAAACTGTTTTGAAAGAGGAGATTCAACGCTGAATCAACGAAATTGAGCCACATTATTGAAAAGCAGTTAAACAGTTTTTTAGATCTTCTGAAATGTTGCCAATTTCGAGCTAGCTTGTTTTGTCAAAATGCAACAGATACATGTATGCTATTATTGCTGTTGCTATTATTATTATTTTTTTTTTTAAATTCTGTGGACAGGTACTGATACAAATCCGTTCCGGAAATTCAGGACGGATGGTCAGAATAATTGAATCTGTCATTTTTAAAAGGCGATATGTGTCGCTTGGCCGAAAATTGTTTTTCTGCTTTTGTGCCGTTGTGGCAATGGCGCTGGTTGGTCTATCTTTTTTTCAAGTACGCAGATTACTTATTAAGTAATGTTAGTTAATCTTCATCACTAAAATTGCATTAAAATAAGATTTACCAAACATATAGTTTTTCTTAAATTTGACACAAGTTTAAATTTTGTCACATATCCCCTTTTAAAAATGACCGATTCAATTATGACTCTCGATGATTAAGCAGAATAAAACATACAAATATTATAATCCAACATTGTTCTAACTAAAAATGCAAGTTCATAATATATAAATATTTTTGTCTATACTTACATAAATATTTCACAAATGCAAGAACATTTTTTGACATTTAATATCTAGGGGAATTCCATTATATTTCTACGAGTATCTAATGCTGATAACAGAATTTAAGAAGCACTGTGCAACTTGTGTCTCGCAAAATGTAGCTAAGCGCTCTACACATTGTTGACTGTAAAAATGATAGGAACAAAGTCTCAATTTACACGCGGAAATTCTACGAACAAAGATTCTGATTTTGTTTCTGTGCAAAAATGGCAAAACTAGGTACACATCGAGCATTTTTCGTGAAAATGATTTATTTAGTCCAGGGTATTGTTCTCGGTAAGATCGTCAAGCTGGCGAAACCAAATTTGCTCTAGAACTTGTACTTCCTTAGAAAAACAACTTGAAAACCCCTTTATAGTGATTTTTTCATATCAACTTAAAATTTAAATTTGTTCTCCTGAAAAATAATGAAAACATGCTTTGCCATCTTTGCACAGGTTTGCTAGTGAGGAGAAACGAACAGAGACATTTAAAAATAAGGGCTTGAATCGCCGCATCAGTGAACGTACAACTCGCGACGTAAATTAATTTATTTCGTAATGCGAAATACAGGCGGACACAGTTGTCAAGCACAACCGAACGTAAAAAGTCCTCTTATTTGGTTAAGGACAAAATTGCCACAGATATATACCTACGGTGACCAACCGTCCTGTATTTCCGGGCACAGTTCTTTATTTCGGATACGTGTCCTCGGAATTTATTTAAGAAATATGGGACATACAAATGTTCTGTGTTTTATTTTGTGTCCCCTATTTGTCCTGTATTTGCACAGTTCGTTTATTAATATGTATAAAATATCAATAAAAACCGTAATTTTTTACCTAATTCATCACGTATGAAGGTGTATATTTTTATCAATAGCTTTAAAAACCTTTTGAGAATATGCATACTTAAACTGTGATTATAACAGGTCATTCAATAAGTCCGTAGGATGACACATATACTAGAATTTTGTCCATATGATTTTTATTTAGAACTAGCCTTCAAACGAGACGTGTATAAATTTGACAGCAATCGGACTATTGATTCGTGAGTTATAGCATTTAGTGTGAAGCAACTTTTGTTAGTAAAAAAAAAAGTGAACTTCGAGTATTGATAAAGCATTGCTTTTTGATGAAAAAAATACAGTGGAAACCAAACAATGTCTTGATAAACATTATCCGAACTCTACTCCATCGATACAAATGGATTGCTAAATTTAAACATGGTCGTACCAGCAAAAATGATGCAGATCGCTGTGGACTCCCAAATTAGGCTGTTATTCCAGAAAACATAAAAAAAATCCACAAATTGGTTATGAACGATTGCAAATTGAAGCTGCTCGAGCTACTTGATATTGTAAAGATATCAAATGGTAGTGTTTTTACCATTTTACACAAACATTTGGGTATGCAAAAGCTCTCTGCAAAGTGGCTGCCACGTGAGCTCACAGTCGACCAAAACAAAAACGAATTGATGCTTCAGAGGAGTGTTAAACCGCTGTTAAACCGCAATAAAATCGAATTCTACCGTCGATATGTGACAATCGATGAAACATGGCTTCACTTTTACACACCAGAATCCAAAAGACAGTCAGCTGAGGCCTATTTTGACGAAAAAGAGAAATCGTAATATAAAACTGGAAAATCGCTATACTCGTTGTATCGCCGTCGAAGTCAACTATGTTGAATAATAAAATCGAGTTTTGTCAAAATTTTGTTTTTTTCTTACTTATCCTACGGACTTATTGAATGGCTTGTTATAGTTTCGCAACAGATAGAATCATTTCATAAACGGCTCTTTGACAATTAACAAATGAAATCATCTGTATAACCTTTTTTTTTTGTAAAAATTGATGAGTTTAGCTTGTGTTTGCCAGGATCAAATGTTTCCACGGAAATAATTTTCTCCATTATGAATATAATGTAGACAGAGCTTCGAGCAGCACCAGCGCAGAATTTGCTCTGGAAGGGGTTTTGCATATATGTAGATTAATTTTATTACATTTTATTCAATTCATATATAATTTATATGGGAAAAAGATCTTCCTGGGGGGGGGCAGAACTTCCAAAACCCTCTACGTGTGCACAATCCTGGCTTACAGTAAAGTCACTTAAAACTATTTTAATAACAAAATGTAATTATCATTTAAACTGTCTCGACCTCAAAGAATATTTGAGGTCACATGGAGACATTTTGAAAATAAATAATTTCTTTTGTCAAAAAATACTAAGAGGCGTTTTCACAATATCTGGGTAAAATTCAACTTGTGGATTGATATAAATTTTATATAAAATTTAATATCAAAGTGCCAGTTAAGGTTAAAGTCAATTTAAATGTAATACAAGTAAAAGAAATAAATGTTTTTATTAACGAGCAATAAATAAATTTTAAATTTTTAAATTTATGAAGAAAATTGTACCGTTGAGGTCCTTGTACGCAGGTATACTTTTGCGCTCATCAATCGTCTTGAATATAGGTAATTTTTTGACTTTTTTGGACCAACATTGATCCTTTAAAGTCGTATTTTTCCTGACCTGTTTTATTCATAAAAAGATTTTGTGCAAAAATTTCAGAAGTTACTAAAAAAAATCACCCAAATCACGTCGCTACGTTATTTTGTGCACTAAACACTTTTGAGATAATAACTGTAATTCTCCACAAGAAAAGTTATCAAAAACAGTTTTTTAACATGTCCTGAAAATACCTACATATTATTTTGAATAAAATGACAGCTCGATCACTAAAAAATTCCATTTTGAAATCGTAAAATGAACAACTAAAGTTTGTAGGTATTGAAGTTTAAAGTTCGTCAATTTTTGTCTCCGAAGGGGTAGGGGCTTGATAAGAACGCTTTTTTTGACATTTGTAATTGAATAACCGACCACCATTTGTAAAATGTTCTGAATTCCACCTTAAACTGAAACCGATAAAATAAACCCTACCTCTTATTTTTACTCTCTGTAAAATTTAGGTTTTTAAAATTCACTTAACCAGGCCTGTTCTGAAATCCATGTGATTTCAATTACTTTTCATTTAGGAAGCTTTTTGACGAAAACGATGAGTCCAACGATAAAGAGTATTAGAATCTCTTTTGTGGAGAATTAAAGGTTCTACAAACAAATATTAATTTAGATTAACGAAAAAGTAACCGTTTAGGAAATATTCGATTAAATCAAATTTTTGGACTTTTTACGGTTTTTTAAGAGCACTCCCTTAACGGTTACTTTTTCGTTAATGCAAATCAATATTGTTTGTAGAACCTGTTATTTTCCACAAAAGAGGTTTTCATACTTTTAATCATGTGACTCACCATTTTTCTCAAAAAGTTTCCGGAATGAAAAGTAATTGAAACCACTCGGATTACTGAACAGACCTGTATGATTTTTTTGTTCGACTTTTAGAAAATGTACATAGAAGTTTTTTAGAAAAATATACTTTGGGAAAATTGAAATGGAAAAATTGACCGCCAATCCTGTCGACAATTTTAATCTACTCTTGTTGGCATAATATGTACATCGTTGGCCACGGCCCTTTCAATGAAGGTCTAAAAGTTGGCAAGCCTGCTACACACCTTGCCATAATGGCAAATTCTTTTGTTTTGTTCGTTCACTGATTTTTTTTTTTAAGAATTTTCGTGTGTAAATTGGGACCAAGAATTCATAAGCCTACGCAACTGTACTCTCATGATATTTGTAAATATCCGAATCTACACAATGTACTGGCTCTTGCCAAGCAACAAATAGCTGTGGACTTGTGGACTGTTGTCGTGTCACTCATAAAAAATTCCTCTTTCTCTTTAAGGACAACGTTAAGAAGATGAAAATTCGCTAGTAAGCACAACAAAGAAAAAACGACCTTGCTGCGAGTACAGTACTCATCAACGTTTTCAATGCTCACGCAGGCAAATAGGGTGGTTGAGAACGCATTGCAAAGTTACGGAGGAAAACAAAAACGAAAACACAAAAATATCACACGACACGATCAGTGGCAAAAGGATGAGTGATTGCTTTTTTCGATGAGAGAGAATTTTCGTTATCAAGAAAGAAACTTCTTCAGAATTTCGTGACGAAAGCAAAATACTAAATGTTGTATCTTTTTATGAAAATATTTTGTAGGGATTTTTAGAAGATATTTGCGAATTGCATATATTGTTTGCTGAATTTCGCAACAAGTCGAAAAGAGTGGTTTTTTGCACAGAGGTTGATTATGTTAAAAATAAATAAATATTCACCGCTGTTGTGAGACCCGATATCGATCGGAATCGAAATTGAATCTGATTTTAAGGGACAACAACAAAAAACTTTTACAAACGCTTTCCACAAAACAACTTAAATCGACATAAGAAAATGGTTTTTTCTTCACAAAACATCCTCAGTCGAGAAAAGATACAGGTTAAATGAAAAAAAAAAAAAAAAAAAAAAATTGACAAAAGCACTTCCTCAAAATTAGGAAAGAAGCAGAATTTTGTAAATAAAAATATATGACAAAAACATCCTATTTCAATTTTATTAAATACTATCGACCTTAGAGCAAAAAAAGTTAATGGAAAATATTTGTTTAGTAATCATTTATAATTATTCCAATTCATACACAAAAAGAATTGAGAAGCATCGAAGTAGTTTTTTTGCTCACCTGAAAAGTTAGCAAAATCGAGTTAGGTTGTTTTGTCAAAAGTCCACAGATATGTAGGGCATTCAAAAAGCAAGGTACTGTTGGACAAAAGAATGGTCGTGTAATTTTAAACTATTGATGGCAATTGCATGAAATTAATGAGCCATAAACAAATTTTCTAATTACATAATATGTTGCAGAATATTGTAATTTTAAAATTCATTTTATACTTTAATATACCTGTATACCTAAAAGCATGTGTCCACCGCAGATTTAAAGGGTGATTTAAGGCTGTTTCTGGACTTGGCGCTAAATCTGGGCGTTGATCCCATGATTTACCATACAATATTTAAAACTATTTCCGCTGAGATTTAACTTAAATCTGTGCATTAATCACAGCAAGGATACCGATTTTGGCATATTCTAACCTAGTGACACCACTGAACTTTGACAATTGGCATTAAACACAAAGAAATTTGAAGATAAATATTAATAAGAAAACTAGTAAGGGTGTAAATTTTGGCCTGGCCAAAAAATAAATACCCTACACTGCAGTATTTTGAAAAGTTTGCTTATATGGGAGGTGCCACGCCCTCTTGTCCGAGTACACCCAGTTTTTGTTCAGAGCTTGCATTTATAGTTTTTAGTGTCAGAGTTAGCATTTTGAATCTTTTGCTTATATGGGAGGTGCCACGCTCCCTTGTCTGATTTCACCCAATTTTTGCTGAGAGCTTTCATTTATAATTCTTAGTGTCTGAGTCAAATTTGGTTCGAATATCTCAAAAAACGCTTTCAGTATAGCGTTTTGAAGCTTTTGCTTATATGGGAGGTGCCACGCCCTCTTTTCCGAATTCGCTCAAATTTTTATCAGAGCTTGCGCTTACAATTCGTAGTACTTATATGTATTGTGGTTGCATTGTCGTGAAAAATACTCCTAAATTTGCATTTTGAATATAATTTTTGTATGGGCGGTAGGCGTGTCCGTTGACCGATTTTGCTCATTTTCAATCCCCCGAGCTAACTTTGACGACGGAGGCAGTGTACCAAATTTCATTGAATTATCTTGCTCAGTTTTCCCAAAAAGTGTATTTCAACACACAGCCAGCCAGCCACCCAGCCAGCCAGCCAGCCAGCCACCCAGCCAGCCAGCCAGCCGGACAGACGGACATGGTTATATCGACTCAGGAGGTGACGCTGATCAAGAATATATATACTTTTCTATACCTGCCACGCCTCCTTCTCTGCGTTACAAACGGAAGGACAAAGTGAATATACCCTGGGTGTAGGGTATAATTAGGACGGAATTAATTTTACTGCTTTTAAGATTTAATGACAAAAATAAATCTATTTCGGCTGGTCAAAACGGGTAGAGTTAACGATATGATTTACTAACCTCAGCGGCGCTAAATCTTCGTTCGAAACAGGTGTTCCTATCAAATAGGGTCTTTAAGAGGTTTTGTTTTTGAAAATTCCACAAATAATATTGATTCGGAAATATTCGATAAAGTTGAATTTTTCGACTTTTTGCCGTTTCTTAAGAATATTTCCTAAACGGTTACTTTTTCGTTAATGAAAATCAACATTATTTGTTGAACATGTAATTCTCCACGAAAAAGATTTTCATCAAAAAGCCACCCCAATGAAAAGTAATTGAAACCACACGGATTACAGAACAGGCCTGATAACGTCGCTTTAATCCTACAACTTGGTTCCTCAAATTTTATTGTTTTGAGAAAAACCGATTTTAAGATACATATTTGGAAATTCGAATTTGTATTGACACTTACATTTAGACTTTTCTAGTTTTTTTTTTTTATAACTAAGCAATGAGGTCACTTTAGAATAATCTGTTTAGAAAAGTATCATAAGCCAATTATTCCAAATATTATAATTTAGGAGTTAAGTACCGTATCTAGTACTTAGGTGACGACATTATTTCGAATATTAAACTAGTAAGGGTGTAACTTTTGGCCTGGCCAAAAAATAAATACCCTACACTGCAGTATTTTGAAGCTTTTGCTTATAAAGTAGGTGCCACGCCCTCTTGTCCGAGTTCGTCTAGTTTAAGCTTAGAGGGTGCATTTATAGTCTTTAGTATTTGAGTGAAATTTAGTTGGATTATCTCAAAAAACTCTTTCAGTATAGCTTTTTGAAACTTTTGCTTATATGGGAGGTGCCACGCCCCATTGTCTGAATTCACCCAATTCTTGTTGAGATCTTTCATTTATAATTTTTAGTATCTGAGTCAAATTTGGTTTGAATATAGTATATCAAAAAACGTTTTCAGTATAGCGTTTTGAAGCTTTTGCTTATATGTGAGGTGCCACGCCCTCTTGTCCAAATTTGCCTTGTTTTTTTTTAAAACTTGCGCCTACAATTCTTAGTATTTATGTGTATTTTGGTTGCGTTTTCGTGAAAAATACTCCTAAAATTCCATTTTGACCGTTGACCGATTTCGCTCATTTTCAATCTGCCGAGCTAACTTTAACGACGGAGGCTGTGCACCAAATTTAATTGAATTATCTTGCTTAGTTTTCCCAAAAAGTGTATTTCCACACACAGCCAGCCAGCCAGACAGACGGACATGGCTATATCGACTCAGAAGGTGACGCTGATCAAGAATATATATACTTTTCTATATCTGCCACGCCTCCTTCTGTGCGTTACAAACGGAAGGACAAAGTGAATATACCCTGGATGTAGGGTATAAAAAAAAAAATCGAATTGGAAAATTTGTCAAATTTTAGTCTTTCTGAAATATGAGAACAGAACTAAAAGACTAATATTGCTATTTCTTAAAAGATTTTTTGTGATGATTTCATTATTTGACCAGTGTATGATGTTCTTATTTGGCATCTGCTTAATTACCAAATTTTATCGAAATAGGATGTTAAAAGTCTTGCGAGATATTACGTACTGAAGTGTGAAGTATAAGATGAGGTCCCTGCCTTTGAAGGGTTAGAGTATTAGAAAATCCATCTAATTGGTATTTCTAGTTTAAAACAGATATGTTCCCTTTCTCTTATTTTCAGCTTCCTTCTAGAATTTCGTCATAGAAGATAAGGTTCGTTTCCACCTAAATTTCTAGAACGAAAACGAACACTAAAAACGTTTTATATCGTAAGCAAAATAATTACGCCAAAAATTGTAATAATGCAATGAGAGGGTAACACTCAGATGAGAGAGCGTCTCTCACGTGTACTCTTCGAAATATAAAAAATGCGAAATGCGACACAACGTAATCTCAAATTCGAAAATTCAAAATAAACGATCAAAACATTTGTTGACATGAGATAGAAGTACACACATGCTGCACTACTCGCACTTAGGCTGAAAACAGGAAATTTTTTATATGTAGCAGATGACGTGTTTTTTGAGAGAGCGAAAAGTGTGAATGGCAAAAACAAAGCAAAATTTTAAAGAAAGAACCACTAACAAAACAAAATAGTACACGCGTACACAACACACACACAGAGAAGCAGTAGCAACGTCGCTGCTGTGTGGAAAATTTTAAATTTTATTTAAACAAAAATCAGTTGAATTTGTTGAAGCAATCGTGGCAGACGTGTACGACGGAAGATAAAGTGGTTTTGTTGAAAAAGCGAGAAAAAAGAGCGAGCGCAAACTTTGAATTTTTGCACGCACGTAGATTTGTTTTAAAATCGTAAACGAGCTACAAATTCAACTTGAAAAGAATTTCGTAAAAGTTTGCAAAATTTCATCAGAATAAAATCGAGTTGTGTTATTTTTGTTTTTTAATTATTGGAGAATAAAAGAGAATTTTCTTTTAAACTTTGCTTAAATGTTGAGGTAAACAAAACCGGATCGCACGTTCGACGACGCAAGTTATACTCTGGCAACGCTGAAGAAGAAAAGTCTTAAATGTCAAAAGATTCAATTGAACGAAAGAAAAATATTTGCAAATTTTAAAGAATTAAATACAAAATCAGCAGAAAATAAATATTAATAGAAAATAAACTGTGATAATTAACGTAAATTGGGAATAAAAAGTGCACTTAATTTAAAATAAAAAAATCAAAATATATTTTTACAATAAAAAATGGATACAATCATCGCGCAGTCAGCAGCAGCAACAACAACGATTTTAGTACAAAGCAGAAATGCCTACAATCTACCGCAACAAGTTCCTGGCACGCCCAACTCCATCGCCTCCAGTGGCAATGGTGGAAATGCCAACAAAATCATTTATTCAGCGCCATCATCGCCTGCCGCTATTGTCAACAGCAACAACAGTGGAAGCAGCGGCCCCTCCGATGTTAATTCAACCAATTCATCATCATCCTCTCCTGCATCAGGAGCAACAATCCGTTTGACGACGACGATAACGCATCAACACCAACATGCCGCCTTGACAGCGCTGCATACGCCCAAGAAAAGTCACCTCGATGCTGGCATGTTGCGTAAAATACGTGAACTCCTTATGTCACCCACCACTGGCTGTGATGATTTACAGCAGGCTCTACGCCGCGAAGTTCAACCCGTTAATGTGATAAAAGAACGCTACCTCATCAGTTCAACACCCTGCCAAATATCACCTGCAGCAGCAGCGAAAACACCAATCTCCTATCGTCATCTCATCGATTTGACATCTTCCAATCTCAAGTGTACCGATGTCTTTACGGAGGAGCATTTCCTGTGTAAAATCATCAATGAACCATTGCATAAAGTTCAGCAGGCCTATTTTCAATTGCAACAAGATGAGGCAGGTTGTCGCAGTGAAATCTATGGACATTCGCTAATTAGGAGCGTACGTGATATTGTACCACTATCAAAGCAGCGCACCTATGTTATTATACCAGCAGGATCATCGCCTGCTGGGGCGGCAGCGGAAAATGTTGAGCGCATTTATGAGGATTTGCATACGTATATAAGGAATAAGCGACGTTTAAGTGAACAGGAGGCACGTCCATTATTTCATCAAATTTGCCAAACTGTGCAGGTGTGTCATCGTAATGGCATTGTGCTGAGGGATTTGAAATTAAAGAGATTCTACTTCATCGATGAAGCGAGGTAGGTTTACATTTAGTGAAAACAAAGTATTCGGTATTTATGTATTTGTACTATTGTCTCTGAAAGCCTTTAGGATTTTAAACTTGGCAAAAACGTAGAAGAACTTATGTGAACTTTGACAAATGGAGTTAAATTTTTTATTAACTCATTTAATTTTCTCTCTTGTTTTTGGGCCTTTTTTACTTAAATTGGTCCTAATAACTATCCTAATAACTACCAAAAAAACGCGAATTTCAAATAGAAGTAACTGAAAATTGGTTTTCCTTCTAGTCTGAGATATATAGCCATCGGAAGATCCCGATATAACTTTTATAAAACCCAGTATAAGTTAAGACCCCATGATGGATTTTAAAAATATTGCTGTGAAATGAAATGTATTTAATTTTTGTGTATTTAATGTATTTCAACAAGCTATAAAATTTTATATTGAAAAGTTTTAAATTTAAGTTATGGTTTTCGGGATTTTCCCATTTTTCGAAAATTTGTTTTCATAAGAACTGTAATATTTTCGAATAATTTCATCATGTCTTGTATCGCTGGAGCAAAAGGCTACATACGAAATTCCTCCATATATGAGGCTATCAGAGCAACAGTGGCCTAATCCTTACTTCGTTAAAAAAAACACTTAGCTCGTGTCAAGCGCAAGTTATTTGTTTTGCTTTTTTAACGAACTAAGGGTTAGGCCACTGTTGCTTTTACAGCCTCATGTATGATAAATCTATAATTTTATTAACAAAAAAAGTACGAATGATTTATTTCCTTTTACCTCAAATGTCATGTCATTAATATCCTTATAATCAAATTATAATATGTATTATGAAATTGTGAATTTCAACACCATCAGGCTGTTCGTTTACTTCAAGTTTTTACCTAAAAAGCTCTCGTTTATGCGTATGAAATTGTGAATTTCATCACCATAGGCTGTTCGCTTACTTCAAATTTTTACTCGAAAAGCTCTCATTTATGCGTAACCCGGTAAATGCTGAGTTTTTCCACGAAAAAACATAATTTTCCTAGATTTCATAATTTCAAAACTTCTGCAAAGTTTTAATTTTTCCCCCAAAATTGGGAAAATATTTCCCAATCTGGCATCCCTAGCTTGAATCGAAAATAAATGATTCTTCTTCATTTAGTTGAGCAAGTAAAACGATACTATCAATTGAAACTTTTCCACTTTCTGCACAAGTCTTCCGATCGCATTGATAATTTGGAATTATGTATGTGGAATTTTCGCAAAAAAGAAGAAGAAAAGACGTGTTCAGAAAGTGGAAAAGAGTCATTTGATTGTATCATTTTACTCGATCAACTAAATGAAGAAGAAACATTTGGTTTCGATTCAAGCTAGGGATGCCAGACTGCGCAATATTTTCCCTATTTTGGGGAAAAATTAAAGCTTTGCAAAAATTTTTGGGTATATGAAATCTGGGAAAATAAGGATTTTTCGTGGAAAACCTTAGGATTTCCTCTTATCAATTTTGATCTCTCCATATTCAAAATTATCATCTGGGAACTCTATACCGATTTGTATGGAAGGAAATTTAACCGGTCCGGCTCATTTAAAATCGAAAAGTTTGGATAATTTTAAGAAACTTTGCCGAAGAAAGTATATATTATCATTGCAGTTTACCTCCCCGAATCTACAAAGTAGATTTGTCCTTATAAATTTTTTTATTAAGTTTAGGAAAATAAGGAATTTTCTGCGAAATAATTCCAGGTGAATTTTTTTACCGGAATAATCTCTATTAATGCATGAAAAATAAAGTGTGAAAAGTTCATTGCAAATTTGTGTTTTCATAAAAAGTTATTCAAGGTCAAAGGTTGTAAAAATCACTTTTTTCCTAATTCTTGAACGCTATACCTTCTATAAGCTTTATTTAAGATAAGGCAATCAAATTACATATAAATACTATAGATATCAGGTGGAGTTAAGAAATAACTAAGATTGAAAATATATATTTCTCTATACCTATTACATTTTGAAGTTAATGAAAAATGTCTAGAGCCTAAGCTTAAAAGTAACTTTATAATTTAGTAAACAATTATGTCTGTAACTTGTAAGGGTTGTTTATGTAAGTAATTTGTATGGCTGGTTCCTTTCTATATAGGTTAGTGAGCAGTTGACTGATTTTTTATTTACGTACTAGTTTTATTCTTATTTTTTATTTTTTTTTTTTATTTTAAAATTGTTTCCGAACTCTACTTAATATTTTTAGTACATATTGCATTATTTTGTGCCAAAAATTTCTCAATCATCATTTAACATTTTAATTTCCAGACATATTCTGGAAATTTTGCAATTTTGTCTGTGTGTCGCTTAAATTAAAACACATTGCAAACATTAACAATTTTGCAACCAAAAAAAAAAAGACGCAAAGTAACAAAAAAAATCCATTCAATTTACAAAAAAACTTGTTATTTCCATTTAAAACTGCGGCAACAGTTTCGCGTTTAATTTTTTTTTTTTTTGTAAGCGTTTCAATATTTCAATGTGCCATGCAATAAATGCCGCCACCACACAATCAGCAACTACGACGACGTCGTCGAACATTTTGAAATCAATACCAAGTGAGCGAGTGTACACTACAGTATGGGGGCCACTTTTGCCTTGTGCTGCTGCGCACCCATAGGCTTCCCAACGGCTCAACTTAGCGCTCTCTCTCTGAAGTATTAGTGTCTCTCTCTCTGTCTTGCGCTAAGGCCCCCTTATTACAACTTGAAGCAAATTGGTAGACTAACCCCGAAACAGGCGACCAACCGCTCCAATGTAAATGCAAAAAACACAAAAAAAAAAAAATGATCTCAAAATAGCGCGCTTGCAAGCAAAACACAAAACTAAAAAAAAAAAAAATCAGGTTGTGAAACGATTTACTACAAATTTTTCTTCATACATACCTACATACGATATTTTACAAAATTTATCATTGAATGTGAATGGCAACAATTGGATTTGCCAGCCGACAGACAGACTGCAGCAACACACAAATCTCTTGCTGCGCTGTGAATGTGTGCCTTGTTATTGCGCATAACATTGAGCGATACATGACGGCCTCCCAAACTGAGAGGAGCCATTCGATACTCTACAACTAATAATATAAAGAGCGTCAAGTTTTAAATTAACATTGTAAGAAAATTAACAAAAATAAAAATAAAAAAACCAGCACGTTTTAAGGGGGCCAAGAGCAAGCCCCTGTTAATTAAATCCCCGCTTTCAATGTTGCTGCTTTTAGCAAAATTCTTTATGTTCATTGTTCGTTCTCTGATTTGGAAGCATTGAATTGAGCAGTAGATTTTTTTAAATATATTTTTTGCAACTTTTGTTTGATGTTAACATTGTTTAGATGTTGGCTAATAATTTAAGAGCGAACCTCCAAATATTTTACAAAATTCTAAGCAATTTGAAAATTTTTGTTAACTCCTTTTTGTTACCCCATGCACGATGCCCTCCCACCTAATGTTTTGACTCTCGCATACTTACAGTAAACCTCATGAAACTAACCCTTGCAGCACTTGGAAATCTCAAAATTTAAAATGTTAATATGTGATAATTTTATAGGCAACATATCGAGCCCTAACCACCACGGAATTAATGGACACTATTTTGGATGTTCGTTTTTTGATATTGTATATATCGATAATTTGCTTCCATACGCATCTTCCTTTCAAATTTGCATAACTGTTAAAACTAACGTTACAGAGTTATAACGAAAGTAGTTTTAACTTTTGTACTTCTCTGACCCAATGGTTCTCCTAGGAGTTACAGGAGAATACACTCTTCTCAATGCAAAGGTGATTCAAAAAACCTTCTACTGTAAAATTTTCGGTAAGGGCTCGATATATCAAGGTAGGTTGCCAAAAAAAAAATGTCCGCTTCCAACTAAAATATTTTTCTTAATATGAATATTCGTGAGACCTTTGTTAAGTTTGACTTAACTTGGGCTGAAATTTTTTTTTTTTTGGAAAAAAACATTTTATGTTTTGTGTCAGAAAATTTTGGGAAATTGTCGGATCACGATATTGATTTTAGAAACAGTAATTATTTCGAAATTTCAAGCTTACGACCTATTTAACTTTGATCCTGAATGTATGTAAGATGAAGATTTTGTTAAAAAACTGCCCATAAAAAATAAAAAATTGCGTAGTAATGATTTTTTCTTTTTTAAATACCTGACACATAGGTAGGGAAAATTTGTGTTGTCCCCATTTTACAAAATTCTTCATATCTCTGAAACTATTTGAATTAGATAAACAACAACGAAACATAGTTAATATTCTTTATAATAAAGAATATTTAACTAAAGCGATTTTAATCTTAAAATGAAGAAACATGTATTGGAAAAAAAGAGCGATGCCATTGCATTTCTTGCTGATGGATCGACATTTAAAAAAAAAAAAAAAAAATTACAAAGTTTACGAGTAGTTACATACAAAAAATTTGGTATTAAATGAAGTACCGGAGTACAAATAAATTTTTGTTTCAACAAGAGCATGATTTGGTTATCATCATTAACAAATGAATGTTTGCGTCAAATAAATATATGTTTCAAATCACAATTTGGTAATTATTAACAAATATATTTTCGATTCATAAGCAATGTAAAATATGGTATGTTAACTAAAACAAATGTAACTATCAAATCCTGAAAAATTATTGCTGCCTGAAAAGTTTATTGAAATCACAATTATAGAATGTAATTTCGTTTCAAGAGCAAATTTCTTACCGAATTGAAAGTCAGTCACGCTCTTAAAACAAACAACTTAAATAAGTTGTAAGTAGATACGCTCGGAAAAAACTTGGCCTGTTGCTCTTGCTCTCATTGCACAAATTACAAGAAAAAAAAATGTATATAGATAAACAGCAAAACACCAAAAGCAACATACAAAAAACAATAAAAAAAAGATGTTGCTCAGTTTTGTGGTTTTGTCTCCTATCAACGCTCTGCCTGCACTGTTAACTTATTTTATTGCTGCTTCAAATTTGTATGAAAATGTGCAATTTGTCTACATAAAGCCACTTTTAGTAACATTTTGGTGTCGACGGTGTGATACACAAAACGTGGATATTGCCACATTTAACAACAGCAATACAGAAACAAAATACACTACACTGCATACGTACAATATATGTACTAGATATATAAAAACGCATATGCTGCAATACAATTTAAGCCTTGTAGCAATAGCAGCAGCAATAAAGCAATACAAAAGTAGCAATAACACCAAGTATAACAATTCTTGCAAACACATTCAGCCATTCGCAGTCGTAATAACGCAATTTCGCCTCATTCATTGCTGTGGTTGCTGCTGCTGCAATTGTTTTTGTGCCAATGCCATTGCAATTTTTGCTGTTTGTTGCAATTTGCATTTTGTTGCTACAGTGCAGCAGTGTTCTTGTTTGCAATGTTTTATTAAAATTTTTGTTTTTTTTTTCATTTATTGGTGCTTTATTTTGAGCTACACTGTCCAACATAGGCTGCATTTTTTATTCAAATTAATGCATTACATTTAAAAAAATATGTGTTGTAAATAGTGGCACATTCATTCGGCCTCTAAAATTCAAATCTTCATCGTATCTAAATCAATTAACATACAGGGTGTCCCATAATTCACGCAAGATTTTATTTTCCGCCATTTGTGCGGTAATGTGCTCAAATCGACAAATGTTTCTTTCGTATTGAAAGTTCACTTCATGTTGCAGTGAGAACATTTTCACTTGATTTGTTTGACAGTTACAGTTTTTACGTGAAATATATATGCATTACTTCCGCAGGACCGTCTACAGATCGTCTTTTACTTTTTGAACTTTTCGGCTTAGCAAAAAATGTCGTATTTTCTCGTACGAAAATCAACCGGAAACCAAAATTCTCGGAGTAAAGAATCTGCTATTTTTATTTTGCCGCTGAAGGGGTTAAGTCCACTTAAGCTTTCTTCCTTTTTGCTAAAGATATTAAGAAAATATCACTTTCTAAAAAGCCTAAAATTTAAATTAAAAAAAAATAAATTTTTTTTTGTTGAATGGTATTAAATTTTGCAACACTTTTTTTTTGCGCGTCGTCTTGTTGGTGTTGCTTCAACTGTTGCTGTTGCTGCTGGTGACGTAGGCGGTATTGAGGTCATCTTTGTTGTTTGTTGGCTTTGCTTTTTAGACTTGACTTGCGGCGCAACCGTGGCTTTTTATTGAGTTCTTTATCGTAATAATAAAAGAAAAAGAAAAAACAACAGCGGAAAACCTGAAACAATGCAATGTTTTATAAATTTTAGTAATGTTTTAAACTTTAGCAATGTAGAGCAATAATAGCAGCAAGAGCACAACGATATTGCATGAAAGTTTCGCAAACTTTAGTTGCAATTTTATTACTCATCCGTCTGACTATTGTATGTCGTGTTGCTGCTTTTGGGGGGTACTTTGTTTTTAGTTACTTTTAAGCCTTGCAAATTGTTTCCCTCATCCCAATTCTCCTTGAGCAATAGCAGCAGCTGTTTGAATTTGTCATTAACTACAACTTTATTTAACTTACGATATTAAAGTTTTCACGTATTTGAACTCAGCTCACTTGTTGCTCTATATCCTCCGCTGACTTGATTGCAAATGCGCCTTATATTCCATTGTTCTATGCTTTTTATCCTTTTTTTTTTCTTTTGTTTTGTTTTGCCTGAACCACCACATTTCTTCTTTTGTTTGTTCTTTTTATACATAATATACACATGTGTTTCATATTCATGTCCTTGCTAAGGGTGCCATCCTTAATCCTGTAGATTAAGTGCAAATAATAAAAAAAAGACAAAGCAGAAGCTGCTGGTTGGTGACAACAGTTGCCAGCAACTTTCTTAATCCATTTTACACGATACCTTCTACCTTATCCCTATTGTTGTGTACCTGCGTAGTTATAATTTTGTTGGAATGGAAAGTTGCTTGGCAACAGCTGTATTCTACGACTTTATTTAATTTTTGTAATATGTATATAATTTTTTAATATGTTTATATTTTATTGCATGCGTGTTACTTAATTTTATGACGCATTTAAGTCCTGTTTTTGAAAATCCCAAATGTTTGATGGCTTAAATTGTTGTATTATCTGTAATTTTATAGTTAATCTGGAATTTTTACTTGTATGCCGTTTTAAAACACATATGATGTATGTGTGTATTACACAAAATAATTATTTAGAACTTTGAACAAATATATTGAATTTAAGAAGATTTCACCAGAAATTTAGTTTTTCGTTTTCCGATATTATGGGGGTTATCGTGAATCAAGATTCCCGGGGAATTTTCTTAAACTGCAATAGAGAATGCACGGCAGTCTGAGAAAATTCCCCGGGAATATTTATTCACGATAACCCCCTATATATTCTTCTCCATATTAAAACTTGTTTGCTCTGCTGGTAAACCATAATAATATTAGGCCTGACTTATTATGAATTTATCTAGAAATTCCCTATGTAGAATATATTTCTTTCTCAAAATGGAACATTTGCAATCGTAAATACTTTATGCAGCAGTGACACTTTTTTCTTCCAATTTTCGCCAAAAAGCTACTATGCAGCCCTGATATTTTCCAATAATATTGACTGCTAAGGTTAAAAAAAAAATCATAATCAAAATATGAACATCTGACTTGCATTGAAAACATCCAAAACTAAGTAAAATTACAAAACTGCTGAGGGCTTACGAGTTTAGCCAAATAAATCTCTAACAATGCTATTCTTATTTATATATTTGAGTCAAGTTTACTAAAAATTCTCTTTCGGATCTAATTTCGGGGATGTAATCAACGAAAAATCCAGATACCTATAGCTTTTAGAAAAATCCTTGGATGAATATCAAAAATATTGTTGTCAGTCATATGAAAAGTATTTTAATAAGCTATAAAATTGTAGCACAAAAGTTTCTCATTTGTCAAACATTATCTATACACACTTCAAGTGCCCTGTTAAAAAGTTGGAGAGTAAATTCTTACAACAAATTTCTTAATATTCTCTTCGACATTATTGTTAATTCCAGTGAATTTTGCCCTTTCAGAAATTTTTTTTTTTGCGATTACATGCTAGAGAGTCTGAGAAAAAATTCTCGAGAATGTTTATTCATGTCTTGCATCCCAACATCATATGCAATTCAGTGCTGTTGGTAGGAAATAATAAAAAAAACGTTTCATATGGAAATGTTTCAAATTGCAATCAACCATGATGGTAAAACTTAAATATTATATCCCATTTTATGTGCCAATAATTTACTTCTAACTGTATATGTATACATTCTTACAATGAAACACCTCGTCTCGAATGTGCAATATTTAGAATTTTTCTTCCTATCGTATAATACCTGCCACATTTTATATGCCGCCGTTCTCTTCAAATTCTTTGCTCTCTGCCAATGCTTGCACAATATTTAAATAACATATTATTATATATATATAATTTATAATTAATTTCAACATTGTGTGTGTGTTGCCTCGCCTAAAATTAATGTTTTTCTAAGGTCATTAGACTAATTGACCCTGACTCTGTTCAATGAATTTCTACAATATATGAGTTTGATGAGTAAATTTTTTTTTTTTAAATTTTCTCTGCCGCATGTGTTGTGCTCAATATTTACTCAAAGCTAAAAACAAAACAACAATTTTTCATTTGCAAACTGTAAAATATTTTGTATTTATTTTCATTATTTTAAAAGTCCTCCAAAACGTGTATTGTTAAATATTTTGTATAAAATATTTTTAAGCAGCAATATGAAAATGTTTACTTTTTATGCTCTTTTCTTTACTCTCATTACCTCATTTTTGTGAAGTCTATTGTTGCTAAATTTATTTTTCTCCGCTCATATATGTCTTGTAAGTTTACAATTTTACAATAGTGATGTTTTATTTTTTTTTTTTTTGTTGGTCTTCGATTTTTTTTTTTTTAATTTACCTACACGAGGTTGGTTACTTTAACTAATTTTTTCTCTTTATTTTTTTTTTAGTTAAATAACAATACTTTTGGCTCTTTGTCTACAGCTTTTTCTGTTTTTTTTTTTTTTTTATCTCTCAGTTTAGCCGCAATTTAATATCAGGGTCAGCTCGAGGTTTTCGTGGTTTTTGTACATCATGATTTCGTTTTTTTTTTGTTTTTGTTTTCATTAATGCTTTTATTTATTTTTGTGATTTTCTTTTTTGCTACAAGAATATTTACTCAATTTGTTGTCTTAAAATTGCAACATTTTTTTGTTTTTTTTTTTTGTTCAGTTTTTACAACACAAGCAAATATTACAAAATATCAACTTTTTTATGGGTTCTTAAAAAAAACTTTAAAATATTTGGCAATAAAGTGTTGAAAATTACTTAAATGAATTGGAATTATATTTTTTGGGAGCATGTTGTAAAATTGGTTTGAAATTATAATAAGTTATGTTTAAATTATTTGTACATTTGTATTTTATATCAAAGCAAGACGAAAAATTATGCTTTTTTGAAATTTGATATCACTTTTTGAATTGACATTTAAATAGTTCTATTCTCTACCTGTCAGTATAATCATGATTACTCACCAAAAATAGATAATATTTTACGTTTATTTAAGTTACATGACGATAAAGCATAAGTATACGTATCAAAAATTTTAGATTTCGTAAAGATTTTAAGAATGCTAGTGTATCGCCGGTGGCCATTCATCTTAAGATAAATACACTTTTTCCGAGTACCGTTTTGTATAAAAAAAAAGCCAGAGCATTGAGTATGGACAGAATTCAATACTCGAAGGTTTAAAGTATCTCCAAAAGGAAATCGGTTTTGTTATATGGGTGCAAAACATGGCTTGTTACTGAACAACTAACAAACAAGCTGCAAGTATTCGTCAACAAATGCTTAAGGCGTATACTAAAGGTTTGGTGGCCTCGCACTATATCAAATGCCGAGCTACATCAAAAATGCAAACAGAAGGCTATAGCAAACGAGATCAAGCTGCGCAAATGGGGATGGATTGGTCACACTCTCCGGAAACCACACAGCGAAGTTTGTCGCCAGGCCCTTGAGTGGAATCTACAAGGCAGTAGAGGACGTGGTAGACCCAAAACCAACTGGAAAAGATCGTTGGAAAAGGAAATCCAAGAATCGGGAAAATCGTGGCAAGAGATCAAAGTCATCGCAAGGGATCGTGACAAATGGAGAGATTTCATATTGGCCCTATGCTCCTCCTAGGAGTTAAAGGAGAATACATACATACAAAAGGAATTACATAAAAACTGGTGTAGTGCTTTAGCCGTTATAGCCTATTTTCTGTTGGGACCAAAAAACAAAAAAAAAAAAATTTCGGTGAGAGTCGAAAAATATCGGTAAGGGTCGAAAACTATCGAAAAACATCTAAAATATTGGTAAAAGTCCAAAAGTATCGAAAAACATCTAAAATATCAGTAAAAATCGAAAAGTATCGAAAAACATCCAAAATATCTGTAAAAGTCGAAAATTATCGAAAAACATCAAAAATATTGGTAAAAGTCCGAAAGTATCGAAAAACATCTAAAATATCGAAAAGTATCAAAAAACATCTAAATATCGGAAAAAATCTAAAACTATCGGAAAACATAAAAAATATCGGTAAAAGTCGAAAAATATCGAAAAACATCTAAAATATTGGCAAAAGTCCAAAAGTATCGAAAAACATCTAAAATATCAGTAATATCGAAAAGTATCGAAAAACATCCAAAATATCTGTAAAAGTCGAAAATTATCGAAAAACATCAAAAATATTGGTAAAAGTCCGAAAGTATCGAAAAACATCTAAAATATCGAAAAGTATCAAAAAACATCTAAATATCGGAAAAAATCTAAAACTATCGGAAAACATAAAAAATATCGGTAAAAGTCGAAAAATATCGAAAAACATCTAAAATATTGGCAAAAGTCCAAAAGTATCGAAAAACATCCAAAATATCTGTAAAAGCCGAAAATTATCGGAAACATTAAAAATATTGGTAAAAGTCCAAAAGTATCGAAAAACATCTTAAATATCGGTTAAAATCGAAAAGTATCAATAAACATCTAAATATCGGTAAAAATTTTAAATTATCGGAAAACATAAAAAACATCGATAAAAGTCGAAAATGATCGAAAAACATCTAAAATACTGGTAAAATTATCGAAAAACATTTAAACCATAAAAAAACATCTAAATATCGTTAAAAATCTTAAATTATCGGAAAACATCCAAAATATCGGTTAAAATCCAGAGGTATCAAAAAATCTAAAATATCAATGCAGAACGTCGACAGAATGCAACGAAACAAGTTTTTGCAATAAAAAAAAAAAAAATTCTCACACTCCACTGTCTCATCCACTTTCTTAACAACAAAGCATAACACTGTGAGTCCTATTGTTGTTGTATTTATATGGGAAACTTTGATCTTGTTTTTAAATGCCTTGATGGCAACTTTTGAGGATAATTTTATGTTTTGTGCATTCTAAACCACAGTACCTTACTTATAAAAAATAACACGAAATTCATTTAAATAGTTTCCCGATAAAAGAGGGACAAAAAAAAAAATCGGTTGACGTATTTATGTATATATAGAAGATATGGGCAAATCGTGAAAAAGTGAAAAGTGCGGCATTAAGCAAATATACTTTTTATTTAAAATTTAGTTCTGTCTCAAACTAATTCTATGTTTTCATGTCGGACCCTTCACTTTTAAACAATTCGCTCAGTTGTTGTCTTATGGCCCTCGCTTGGTTAAGGCGATTTACTTATGAAGTTTATGCCTTGTTATACATAAACCAAGTTGGTTTGCCATATTAAGAACTTTTTCGATTAAGAACTTTTATGATATGAGTATGGCAGTGCTATTACCCATTTGCTCTGAATTTAAAAAGCTTTTTTGTGTGACGCATGCATAATGACATCAAAATCTATATATTAATAAGCAAGACAAAAACCTGTCCATCTTTTTTACTATGTTAGAAATGAAGTACGACTTGAAATTATACACCATTAGAAAGGCATTTGTGTGTAGATGTGCACAAAGTTGAAATTATTTAATACGGCAAAAATTAAATACAAACTTTTCAATATAAACAACAACAAAATACACAGTCACACAAAGCTGAAAAGTGGATACAGTACAAAGAGAAAGACAAAAATGTTTTTTGTTTTCATTTCGTTTCACATTTGTCATTGTACCAGGGATGATAAATGAGCTTACCTATTTTGTACCAAATAGCAAAAAGGACTAAAACTGAAGAATGACTGAAAAATTTAAGACAAAAGACTTTTAAATTAAAAAAACACAACTGTATTTGTATTTCGCCTATGTCAAATGTGTATGTACGGATAATCGAGGTTCCACTGTATAATCAAATCGTTTGATATTTTTATTCTTTATACAATGAGTTAAAAAAGTGTACTAATTTCTTTCAAAAAATCGCACAATCAAAACTATATAAACATTTTCCTCATATACATTCCAGAGCGGAATTATGAACAAAATCTTTTCTATGAAAATTTTTAATTGTCGCTTTTAAATATTACACTATACCAATGAATAAACATATTTTTTGGCTTTTTTAATTTTTCAATGTCTATTTGAAATTTGTATTTTCTCATTATTATTTTGCATTTCCTCTCTTCTCTCTTTTTTTTTATGCCAACTACCTTTGGCCTGGTTCTTCACTATTTGTATGAAACTTTGGTTACAAATATGGGTCAATGTTACCATAGCTAGAGTAGTAACAGCGGCAACAATCTGCTTTTTCGTAGTTCATTGCATTATTTTTTTTTCAAATTTTTTTCATTTTTATTTTGCTATACTCTTTGGTGGTGGCATATACCTTTTGGCTGCTTTTAAGAGTAGTGATTACACCGCAACGACGCTCCAAACTTGTTATGATATGCAGTAAACATTTGGCTTGTGTTAATAGTTTTTGATTATATCGTGTTGTATTTTTGTGGCTTGTGGTGCCATTTGTTGCGCTGGATTTACTCTTTTGCACCGCCACCACATGTTGTATGTAGCAACCAATGCTGGTTGATTGTTGGGTGTGTGTGTCACAATTGAAGCGCTATTTGTAATGCAGTGGCAAAATGTGTTTTTCGTCATCAACATCATCATTATTGCCAGTCGTCGTCATCGCCATTCGTTCGTCATCATTATCATAATGCTTGTTGGTTGAATGATCTAAATGATTGGCATTGGCATTATTAAGATCTTAATGATAAACGAAATGCTTGACATTCAATGAAGATGTTAAAACTTTGTCTGTTTGTACGAAATAAATTTAGAAACTGTTGAATCGAATTTAATTAAACTATAGCAACCAATTTTCACTTCAAACTAAAATGAAGTGATTGAAATCTATTTTAGTTTTGACAGCTTGTTTGCAAGAGAATTCAAATATTATAAAATTTATGTTACTAATACGTTCCGTTGTCTCTGTTGTAATTATCGAAACATCAAATTAGCATTTTAATCTAAAATCTCACTTTTTTGTAAACAGTTTTCAAATTTACGCGGTCAAAGCAGCTCATTTATAAAAAAATTACTTAGCTTTATTTTATTCAACTGCAGAATGTGTGTTCAATTCATCATCAAAATTCAAATTTGATTATGATTGATTCGACTTTATGCTTCATTGCCATTGCTGCTGTTGTTTGCGTTAATTGATCTGCGGTAGAAGCGATCATTGACCAAATGTTACTGATGCCAACCCACATGCAGATACGTACATATCACTTGTAGCGATAGATAGACGCCTTCGCCATTCCTCTATTTCATGCATTTTGCTGGTGGTTAGTGTTGAAAATATTAAAAAAATTTGGTTTCGGAAATTTTAATTTGTTTGAAAATTTTTGTATTTGAAATTGTTGGTTTTTTTTCTTGACGATTTCATTAACCTTTATTCGTTGGCTTTGTCTGTGGCTATTTCATACATTGTATGTATGTATATTACTTAATTACACACGAGTATTTCGTCAAGTGTTGAAAAATTAACGCAATTTATTTGTGGTGTGGTGTGATATGGTGTAAATACAATTTCGATTTATTTATTGTACATTTCCACATATTTATGAAATATTGTAATATTACAATTCAAGAAATTTGTATATTATTGCTTGAGATTTTATGATTAAATTCATACACATTTTTTAAAATGTTTAATTTCGATCTTAAAAATATCAAAATATTTTTTAATTAATTTTAGTTTTGAAACATCTATAGTGCTTTTGCATTTATTCCATTTCTCTATGTTAATTCCATGGTATTACTTTGAATTTTCACTGATTTAAACCTTTAAGTAAATAGGTTAATATGCTACAAGAACAAATTTTTGATCACATTAAAAACCTCAACTTATTTTACTATAATACATAATTAGTACATATATGGCATTATCATGAATTTGCCTGGAAAATGCCTTGTCGAAAATATACAGATATTCCTTTCTCGAGGAGGAGCATTTCCATTTTCAGCTGGGATGCTTTTTTTTCAATTGACTTATAATTTTCGCCAAAATTGACTTATTATTTTCGCCTAGATTGACTTATAATTTTCGTCAAAAAAACTATTATGCAGCTCTGGTACTTTCAATACATTATGAAAATTACGGGTTAAAAATACATAACAAAATATAAACATTTAAACTTCATTAAAAAAAACCAAAACAAAGTTAAATTACAAAATTGGTGATGGTCTTCGAGTTCGGACAAATAAATATCCAAACTTTGGAAGAAGCTGAAGGAGTGACGAAGTGAAAAGTAACAATGCTATTCTCATTGATATATCTGAGTCAAGTTTACTTTAACGACATCTCATATATATTTTTTTTTTTTGAACCTTGTATATGTTTTTTAATTACAAGAAAGAATATATCATCAAAAAGTGTCGCTCGGATCTAGTTTGGTAAAAAATCGGTAAAAGTTAAAGGTTCTTGGATGGATATCAAAAAGATTGGCACGCTTTATACACGCTTCGGCTTCTCTGTTGAAAAGTTATTGCTCTTACAGAATAATGGTTTTTACATGCTTGGGATTCTCGAGAATGTCTCTTTATTAATGATAAGGCCCATAGTTAAAAAAAAAAAAAAAATTAGCACTATAAACATTAGAAAACCAATATTAAAAAATATTTTCTCTTATTTTCTTCCAGAACTAAATTGCAGTATGAATCACTTGAAGGCTCTATGATTTTAGAAAATCCTGTCAATGATCTTCTCAGCGACAAAATCGGTTGTCCATTGTATACTGCACCGGAACTGCTATGCCCGAATCCTACTTATAATGGCAAACCCGCTGACATGTGGTCACTTGGTGTAATACTATATACAATGCTTGTTGGACAATATCCATTTTATGAGAAGGGTAACTGCAATCTGATAACAATTATACGTCATGGTCACGTTCAAATACCAGCAACTTTGGGCAAACCTGTTCGTTGGCTACTATTGGGATTGCTGCGTAAAAATTACGAAGAACGTCTGCGTGCTGAACATATTTTTCTGTCACCATGGCTTCGTCAACAGCAACCTTATTACATGTGCATTCCTGTTGATATCAATATACCAGATTATGATGATATGGATAATGATAGTGGCTTGGAACCGCTGGACTATTCTTGCGCCAATATGCAACAATTAGCAGATCAATGCCAGCAGCAGCAGCAACAACAGTATGACAGCGACGACGTTGATATGGGATGATGACTTTTATCGCATATTATTGTCATTGTTGTTTGCGACGCAGTTTGCTTTTAGCAGTAAGCGTTGCATGAATCCTTTCACATCTTCTAATGTCGTTTTGCTAGAGATTCATGCCAAAAAAAAACAAAGTTCTTCGTTTGTACTTAAGTGTACTCTTGAATTGAGCGCGCTAGCGTTTGAAACACGCAGTTCAGTACCCCACCTATCCCGCTGGCTCGTCGTTTGCCCACATAGGCAGCTAATGCATCGATTGAGCCAAAGAGAAATGTTTTCTCAGGCGCATTGCGTCTGTCCAGCTTTTGTGTAATTAAAATACTGCTGGCAGCTTAAAAGAGTGGAATTAAAAGAATTTAAGCAAAAGTTTAACTTTGCGCTTTTAGAGTAAAAAAAAAAAAAAAATGATGAAATGTTTGTTAAAATTGTTTATTTTGTTAAATTTACTGTTTATTGAAGAGCAGTAAGTTTCTAGAATTTTGTTTATTTTTCTTTTAAGTATTAATTAATGTTAACAATCCGAAAATTTCAAAGAAAAAACAAAAAAATTACAAAAAAAAATAGTAAAATTAATATGTACAAAAGAAATAACACAGAATTTTTAATTGAAAAGAAGAAAAAATAAAACTGGAATTTGATCTCAATGCAAAAATTGTGTTTAAATCAATAACTTGAAGGAAAATAAAGTATGTTATAAGTAATTTGATCATTAATGGTAATATGTATAATCTCCAAATTAAATCTTTTTCAAATTCTATTACGCATGAAGCTAAAAATCATATGTGGCATCTCTCTAGTAGAGATGTGCCCTTTTCGAAATTGATTTCAAACGGACATGGCTTTTTCTCACACTTAGAGACCCGTAATGAGTACCATTCTTACACATCACATGTGTCTACATGCGTGAAAAAGTCAATATCGAAAAAATTCGGAGATGTGACCTTTTCGAAATTGGTCTTTCCATTTCGTTCGTCTCTACCTTCCTTCACAACCTTTCCAAAAAACAAAAAAAAAAAAAAGAAATGAAGCCAATATGTTAACTTTAAGGAAGTTATTTATGTGTTGATTCTACAGCCAACATCACTAATATCATCGGCTGAGTATTATTTTGCCATACATATCCGCGAATTTTACATTTTTGGGAAATCGCATTTTTAAGTTTACGACTTGGCAAAATAATACTGGATAACTCAGAACTAGAAAGAGATGGGACAAAAGTTTATGAAGAGCGTAGTCAAAGGCATAAAGTTGCATTTCCAGTTTAACAAACGTGCTTTGGCGTTAACGGTATCGATCTTTTAAGTTTTTTGACTTGTCAAAGGAATACTGAATAATTCAAAACTGGAAAACAGAGATGGGACAAAATGGGTAAAAGGTTAAGAAAGGTCATAATTGGAAGCATAAAGTTTCATCCCCAGCTTAAACATCGTGTTTTGGCGTTTACGACAAAATAATACTCAACTGACGATATGTAATAAATTACGGCTATATTACCGTTGTATCGGACCTTTCTTATGCCTGGGGTTAAACTCGCCGGTGTTCAAGGTTCTTGCAAATAAGAACACAGCAGTTCAGTTTCACTTCGCTTCACGAATTCCTGTGGAGCTTGGTCCAAAGGCTCTACTGCCTGACTTCGCACAGGCACGGAAAGACTTTTTAGGGTCACGAATTATTGTCCATCGGTTCTACGTCGTGACTTCACATTCTTAGATTTAAACTACCCCGTTTGAAAAGGGCCTCACAGGCTCGGAAAGACTTTTTAGGTTAACGGGGCTTGGTCCAACGGTTCTACTGCCTGACTTCACTATCTTAGATTTAATCTACCCTGTTTGACAACGTCCTCACAGGCTCGGCAAGACTTTTTATGGTCACGAATTCCTGTCCAACGGTTCTACGTCCTGACTTCACTATTTAAGATTTAAATTACTCCGTTTTGCAAGGTCCTCACAGGCTCGGAATGACTTTTTAGGGTTTCGAAGTTCTGTGAAGCTTGGTTCGTTACACCGTTTGCTAATTATCCGAAAGTTGAGTGACTCGCCCAGATTGATATTACGGTTTCCAAGTCGCTCATATATATCTTTGAATACCAAATAAATTAATTAAGTACGACGAGTCCTTTTTGTAGGAAATTACATCTTTTACAAAATGCTGCTATGAAAATTCGGATTAGGGGTCGTTCACATATTATGTAACGCACCATGGGGGAGGGGGTCTGACGATTTCGAAGTGTTACATGGGGGGAGGGGTCATCAACTACGTTACGTAATGTGGATTTTATAATTTTATGCGACAGAAAATTAAAATTACCAAAATTAAGATTTGTTACGGTTAAGGATGTACGTTTTGTTACGTTGCGTTACGAGCAGGGAGGGGAGTCAAAATTGGTCGATAATTGCGTTTCGTAATATGTGAACGGCACCTTATAAACAATTCCTACAGTATGCACGTTTGAGTATACCTGGGATATCATTCTAAAATAAAGGGGGTTATCGTGAATAAATATTTCTGGGGAATTTTGCTCAGACTCCATTGCAGAAGTATTTATTCACAATATACGTAACCCCGACACACACAGGTGCCAATCGAAGTAAAAGCTGGCCAAAAATGTAATTCTGCACGTAAACTTTTGAAAATCAGTTTTTAGGCACTAGGGATAGTGAGTGCAACTTTTGAGCAAAAATAAGTTGAGTTCGGACAAGGGGGCGTGTCACCTCTCATATAAGCAAAAGTTTAAAAATACTATACTGAAAGCGTTTTTTGAGATAGTCCAACCGAATTTCACTGAAACACTAAAGATGATAAAAGCAAGCTCTCAACAAAAAATGGGTGAAATCGGGCAAGGGGGCGTGGGACCTCTCATATAAGCAAAAGTTTCAACATACTATACTAAAAGCGTTTTTTAAGATAAGCCGTCTAAATTTCAATCAGATACTAAAAATATTAAATGCAAGCTTTGAACAAAAAGTAGGCAATCTCGGACAGGAGGGCGTGGTACCTCCCATATAAGCAAGTTTAAAAATGCTATACTTAAAGTGTTTTTTGAGGTAAGCCGTCCAAATTTCACTGAGACACTAAGAATATTAAATGAAAACTTTGAGCAAAAGCTAGGCGAACTGGGACAAGAGGGCGTGGCACCTCCCATATATATAAAAAAATTCAAAATGCAATACAGCCATTCCATGCCCAGTGTAACAAGATCTGCTACACCCCTTCCGATTTCGCTGAAATTTGGTGCATGATTTTGTTTCATGCCTAGTCTTCAAGAAAATGCAAAAAAAAAAATTTGCGATTTTTTTGTGGCTTGTGGGAGTGTGCAAACTGTGGAAAAATCTGTAAATTGTGACAAACTCTCCTCAAATAATTGTCAATAACTTAGACATTTCTTAACCGATTTTCATGTTCAGACCACTCTTGGAAAGGTATTGAATTAGGCTATAAGCTCAAGATAAAATTTGGTATTTGGTAAAAAGTACTAAATTTACTACTATTTTAGTACTAAACTACAAAATACGTATCCAGGTACACCTTTTTTACCTTCCAAAATATATTTTTTGGAAAGAAAAAGAAAAATTCTTTCATATGACTAAATTTCAAGAAGGTATCTTTCAAACTACGACTGCAATTTCATTAAGAGCATCCGGACTGGCAGAATCTCTCACTGTGAGCAAGCATAGGAAGCAAAGGAGCAAAAACGAGCACCCAATTTTTTCACCAATTATAGAAAAATCATTTGACAAAAAGACCCCGTTGTCGCCAGAGTGGAACCTGGTGGAACTTTTTTTGTAGCTCTATGACTCTCCAATTTGTATCTCTCGCAGCTAACCTTACATCATGTATTCAAAAAACCACTAATATTTTCTAATTTAGTATCGATTATCATTATTTACGTACCGAGGGGGTGTCCTCCTTACTATCCAATGGCGTTTTTAACATTCTTTTGTTTTGGAAACTAATAACAACGCATACAATATTGCTCTTGCAAAGAAGAAAAATAATCTGTGCTAGGAACTACGACTTTGCGTTAAGGTACAAGAGAGCCAACTTGATATTACGTAATATTTCAAACACCAAATCATGCGCTGGTGTTTTCTTTACAAAACTTGGCTGAAAAAATAATCGAAATCGCAAGTCGATTTCACGATTTTTGGCCAGCTTTTACTTCGATTGGCACCTGTGTGCGACAGGCTAAAGGAATCGACAAAAATTTAAAAAAAATAAAAAACACCCTAATCCCTCTACATACTAAATTTGATATTAAGCAGTGCGAAATAGATTTGAATTGTTTTTATTTACTTAAAATCGATAATATTGTACTCTTATGGTGTTTGCTTTTGTGAACTTTTAAAAAATATGTTATCAAAAAGATAATTACTGTTAATATTTTGTAATAAATGCTTTGTATTATTTACATATCCCATCTTTATCAATGGCGCTTGATTAAAAAAATATCTACTTAAATCACTGCCTACGTAGATAGACTGCTAACATTAAGGAAAATTCAAGTATTTGTAAATAAAATGGAAGTTATCGCTACAAAATTAATTACTTTGTCAACACTCATTGAAAAAATTATTACAAAACTTGACATTGAAATATTGTTGAACTGTAGGTACCGCCACACCTCCGCTTTCAAATACTTAGCACCATCATCATTGTTCATTATCGGCACTGCTAAAATTGCAACAACGACTGCTTATTGCACAAGCAACAAAGTTAATTGTCAGACGTTTAGTCTGTCAATTCGTCAAAACCTAATTACCTATAAAAGAGATATTTGTTATCAGTATCAAAATATGGAAAAATTAAAGAAAAGATAAACATTTTCATATTAAAAAAACTCAGTGCGCCATAACAGCGCTTTCAAGAAATTAGAGAAGAACACACACAGTTGGGCTTCTCATAAAGCCTTACCATGAAATTCGCTTTCGAGAACGGAGGCTATCGTGAATAAATATTCCCGGGGAATTTTTTCACGATAACCCTCCAATGTATTTCATTCTCAGCAGGGAGCATTTGCAATCGCGAATATTTTGAGAATGGAAATTCCTTTTCCAGCAGGAATACTATTTTCTTCCAACTTTCGCCAAAAAAAAAACTACTATTTACCCTTGGTATTTTCCAGGGCATAAGTGATGTCATAATTTGAATTGGCTGGCATTTTGTCAGAAATATATAAAATTGGGCTCTATTTCGACGAAAAGATTACTTGATAGTGTAGAATTGACAACGTTTAGAAACCATATATGGGGCATTCCACGTGAAGCGAAAGTAAAAAATTCATGTTTCCGATTTGAGTAAAATTTTGAATATATTATACAATACCTTGTATATACAGTGCTGTGCATAACATTTGCAACCAGAAACACTTGAAACTGTATCACCAATTTTCGGCCACTAAAACAGATGCAAATAAAAAACTTGGTATTAGGTTTTATGTCATTTATATTGTTGTTTATAAAACAAAAATAAAAAGTCCATACATCACTAAAACAAAACTAAAACTTAAGTGTAATATAAAAATGTGTCGGTATTGGCTGTGCAAAACATTTGCAACTATTACTCTAAATTAAAAATTAATAACTAAAAAATCAATATTTAATGGAATAACTCCTGATTTTTATAACAGCAGTGCATTTTTTTGGCATGGATGCGATAAAACTATTTTCAAATGAGTGCGGAATGTCCTGCTACCGTTTTTTAACTTCACAAAACAACTTATCCTGTTTTCTAAATTTTTGATTGCATAATAAGCAATGCATTTTCGTGACTTGACGATTTGATTGGGTTTAGATCTGGCGACTCCGCGGGGCATTGATAAACATCAATATTTTGCCGTTTTATCCAATCTTTTACTACTTTCCACGTGTGCTTAAGGTTGTTATTATGCAGGAATATCCATTTTAGTGACACGAAAATGCATTGCTTATTATGCAATTAAAAATTTAGAAAACAGGATGAGTTGTTTAATGAAGTTAAAAAACGGTACCAGGACATTCCGCACTCATTTGAAAATAGTTTTATCGCATCCATGCCAAAAAGATGCACTGCTGTTATAAAAATCACGGGTTATTCCATTAAATATTGATTTTTAGTTATTAATTTTTAATTTAGATTAATAGTTGCAAATGTTTTGCACAGCCAATACCGACACATTTTTATATTACACTTAAGTTTTAGTTTTGTATAAGTGATGTATGGACTTTTTATTTTTGTTTTATAAACAACAATATAAATGCCATAAAACCTCATACTAAGTATTTTATTTGCATCTGTTTTAGTGGCCGAAAATTGGTGGTTCAGTTTCAAGTGTTTCTGGTTGCACTGTATGTATGTCCCCGATAAAAATGCAAAATATTTTACAGTCTGAAACCGGGTTAACGAGATAGGAGCTTTAAAAATTTGACTTATCGGCAAGTTTGCGTTACCTCGAATGCCATTTTCCAGTTTTAAAAAATTACAATAAAATAAATAAAGTAGTCGCATTTAAACTTAGTTTAATGAGCTTTTTAAATGCATTTTTGGACTATATAGGGTAAGGGAGGGAAATATGGACTACGTGGGTAATATGGACCACACGGTTATTTCCCAATGCATAGATAGGATTTACTGTTAGTCATGTTCAAACTTAGCGCTAATACCTAAAGCTTATAATAGGGCGATTTTAGCGTTCGGTGAAGTCGCATGTTTCTGTAAAGTTGATTTTTCTAAAAAAAAAGATCAGTGATAATTTTTTTCTAGTGAGTATGTTTAATTATTTCACTTTAAAGACATCGCGTTTTTAAATAAATGGTTAATTGTATAAAGTCAGTGAATACCATTTATAATTTATTAGCACAAATAAGTTCATTAACCAAAAGAGTTTTTGATAAAAAAAAACCATTTATTTCACCAACACGTGCTGTGGGTAATATGGACCACCAAAGAAAAAAGCCTCAAAAACAAATGTATTTATCATCTTTTTCAGATGGGGAATCTAGTTGCAGTTTTCATGACGAGTCTGATGGTCATTATATGTAATTCGTTAACTATAAAGGAAAAAAAATGATAAAAATGCATACAATGTAATACCCTTTACTCAGAAGATCGACGTGGCGAATTTTGGGTTGAATGTGTAATCTGACGTTCTTGGAGTCATGAAAAATGTGACGGATGTGGAAGTGACATTTTCATATGCAATTTCTGTACCAAATAAACATGTGGGGCAATATGGACTATATAGTCCATATAACACTACACTTTTTTTTTATCTTCATTTTGAGTATTTTCAGTTTTTTGATTTTTTTTCTTTATCCTGATGAGATATTTATCTAAAAGTGAATCAGAACTAAGGTGAATTGTTTCCTTCAATGAATGACATAAAATTAATTGTTTTGTTTTATATATTTTGAGTTTTATTTAAAAACGAAAGATGGGTGGTCCATATTTCCCTCCCTTACCCTACTATATACCAAAAATTTTTTTTGAAAAAAATTGGTAGATCTACATTTTCGAAACTTGATTTTAACAAAGTTAGTTGTTTTTAGGTTTTTTAATTTTTTTTTTTCTAAAAATAGCTAATGGTGAATAGATAATTTTTGTCAAATTTCGTAGTGGGCGTTTATTCAAGGTTTAAGGTTACAAAAATAATTTTTTTTTTGCATATATCTCGCTAACGGTTACAATTTTGTAGCTTATAAAATTTCCTTTAAAAATGTTTTGGTGCGGTTCATAGTTTAGGAGATATCTTAATTTTAAATACTGCAAAAACTAGTAAAGGGTGCATGTGGCGTATGAGTGTTCATAATCAGGTGTTGATTTATAAATTGCGATAACCCAGTAATGGTGAGTCGCAGGTAAAAAGTAAAATTTTCTATATGTAGGAAATCGCATGATCTATCCCCGAAACAATTTCGGGGATATTTTTCAAAAACCGTTCTTTTTAATTTTATGATTTTAAAAAATATCTCCTTAACGATAAATCGTATAAAAACATAAAAGTACGAAGCATGTACAGTAAGATATTAGGTAATTTGACTTTTTTCCTGTGACTCACTGTTCATGAGTAATCGCAATTTATAAATCAACTCATGATTATGAACACTCATACGCCACATGCACACTTTACTAATTTTTGTCATATTTTAAATTAGGATATCTCCTAAAATATAAGTCGTACGAAAACAATTCTAGCAAATCTTATAAGATACAATATTGTCAAATTTAATTTTTCTCTAAAGGTAACCGTTAGCGAGATATTTGCAAAAAACTGATTTTTGTGACCTTTGACCTTGAATAATTTTTTTAGCTCTAATACGATCAATGGAGACTTTTGATAATTTATTTATAATGGTGTATCTAAGACCTGTGCCGATTTTCAACTTTTCCCTGATTATTGCAAATTGAAATGCTAATTTGGCTGGACTACATTACATTTGAAATTATAGGGGCATAGTCATATTCCCTCATAAAAGCTGACATTTGTTCGCAAAATACTAAAAAGATGGAGCATACTTTTATTCTGTAATTACCATAGTCAGTTTAGAACATGCTTCTACGTAGAAGCAACTATACAGGCCCGTGCGCTAGGGATGAATTTTGGGGGTTCAAACCCCCAGGAAGATACTTTCCCATATAAATGAATACGAAAATATTGCAACAAAATAAAATGAATCTATATGAACTGCGACTATGTAGAGCAGAAGAAAAATGTGAGCACAACTGGACTGCGGCCAAAAAAGATTTAAAAATTTCAGCGTACTGAAAATGTCCATGAAGAGACAATTTTCTTCAGTTTGAGAAATTGCTAGCTGGTTCAGCAACAGCTTTTTTCGGTTTTAAAGAATTAGTATAGTTTAACTCCGGGGGTTCCACACCGTTTTCGGTCATGGCCCCCCTTTTCAAGGTCTGCACAAGCTCGCATAACATTGAAATTTTAGGTGTTCCGGAGTCCAAACACGAATTTTTTAATGAGACCTCAAAAACTTTTTTTTATGTTAATTCACAGTTGCTGAATCCAAATTTTAGGTCTGAGGTTTGAGTTGTCCTTGTTCTAAAAAGCAGAACCAGCTTTTTTCAGGCATATGACGCTCATTCAGGCAGTAGCGTAGTGCACCTTTTAACCTTCCAAAATATCTTCTATTGAAATAAATGTATCGCAACTCTATGTGAATGACAAAATTTAATTTCAATGGAATTGAGGCACCTTATCAATGGATGTTATCGAAAAGTAAGGTTCAAAAAGGAAGACGATGGCTATGCGTCATATCAAAATTTGATTTTTTTTAATTTGTTCACTGTTAATTACATAACATCAAATCGAAATCAGTAAAACATAAGGACATAAGGACAATTCAAAATCATCAGGGCGTGGCACCTCCAATATAAGCAAAAGTTTCAAAATGCTATACTGAAAGAGTTTTTCGAGATAATCCAACTTAATTTCACCCAAGTACTATGGACTATAAGGGTACGCTCTGAGTTAAAGCTAGACGAACTCGGTGAAGAGGGCGTGGCACCTCTTATATAAGCAAAAGCTTCAAAACGCTATACTGAAAACGTTTTTTGAGATAGTCCAACCAAATTTCACTTAGACACTGAGAACAGTAAGTGCAAGATCTGAGCAAAAACTGGGTGAACTCAGACAAAAGGGCGTGACACCTCCCATATAAGCAAAATTTTCAAAATATTGCAGTGTAGGGTATTTAATGTTTGGCCAGGCCAAACGTAACACCCTTACTAGTTAAATTTAACATAGACCAGGGAATAAAATAGTATATTTTTTTTTTGCACCAACATTTTTTTATTTATTATTGAAAATCCATATTTCCAATAAATAAAACTTTAAGCAACTTCTCCGCCTCTGAAAACATTATAAAAAATACGTGTGAGTTTTTTTGGAATATTTTGGAACGTATTTTTTTTTTTTTTTTTTTGTACCAATTTTTGAAAAATTATAAAATGTCTTAGAAAATTTTTAAAAAGTTCACACTTATTTCTTATTCCAAGCATTTTATGCCATATACACATTTTTCGTAAGATGCCTTGTTTTCTCTACTATTGAAAAAAGGCTTGCAAGGCATCACTTTAATGTTAATAGCTTTTGAACCAATATCGATTACCACAATTTTTTTTTCTGGGATATAATTCCTAGACATGTGGAGAGTGCCCACATATTTTCTCAGAGGCAGAGAAGTTGCTTAAGGGGTATGAACACTGTAAACGCTTTAATTTCAGAAGGTTTTTTCTTTTATTAATTAAGAAAAATTGGCTTGACATATAAATATAAAACTTTGTATATGAAGCACTCCATTCCAAGTGTACCAGGTTTAAATTTTTTTTTTCTCCGATTTTGCTCAAATTTGACAATATGGTAGATCCGGTGCGCAAGAACAACAATCCGGAAGGATTTGGTCCTAGTACCATTTGTTGTTAAAATACAGGGTGTTGAAGTTGGCTTTTTAGTCATTTTCATGAAAAGGGTGTTTTTTCAAAAATTTCTAGCTTACACTAAAATTTGTAAATTGATTAATCTAAGTTACTGGTCTTATTCATTTTGAAATGTTCTTTTAATAAAAAAATATTTCTTGGTGAAAAACATTTTTTTCACCAACATTTTTTACACTTAAAAATACTTTTGAATTTTTTTTAAAAGTACTTTAAATTAAAGCATAGTTTATAAGCTTTAAAATGATGTATGACTCGAGATGGGATTCAGACGCTAACTGGGGGTTTTTGGCTTTTGATCGCCCGCGGAAGGCAAAAATCTTTTTTTACTCAAGAGGAAAGCATCTTACGTAAAAAGTGTACTAGGCATAAAATGCTTAGAATCATCCAAGCAATACGTGAGATTTTTTTGGATTTTTTTTGGAAACTTTTTTTTTTGAATAATTTTTGAAATTTTTTTTTTATAAATTTTTTTCAAAAATTACTCATAAAAAAAAAAAATTTTTTTTTTAACATTCCAAAAAACTCCCAAAAAATTTCATACTTATTCCCTTGATGATTCTAAGCATTTTATGCCTAGTACACTTTTCTCGTAAGATGCTTTCCTCTTGAGTAAAAAAAGATTTTTGCCTTCCGCGGGCGTTCAAAAGCCAAAAACCCCCATTTAGGGTCCGAATCCCATCTTGAGTCATACATAATTTTAAAGCTTAAAAATTATGCTTTAATTTAAAGTACTTTTAAAAAAAATCGAAGGGGGCTTTTTTAAAAAAAATTCAGAAGTATTTTTAAGTGTAAAAAATTTTGGTGAAAAAAATGTTTTTCACCAAGAAATATTTTTTTATAAAAAGAACACTTCAAAATGAATAGGGCCAGTAACTTAGATTTATCAATTTACAAACTTTAGTGTAAGCTATACATTTTTGAAAAAACACCCTTTTCATGAAAATGACTAAAAACGCAAACTTCAACACCCTGTATTTTAACAACAAATGGTACTAGGACCAAATTGTCCCGGATTGTTGTTCTTGCACACCGGATCTACCATATTGCCAAATTTGAGCGAAATCGGAGATAAAAAAATTTAAACCTCGTACACTTGGCATGGAGTGCTTCATATGTATTAATTGAAGTTAGTATGGTAAGGGAGAGAAATATGGACCACCCATCTTTATTTTTTAAATAAAACCCAAAATACATAAAACAAAACAATTTCAGATAAATATCTCATCAGGATAAAGAAAAAAATTTAAAAAACTGAAAATACTCAAAATGAAGATAAAAAAAAGTGTAGTGTAATATGGACCATATAGTCCATTTGGTACAGAAGTTGATTCCCCATCTGAAATAGATGATAAATACATTTGTTTTTGAGGCTTTTTTCTTTGGTGGTCCATATTACCCACAGCACGTGTTGGTGAAATAAATGGTTTTTTTATCAAAAACTCTTGTGGTTAATCAACTAATTTGTGCTGATAAATTATAAATGGTATTCATTGACTTTACATAATTAACCATTTATTTAAAAACGCGTTGTGTTTAAAGTGAAATAATGAAATATACTCACTAGAAAAAAATTATCACTGATCTTTTTTTTTAGAAAAATCAACTTTACAGAAACATGCGACTTCACCGAACGCTAAAATCGCCCTATTATAAGCTTTAGGTATTAGCGCTAAGTTTGAACATGACTAACGGTAAATCCTATCTATGCATTGGGAAACAACCGTGTGGTCCATATTACCCACGTAGTCCATATTTCCCTCCCTTACCCTACTACATGAAAAAATTTGATATTTTTTTTAATGTATCGAGTTTGGCCACAGTCCTCCGTCAAACATGACGCGCCTAAAAATTTGATGCCAGTGGCGTTGACAGCATTGCAGCAGAACGGAGTTTCTAAAAGCAAAAAACCAAAAATATTTTTAAAGTACATATAAATGTCTTTAGTTTGACGTAGGGGATTTTGAAAGTATCAATTTACAAAAAAACTAACAACCGATTAAAAAAAAAAAAAAAAATTGCATTAAATTTTCACTAAATAATAGTTCATAAAAAAAAGAGACATGTTTTTTCGGACAAAAACTCTTCAAGTTATGCTGTCAACGAGGTTAAAAAAAAGGTTTCGTGAAAATTGCGTTTCAATTAATACATATACAAAGTTTTATATTTATCTGTCAAGCCAATTTTTCTTAATTAATAAAATAAAAACCACCTGAAACTAAAGCGTTTTCAGTGTTCATACCCCTTAAGTTTTTATTTATTGGAAATATGGACTTTCAATAGTAAATGAAAAATGTTGGTACTTAACATTTTCATCCACTCAGCTCTTCATTTATTACAAAAATTATAAATAAAATGAACAGGAAGAACAGAAGAAGCCATTTTGCTGTATCGTGAAAGTCTATTTTGGCAGAAGGATTGCCACTCGGGGCTACGGCCCACTTTGCTTCACCCTAGTTACGCTACTGCTAGAACTAAGCGTATAGTTGTTTGTGAATATTTTATACACTTAGGGAAAACTTAAAAACATAAACGGAATTTTTAAATGCTATTTTTGGATGGAAAGCCTTAATCTGATGCAATTTTACAAATATTTTTTATCATCAAATGATTTGGACAATTTTTGAAGTGCCTGTATAGATTAAAATCAAAACATAAACTCATATCAAAGGTTAATTATGGCAATAAAAAAAAAACCCATTCAGTGTAACAAAAGGTTAAACGCTATTTTTAATGAAATAAAAAAATAAAAAAGACCGTAATTGCAAAGTTCCTAATTAGCGAGAATTTCGTAAGTGTACCTGTTATCAGTAAGTCATTTTTATTCGATAACGATTACGTTTTCTAGCGTTTTTCAAAGTCATAGAGAAATTGCGTATGTTCCTGAAATTATAGTGGGCTTATTTCATGTGATGTAAAAAAATTGTCATGTTGATAAGGTTCTTTTGGTTTGTTCGCGTAGCTATTTCTTGAATTTTCTAAATTGCTTTGTTTTTGCTAATTCACTGTCTCTTACTCTCTCTCTCTCTTTTGGGGTGAAATCAAATTTGCGAACGTGACAAACTACGCGATATACAACAGTATGTGTCGGAAATACTTATAGATATTCAAGCGATCCATTTTTTAAGGGGCTTTGTTAAGGTCTAAGTTCGAATATAAGTGGATATATACATATGTATGAACATAAAACGGGATACCAAAATTAAAAAAAAGTCCCGGTGATGCACATAAAAACATCAATATAAAAATATATGATCATGCTCTGGAAAAAAATTTTATAAAACATGGTATTTTTAGAGTTCTCCAAACCATTTTTGCTTATTTGCAAACTAGATATTTTCCCAATTTTTTTTGTCCTTAAATTTTTTATACGAATGCAAAATCCTGTCGTGATAGAGCGATTCTGAACACTGATCACGGCGTGCCTGAACCCGTTTTAAGTCGAACGTAGTAGCACATCAAATTTTTTCCAAATTCTGTTTACTTATCATTCAAATGATGTATAAAAAAATTTTCGCTCGTGACACCTCGAGTAAAACTTGAGATAACCCCTTTTCTAGTCGGGCCACTTTCCCCATATAAAAAAAATAAAAAAAATTTTTTTTAACAACGACAACCAAAAATCAACATAATCATGGAGGAATACCTGGATCCTTCTTATCGATTTTTTGAGGTGTATGAATATGAGTTAGACAATACACTCCATAAAAAGTTAATTTAAAAACACTTTTTTATTCTGCTTTTGGCCAGCTTTTAAGGATTTTAAGCAAGTGTGCGCCGTGTGATCTGGATCACCTACTCTAATCTGTGCTTTTAATTTTTTTTTGGTATGTGTTAACAATCAACATGTACTCGTAAGTGTTGGAAATATTGGTCTAACAGGGAAGTCCATGGAGACTTCGTGCACTTTATCATTAAAGGAGAAAATGGTGTACAGGTATCAAAATGATTATAGCCGTGTTTTTTTTGACTCGTATATACAATTGTGGATACCTTCAAATTGCGATAACTTATGAACGGTGAGTCGTACGATAAAAAGTCCAAGGGTCTTTTTCAAGGAGAACCACATGCTCTACAAATTATTTTAATCTTTTGTAAAAAAAAATAATTATTTAGAAGTTATTTAAAAAAAAAGTGATTTTTTGCCATTTATCGGCGCTAACTAGTTTTTATAAAATACATCCTTAAAAATAAATTTTTTTAAATATAAAATGAAAGAGAACGTGATTCTCCATAAAAAAGTTTCTTAGAGTTCTATTGTGTGACTTACTGTTCATGAGTTATCGCAATTTGAAGGTATCCACAATTGTATATACGCGTCAAAAAAAACACGGCTTATAGCACCTCCCGAGCTTAGCACTGAACTTTTGTTTTATTTTTGAGAATTCTGAAATCCCCAAGCACTGTGTTTATAAAACTGATTCAAAAAAGCAGTTTTTGGAAATTCCATAATACTCCCAAAAAACTGGAAGAGGGTGTCAAAAAGTGAGTTCAGAATTTTTTAAGGTTATTTAGAGGTTCGTCATGCCGTTTTATGCGTTTTTATTTTTACATCGGCTTGATACCGGTTTTATATAACTACGTTTTCAAAAAAGCTTGGAATAAGTATATAAAAAAAATAATATCGAATTTAAAAAATACCTACAAAAAACCTATTTTCGAATAAGACGATTTGTTTGACTTACTCCATTGTCATTCTAAGCCACACTTTTGTGTTAGGCCCGGGCCCACCCGAACCCCGCACAAAACTCGATTTCAAGGACAGAGCCCGTCGCCGAAGAATAAAGGCCCGCAGGCCACGAAAAAAAATACGGCCCGTGCCCAGCTCTACTGTTGAACTCTAAAACTACATTTTGGATACCACTAATCGTTCCAAGATCTAGAATATCTTAACCTATTATATCCGGTTTTTATGGATCTTTCCGACTACTTCTTCCAAAAACTGGTTTATGATAAGTTAAAATATTCTACAAAAATATTCATTAGGTGTTACCAAAGCAAGAAATGCTTAAAACTTCAGGATGATGCGTAAAAAATGTATGCAATCCTCAGGAATGATGAAGGCGAAATTCTATATGAATTCTTCACTTTTGAAAGAAAGCAATTGTTGCTACCCTACACCAATTCGATGTAATTTTGTACACTGGCTTCGTCGTTAAAGTTAGCGTCGGCCCCACCCATACAAGCAAAATTTTGAAAATGTTGTATTACAACCCAAGGGGAAAAGAAGTGCTTCAAAAACCCTTCTAAAGTGTATCTTTTACACCAATAAGCGCTTCCGCTCCGTAAGTACTATTCTTTCTTTTTAACGTTGCATGTCATAGGATGTAAGCGCGCTTAAGCTTACCGCAGCCTTACTTCAATAGGCCTTTTGAAGCGCTTATTTGTAATGCTGCGGTAAGCGTTTTTTCTATAAAATTTAAAAAAAAAGAAAAAAAAAAAAACTGTCAGGTCCGTTCGTGTGATAGATAGAAACAAATTATTTTTACTTACATTTACCAACTCGTTATTATATTAATTATATTAAGCAAATGTTGTCCAAGCAAAATTTGACATTCGAATGCTCCTACAGCCTTACATAGAATTATCGTGTAATCAGTTTCAATTCAATTAAACAAAAGTAAATGAATAGGAGAAAGGAACATAGAAAAGTGAAATAAAAAAATGTTGAATAAAAAACATTTTAATAAAAAAAAAAATATAGCAAAAAAATAAAAAAAAAAAAATCACCCAGGCTGGGCTCGAACCCATGTTGTTCTTACTGCAGCCTTATAAAAAATCATTGTGAAGTGCTTCTAAATTTCTTTGGGGACAAGCGCTTTTGACTTGCTTGGATTAGAAGCGCTAGAAATTTTTCCTCTTGGGAGAGGTTATTATACATATGTATGCAGGTAGTTCAACCAAATTGCGCATAGACACTAGGGACAGTTATTGCTAATTTAGCTCAAAATCATTCTAATTTGGACAAGAGGGCACTATCATATCTATAAGAAAGGACATAATAATGCTGCGGTATAGGGAATTGTATTTTTGGTAAGGCCAAAGTTAGCACCCTCACTGGTTTTCCTTTTTCCATCAATTTCTTTTTGGGGAGGAGCTTATCTCATTGGGCCTATGCCTCAAAAAAGTGTAGAACCGACACTGGGCTTTGTGTTTACTTCATGTAGAATAAAGTGATTATCTTATTGTTCGTAATTTCTAATTGCTCTGAATGTTAATTATGTATGTATGTCAATCCAATTGTATCAGCATGTCAAAGCGTAAATAAAGTGATTACTGGTTACAATCGTTTAAGTAAACGAGTAATTATGTAAATAGTTATCTGTATTTGTAATTCAGAGATAGCCAGTTACGAGTTCTTTAAATTAATTATGTAGGTTAGTGAAAGCAGAATTTAGAACAACAACTTTGAGTTGAAAGTAAATCAAATCCGGTTTTGTGAAAACTCTCACACTCGAATTTAAGAATCTTTGCAAAAAGAAAGTAATTTTATTTTTGGAAATTTAACATAAGTAGGTACTTTAATTTTTATGAACTTGTTTCCATAACAAAAACGAAAAGTAGTTTATCTGTGCTCAATGTTCTTAATCGAGTTTAGAGATTACAAGTAGTAATCGTTTAATAATAGAAGGTAGCCATGCGATTATTATATCCGACTTAAAGGATATACATATGTATTCATTTCGTCCTGCCTTTTGTAACGCTTTCGACAAGGCGTGGTAAAAAGGCAGGGAAATATGTGACATATCATGTGCTACTTATTTTGTCAAAGGTAGCTCGTGGGATTGAAGTTCCGCAAAATCTGTTCTACATATATTGAGAGGATTTTTATAGGGAACGCAACTTAATTTCACACAAATACTAATCCCAATACTGCTATGCTATTCGTTTTGAAATTATACTTAGTCTCGAAAAATAAGAAAGACCGATTGCCAAGACTGAAAAGGACAAGAGATCAAGGCCTGAAAAAAGTATACAGAGTGTATCGCATAAGGCTTCGAAGCTTCTAGAAGGTGAAAGAGGAGGTCTAGACAAACAAAAGATTGCACTAGTGGGGGTTTCAAAATATACCCCTAAGGAGTTATAGGGTAAAAAATGATTTTCAGACTTGTTTTATATAAAAAAAAGTTATTGGGTCACCCTAACGTTTTAGAGGAAGTATTCTTATGGAAAAGTTTTAGTTAATTGTATGAGCTTTTTAAGAGTGTACATATTTGACTTATAGAGTTTAACTAAAAGAATTTTGCAAACTTCTAGAACTTTAAAGTTGATATTTTGAATTTTCATATTTTTTGACTTGGGGGCCATTTTAGTATGAAAAAAAAAAGGCATAACTGATATAAAATGATATTATATTCTAAACTATATCTCGAATAAAAATAGCTTTTATATTGTTTCATAGGAAATTTTTTTAACTATAAAACTGTTTTTGGAAATTTTTCTGTGAAAGTAACCGTTAGAGAGTTATTTTAAAAAAACTTATTTTCGTGACCTTTGACTATGAATTTGGGCATGTACCGCCACAGTAATTTCTAGTAATTTTTGCCAGTAGTCTTCTCTTATGATGTACTTTCGATTGATATTTATTTGAAGGAGTTAGTTTCTTCAGCTTGAGTTGCAGTACGAGTACTATAGTAATCACAATTTTCAAAACCGCGACCAACTGACTAATTACTTTACAAATTTGAAAACCCCATCCCCAGACGTGTGACGTAATTTATTTTATGGATGAATAGGGTGTATTGCATAAGGTTACGAAGCCTCAGAGAGGTGTTAGAAGAGGCCTAGACTAACAAAAAATTGCACCTGAAGGGTGGTCTAAAATATACCCTTGAAGAGTTAAAAATTCCTTTCTCACTTGTTTTACAAAAAAAACTTAGGTTACCATAGCATTTTAGAAAAAATCTTTTTTATAAAAACTTTTTGCTTTTTAAGAATGCATTTGGTTTATATGGTTTAAAAGAATTTTGCAAAGTTCTGAACCTTCAAACTTGATATTTTAAATTTTTTTCCTAAATATTGACTTTGGCAGTCATTTAGTACTTCAACTGCCTTTGACAGTCATTTTAGTATGAAAAACGTCTTGTTAAAATGCCCTTCTATATTTTTTTTGGAATCCTTGTTAAATTTCCATTAATTCGGTAGTACATTTGTCATACCAATTTTTATATCCTACACCCAGTGTATATTCACTTTGTCCTTCCATTTGTAACGCGGAGAAGGAGGCGTGGTAGGTATACAAAAGTTTGTATATTCTTGATCAGCGTCACCTCCTGAGTCGATATAGCCATGTCCGTCTGTCTGGCTGGCAACATTAGTATTTCAATGAAATTTGTCTTCGTCGTAAAAGTTAGCTCGGGGGATTGAAAATGAGCGAAATCGGTCCACGGACACGCCTCACGTTCATACAAAAAATATATTCAAAATGCAATAATAAGACCATTATTTGCAATAACAGAAGCAAAATACACATAAATACTAGGGATAGTAAGCACAACCTCTGAGCAAAAACTAGTCGAATTCGGACTAGAGGGCGTGGCTCCTCCCATACAAACAAAAGTTTCAAAATGTTATAAGATCAATAAATGCAAGCTCTTAGAAAAAATTAAGTGAACTCGGACAAGAAAGCGTGGCATCTTCCATATAAGCAAAAGTTTCAAAATGATATACTGAAAGTGTTTTTTGAGATAATCCAACCAAATTTCACTCAAGTACTAATAGCATTAATTGCAAACTCTGAGCAAAAAGTAGGCGTTTGAAAATGCTTTACTTAAAGATTTTTTTAAGAAACCCTAACCGAATTTTACTCAAACACTCAGAACAATAAATGCAAGCTCTACGCAAAATCTATGTAAGCTCGGAGAGGGCGTGGCACTCCCCATATAAGCCATTTGTTCTTATACCCTCCTAGGAGTTATGGAAGAATAAAACAATTTATTTTAATAACAACTTGTATGTACAAAAATATTGCCAAGTGTTTAATACTTAATATAATTGAAATGCAGTGTAGGGTATTTAGTTTTTGGTCAGGCCAAAGATATCGCCCTTACTAGTTTTATTTGAGGTCGGAAAAAAATACCAACTAAATGTCTGTAATACTTGTATAATGTCATTAACGTGTTTGCTCACCAATTAAATATTTTCCAAAAATACTTAATTATGCAACAAATACCGAATATCTATTAAAGAATGGTATTTTAATGTTAACTGGTTTTAGTTTGTCAAAGTACAAAATGTTGCTTTCGTGCAGATTTAGTTACGGATAAAAATTTCAATTTATAGTTCGTGCAATGTTTGGTATGTTAAGTGCATAACCTAGATAATGAATTAACGAATTACCAATATCTTAAATTGAACCTTGACATATGAAATCTTAACTGTTTGCAAATACCAGTTTTAAACACGTACACGTATAATGTTCTTTATAATAACAACTTCAAAGTTTAGTTTTAACTGCCTATCGTTTATCAACCACATTAGTTCTTTAATGGTCTAAATTAAAGACACTCTACAATGGAAGAAAAAATTAAAATATCATTTTTGATTTAAGTTCTTAAACGAGTTTTGCCATTTTCTAAAATAAATGCAATGAAATGAAACGAAAATTAAATCAGTTCAGGTTTTTGCGTTGTATGGAAAACCCAGTTTTCACGAATAAGAAAACCTCCTAAAAATCCAATAATTTGTTTTATCGAAAAATTTTTCTAAAAATCAATTTAAGTTTCTATCGCATACATTACTTGAGGTTAATAAAAATCTTCTTAAAACTCGGCAAAAACTTTATGTTTCAAAGTGCAATATCTGCTGTTAAACAAAATATAATTATTCGATTGTCTTGATGGATATCTAATTTTAGTAATATTTTCTGGCCAACCCATTACTTAAACTAAGTTGAAGTGAAAACTCTGAAGTGAAAAACACATTACTCGATGATTGTTGATTGTTAAGCCTCCACATGTCAATATTCTTCGATTTTGAAGTTTTAATAGATTCTTTTGATAAAGTACCATCTGTTTTCCTAATAAAAAAGTCATTAACTGTCTTAATTACTAAGAAATTCTTTATAAGTTCTCTGCACAAGAAATCTTCGATTGATTCTGTCTGATTTACGCCAAAACCTCGGACTATTCGCTACATTCACTTTTCTGTTTTAGCTCTGGAGCAGCTGGAAAATGACTCTGATTTTGCTAACACATAATTGTACCAGATAAAGCGACTATTTTTACAAACCTAACTATTGTATAACCCAAGAAAATTATGATTTTTTTTTACCGGAACATAATTTTTTGCAAATATGTGTCTTGTCAACGTTCACTTCTACGGAAGAACGTTAGTCGACAATTTTGTAGCTGCTTGAAGTCATTACACCCTCAAAAAATTTTATTCTTTAAATTGCGATAACTTTGAACGAGCAGTCGAAGCTGCTTTACGGCTATCCATCATGACCTTGCATTTAACAACTACCCAAATGTACGAGTGCATATATGTGTTTATTTTTTTTGCCAAATCGGAAACACGTGATTGACGTATTATTCGCAAAACTGAGTTGAAATGTTTATTTCTTTGACGCTTAGCATTTTTAGTTTTATTGGAATTTTACTGCCTCTAATCTCATTAAAAAAAATATTCCTAAGCACAACATTCTCATTAGAGTGCTTACGTATATTCATATCAGTCAAAGCAAAAGTCGACGTGTCTTTCATCACGAAAAACACGAAGTACATAGATAACGAAATTAAACCGAATACTAAATCTGCAAATAAATTACTTATTTGTTTTTGTACTAAGCAAATTTTAAATTTAACATTTGATTTTGATAAGTTAATTTATGTGTATACCGTATATAGTACCGGCCAGAACCGGTCATTTACATACATAGATATATTTAATATGAACTTTGAAAGACTGAGGGTATCGCAAAGGACCAACCATATATTCGACAAAATCGTACTGAAAAAAAAAAAAAAAAAATTTTATTTGAAAACTCATAATAACTTCTAGATATTATAACGGTCACAAAAATATTTTTTCATCTTCGATATCGGTGAATTTACACCAAAATTTATATCATATATTATTGAATGTTAGAAATTTTAAAGTAGTGTTTTTTATCGAGGTTAGATTTCAATACCGAACATAGAGCTGGAAAGCGCAGATTGGCAAAATAGCGCATTAAATCTTGCTAACGATTACTTCTAGAGAAAAATTTGATAGATATTCTTGAAGCTTATAAAATTTCCAATAAAAGTCGCCGTTGAATTATTTTCATATGACTTATGTGTAAAGAGTTATACTTATTAAAATGTGGCAAAAATTTGTCAATTGTGCATTTGGCGTATGAGTGTTGGATAACTACTTTCTGAAATATCATTCATTGAAGTAAAGATATTTCATATCCATACAACGGACTAAATTAGATTTGTATGGAATTGATATACAGGGTGTTTCGCATAAGGTTACGAAGCTTCTGGGAGGAGGCCTACACTAACAAAATTGCACCCGACGATGAGGGTCTATAATGTACCCCTGAGGAATTAAAACTGAATTTCCGACTTGTTTTAGAAAAAAAAAATTTCTTTGGTCCCCCTGGCATTTTAGAGAAAACTTTTTTGGCAAAAACTTTTAGTTAATTGTATGAGCTTTCTAAAAGTGTATTTTGCAAAGTTCTGGACCTTTAAAGTTGATATTTTCAATATTTTTCTAATTTTTTTGACTTTGGCGGCCCTTTTAGTATAAAAAAAGTCTTATTAATATACCCTTTTATAATTTTTTTTCGGAATCCTCGTTAAATCTCCTCTAGTTCGGTGATAAATTTGTCATACCAACTTTTTAATTTGAGTTCGGAAAGTAATACTTTATAAAAGGGTATGTTAATACAACCTTTTTCGTACTCAAATAAACCAAATACACTCTTAGAAAGCTCATACAATCAGCTAAAAGTTTCCCGTAAAAAAGTTTTCTCTAGGGTGTCCCAAAAAATAATTTTTTCTAAAACAAGTCTGAAAATCAGTTTTAGCCCTATAACTCCCTCCACAGGTACAATTTTTTGTTAGTCCAGGCCTACTCTATCACCTCCCAGAAGCTCTGATACACTTTATATGTGACCAACCAATAAAAAAGGTACCTTATTTTCACAAAATAAAAAATCGTTTTTTTTTTGCATTTTCTAAAAAAAAAACAATTTTGAATAAAATGACACCACGATCACTGGATAATTTCACAAATTTACTGAGTTGTGGCATTTTTAAACTTAAAATGAAAAACGCAAGTTTGTAGATATCGAAGTTCAAAGTTTGTCAATTATCAATTTTTACAGGATAGAGGCTTGGTAAGACCACTTTTATTGGTATTTGTTATTTGATAATCGACTTCAAATCAGTTGTAAAATGTTCAGAGCATGTCTAAGCACTGAATTCCACCTTTAACTGAAAACCGGTAAAATTTACCCTATCTCTTATTGTCAGCTGTACTGCTAAACTTTGTGAGTGAAGATAAGATACCTTTTTCACTGGACGGTCACATATATTTATATTGAAGTTGAGATACTTTTACTTCAATAGTTGATAACTCGAAAAGAAAAAAAAAAACAAATTTGAAAAGCTAAATGGTCAATTTTAATAAGGAAGATTATGGATGTGTGCCATATGCCATGACAGAGAAAAATGGTTGCCAGATTCGGAAATTTATCCAGTTATCGAGATCTCGTTCAACATTTGTTCTCTTAAATTGTTGTGCACTATATTATTTGGCCTTATGCTTCTACTAGGAGTTAAAGGAGAATACATAGATATTATTGGTAAGTAGTAATTACTATTTAAATGACTAACATACCTTTCATGTTTTAAGCACTTTAATTCATACTTGACAGACAAATAAACTTATAAGTCTTATATGAGGGGCCTCAAAAATATGTTCCATACTTTTTACTAAAAAATAAAATTTGAATTTGAATAAAATTTAAAATTTCATGGATACAAACTTGCAAAACTACATTCGATACGGCCTTCCTTTCGCATACACGTGTTCATTAATTTGTTGTTTATTAAATACTACGCGTTTTGTTTTGATTTTTAGCACCGAGGTGTGAGGGACTTATCTTATATCTCACACACAACATTGAAAGTAATGCGCAGATACAATACTATGGTGGTGGAGATAAACAAAACATGCTCTCTATATACATTTCCTCTGAGTTCTTGGTGATACTATTTATGTTTCATTTTTTTTTTTTTTTAAAAAAACATCTGTTTTTATTGACTTTAATTAACAATGTTTCAATGGTATTGCTTATTTTCATTATCGCGAATAATTAGCTATTACATCAGACTCTGCTGCAAACACGTGCTAGAATTTTGTTCGCCTATTCGCTTGCTAAGTAATTGTGCTTAGTAGTAGTTGTGCTTAGCGGCGCTAATTTATCATGCATTCATTCAGTGTTAAGAATTTACTACGCAAGTTTTTCTGATGCAATTATTCAAATATGTACAGGAGATACACTTAACATCACCAAATTTAATTTTAAAAATTTAAAGTCAAAGAAAACTTTCAATCTTTTGTACTTTTAGTGCTCGTACGTAGTCTGCACGTTTTTTGTCATTGATAAATGTATTTTTTTTTTTAATTGCAAAAATTACCACAATTTTTTATTTAATGCTTTGACTCCGCCAATAGCACTGCTCAACGATAAAAAATTATCTGAGTATGGACTATGTAATTATTAATCCTTGCTGTACACAAAGTAAGACTGCATTTAAAAAAATATTTCCAGCACGTCTCAGTTTGCAAATTGTATGACAAATTCGAAATCAGGATTTATATCCGTGCGAAAATGAATTAAAAAATTTATAGCCGTCAGAATTTCAAAGATGCAGAAAATAGCGAGAATTCCAAATTCGAAGAAATTTTGAAGTCGGTTTTGCAGAATTTTTTTAAAGTCCGTTTTATTGAGGAACTTAGATAAAATCAAAAGACTGAAATTCGTTGAACAGTGTAGTCGGCCAAACGGCATAACTTTCTTTTAATTTTTATTTTACGAACTTTAAACAAAAAAAAAAATTTAAATAGTTAATATTACACAGTGCAACATTTTTGAGATCATCGAATCCAAACAACTTTTTGAGTGCTGTTCCTGAAAGTACTTGATGTTACTAGTAAAACCTTATCTGGCTCCAGGTCGGATTTTATAGTACTGCATATATTTGGGTTCAAACTTGCTTTTTCTAAGTTGCCACATTTATATCTCGTAAGCCGTTTGAGATTTTGTTTTCCTGTTTTCAATAAAGCTGTAGCGGCTATAGGCTGAGGAAAAGAAAGTGTTCAACAAACTGGACCGAAAATTTGGGTCTTGATCCTCAAATTCACAAAAACGCCGAAAAATTTTATTTATAATTATAAGGTCATAGCTACCAAATCGTTCCGTATTTGCCTAACAATTAAAGCAAAATTGTAGCCAAGACTAAAGCAACTATTTAGAGCATGTCAATTGCGTTCCAGAACTTCTTGATACTGTTTTTTGCGCCTCGAAATCATATGATCCTTACATCTGAGGTGTATTATGTGTTCACCAAACTTGTGTAAAATATAACGAGGAATGGTTAGGGTGGCGGCAATATTGCCACACGTAGACCGCAAGGGTCCATAGTGACGAGGAATACTTTTGTGGAAATTTTTAACCCTTTACATCCCGCATACCTGTCCTATCGTTTAGACCATAGCAGTCTTGGTTTTGATATTGAGTCTTGGTCTTGATCTTGGTCATTAAGTCTTGGTCTCGGTCTTGGCCTTGGTCTTGAAAAAATTTCTAATGATTGTTGAGTATTCAAAATTTCCAAACCATATTTTTACAAAGCAGTTGGTTTTTTTTAAAATGCCAAATTTCGAATTGAGATATGATTTTATGCTTGAAAGGGGCGTGACATACCTATTAACTATAAATTCGTAAGACTTAAAAGCAGTCTTGGTCTTGATGATCTTCCTGAGCAAGACGAAGACCATAGAAGTCTTGGTCTTGCAATGATATCAGCGTCTTCGTCTTGGTAATTTTGCAAGACCAAGACTAAATTTGCTCATCACGAATTCCGGAGGCCATACTGCAAAATGTCATCAAAAATATGGCCGAAAGAGTGAGATATCAACGGAATAGTCGCGGTGAACATATCGGCGAAATAATTTTCCACACATAATCCTATTGTGTGACCTTTCGAACGAAATAAAATATTGCGAAAAATTCCGAACCGTTTGCGTTTTATTCAAAATAATGGAACATGCTTTAATCTAAAATGCAAAAAGCAGAGTGATTTGGCATGGAATGCCCCATATGTAAATCCATAAATTTTTTTACAATCAATACTTAAATTGAAGATGCGTGGCAAAATTTGAATGCCACAAAATTGTAACAATAACAAACCAATCCGATGTTTACCGCTGAGTAAACATTCCCACGTTATCACTGCAATGCATGCACACAGTAAAATCTAAAAGATAGATATTCCAAATAAAAATAAAAAAGAAAACCATGTCATCAAATTGTTTCCGGTAACAGACATAAAAAATATCACTACAAAAAGGAATTCCTATGTTGGGATTTCTTTTCTTTTCGGTTTTTAACTTTTGACCCAAAAAAAAAAACCTAAAAACATCGGAAGGAATACACAGGCACATTTTTCCTAATTACATTAGACAATGCCATTAGGTAACCGATGCATTAGGTGCTCATTATGTTAATTGATTTACAATAACTTAAAAAAAAATATTGCATTCACTTAAATCGATTGGAATTTAAAGTTAAAAGGCATAGAAATTAACATTTGGTTACTAAAATTAAAGGACAACAAATGTAACATCCTTCCGGTCTTTTGTAATGCCATATCGTTTGTTGTGAAGAGGAAAATGAATTACTTTGAATGCCAAAATTGGCAATGTAAAAATTGTATGGCTTTAATAGGCCGAAAAACATTGAATAAAATTTAAAGAAAATAAATGGGAAATATCCCGCCTACATGTATTGTTTGCCCTTTCAATCGTCAACGCACATTTAAAATCCCATCAAAATTATGACAAAGACTAAATATGTAGACCGAAAAATATTTCGACATTAATAGAACTAACCTGCATGACCACAAATGCTTTCTGGTGGTGATAACATACCTGCACTGAGAAAACAATTTGTTTTTATTCAACGAATAGAATATTGATTCACGATAACTCCCATTATATTTTATCGCATATCGAGTTATGAATTTTTAAACAGAAGATATTTCAGCCCCCATACAAAGAACGAAATTACCTTATCCGATGGCTACACCAGGATTGACACAGCGTTTTCCCCAACTTCATGCAAGGATATATCGAAATCCTGCAGGTATATTGAAAATTCAGAGGATGCAGTTGAATTCAGCGTCGAAAAGTACTCAAGATTGCATATGAGAAATTAAAAGTTCGATTTGGGACTCTTTTTTCCTGCGTCTTTTGGCATTACTTAATACAAAATCAAAGCAATAGTCGACATAATAGTTGCATTTGCGTAGTTTCGGCTTCTGAAAACGAAAGTTGAGTCTCCTCAAAACCCAACCAAACATTTGTGTCAGCCATTCCAGTAAGCCGTTTGTTATTGCAAATGAGTCAAATGCAACACATTTTCATTACGTAAGTGCGAAATCCAAAACGTTAGTGATAATACTTATCCTCCATAAGTTCCTTAAGTTACGTACATTCTTATCAATTTGCTGCTTTTTTGGAAATAGTGGTCAGAGTTCACATTTGCGCGTCTATGTTCTTCAAGGATGGTACACGGAGAAAAATGAGTGTCATGACTTTTACTCCACTCGAGTAGTAAAAAAATCAAGTAGTTAACACTAAATTTCAATTATAAATAAACACTAAATTTCAATTACAAATAAAATATATTGAAATAATAAGATAATACTCACTTTAAATTCCCTACATTTCCCTATATTGAGTAAATTATGCTTTCATCCAGAAAAATGTGTAACTATTTTTACTTTATAATTCATGTAAAAATATTTATGTGAAATTTACTTATGTACAAATTTTATAACTGTTCATCATATAGCATAGTTTGCTTGAACTCGGTTTTACCGCGATGTCGTCCCGCTCCAAATTTTTTTATGCAAAGTTATTCACTGGGGTCTAAATATATAGAAAAAGTTTCTTTTGAAATTAGTCAGAGAGCTAATCAATTTTCAGGGTCGAATTTCAATTACCAAATGGTCTTCACATTGCTTCTGTATTTGATCCCTTGTGCCGCGTCTGGATTCTAATTGATTAATATGGATAAAGAAAGTGTCCATTTGAATCGATTTGGATCGATACAATCCAGACCACGAAACTTTTGGATTGAATACCTATCCATTTTAATCTATTTCAATCTAATGGATTGAAATAGATTTGAAAAATGAAAAATGAACTTATTATTCGAGCAATCTTTTCACTTTTAAAATGGCATTTACTTGATGTTTATAAAGTGGAGTAACAAAAAAAGTTTACATATAGTAAACTTAAAAAAATGCAGTTGGAATAAAACGGATTAGACTGGATTGACATTGATCGCGCTTTTTTTTCTAAGTGCATACTTGGATTGAAAAGGACTCAAATGGATTGGAGTTGGACTTAAATTCCAGTGAGAAATACCACAATCCCAGGAACCCGCGATATTGTTCATGCCCAAATATTATGTCCTTAATGATCACAAATCAGCAAAGTTCAGTTATTGCAGGAAATTATTGAGTATCTTGTTGGGTTTAAAATTGATTTAACTGGATTGACGGACTCAAATGGATTGTAGTTTTACTTTAATTCCTCGCGTGGTGCGATTGGATCTTGCAATATTTCAAGTTGCATTCATCAAGTACATCTGGTACAAAATTCTGGATCCAGAAAGATTAATAGATGGCGTCTATTTGAAACCATTCCAATCTTTCGTAACAATCTATATTCCCTGACTTTAAATGGATTGATCCAATTTTTAGTCCAAATTTATCCGAGAATTCTGGTACACAACTCTGGATCAGAATAGATTGTCAAAATTCAATACATTTCAATCCAGACACGGCGCAAGGGATCCCAGTAAAATCTTCGTTTACATGTAATTGATCGAGTAATCTAAAAAATTGTTTGCATCGATTACTTTCTGGGTTACATAAGGCATTATTTTAACACATGTATGTCATTTGGCGTTATCGATTACCCTAATAAAACACTCGCTTACATGTAATCGATCGGGCAATCGAAAAAATTATTTGTATCGATTACTTTCTGGGTTACTTTTACGTAACATAAGCACTAAATCAATGTAGTAGGACGTTGTAGATATATAGGGTTCTGTTTTGGGCCAAAAGTTCATCAGGGGAAACATTATCTGAAATATCATCTTTTTACTACATATTTCTTTTGAAATATAAACGAATATTAAAGTAAGCATGACTTTAAAATCAAAAAATCTTAAGTAAAAAACTTTCGAAATGATTTATGTTCTCACATTACCCATGTAATTGAAAAAGTATTTCATTATTTATTGTATTATATGTACAATAATATATAAAATGTTTTAACATTCAACCTCAGAAACTATTAGTAATTCGGAAAAATGGTCATATTATAATATGTAGATAGCTAACTGAATTTTTAAAATCACTAAAAAAACATTTGTAGTTCAATTTACTTGATTCAACATTATGATGGCATTTATAGAATAAGCAGCAATGATAAATGTTGAATCAAGTAAATCGAACCGTATTACGCGTCTTTTTGATGAAATTGGATGTCTTTATAATGTATAAATCGTTATATCTCAAGAGGTGATACGAGTTCCACTCTTAATTTAATGAATATTTAAATATTGATTTTTAATTGAACTTTTAGTCATATATTTGCAAAGATCGATTTACATATAAATCTATCAATGCATTTTCTAACACATAATTATGACAAACTAAAAAGATCGCCACAATGACTAATCAGACTATTTTTGTTGTAATTATAATTATATTTATATTACTAAATTAATTATAATTGAAAAATTGCAAGTTGAAAACTTTTGTGTTTTTGGCCTGGGCGGGAGTTGAACCAAGGACCTCCCGGTTGGTAGCACAAGTCGTTAGACCAATGCACCATCCTTGCCCGGCTGCGAATCCGACTTTTGCCAGTTTTGTTTGTGTGTTAATACGTAAGCCTTGATGTCATAATTGTTGTTTGTGTTATTTATTGATATTTGGTATAGCTATTCCATTGGAATTAGATTCAATACCGATTGGTCGATGGCAAGTATTGCCACCTTATCAGGGCGTGTAAAGAATTTTTTTTTAAAAATGAATTTTCAGTATATAAATGTCATTAAGTAACATTTTCCGGTTTTTAATTTTTGAAAATTTTTTCTTATAACTTTTAAAATAACTTTATTTTGTCAAAAAATCTACCATATGTAGGCTTTTGTCTGCTTTTTATTTTATAACAATTGCTTGTGTGGCTTAGGACCAGTAATTATTTCTAAAAAGAGCTGCGATTAGCAAATTTTCTTAATAGATTTTTTTTTTCGAAAAAAAGTTTGACTTTAACAAGCTGTAACACTTACAAATCAAACTTGTTTTCAAAAATTTTCAGGGGATTTCTTAACTGGATTTTTTGCTGTAAAATGCCATAAAAAAAAATTTTAATTTTAAAGAAAAAATTTTTACGCAAATGCCTTTTATCGCAGCACTGTGAGTCGTCACTATTATGACTTGAAGTTCTAGTAAAATTTACTAGAAACAAGTAGTACAAACTATTTTCTTTTCTCCGTGTAGAGAGCCGTGAGCTGATGTGGAGTCCTTAAACTACGGGTGTCTTCTACCCTGCCGTATTTGGTTTCTATCTCGATTTTTGCATTGAAATTTTCGGTGATGAGTTTTGAGTTGTTTTCCAAACAGGATCCGCAGGCTTTGCATAGAGTATCATAAGATTCTTATTTGTTTTCTACTGAGACACATATTAAGATAACGTTATTAAAAGAAGAACACAACCAGGGGAAACATTAGCTTAAAAATTAATAATAATAGATCGGCATTACATTTCTTACGGATACTCATATCTTAAAGTTTTGAGGCAACTATGTGAAGTTTTTACTATATCTAGTATAATTGCTAATTGGTGTTGTTTTTCATTTTTCTTTGTGGAATGTTGATATTATGTGAAGGGTATCTAAAACTTTATTAAAGTAGTTAATTGCGCTTAGGAACTTAACTGCAACGTCTAAGTCAGAAGATTGAGAAGTATACTTTTTTTTTTATTCAAAGCTAATATTTGAAGTTTCCGAGGTATGTGCTATACGTTCTAAATGTTAAACACCTCGACAAATTCTGAACATTTAAGCCTTTTAAGCAGCTTTCGATATATGTACAATTTCGGAGATTTGTAATATTAATATAAAATACATACTTATTAGCATTGGTCGAATTGTACATACAAAATTAATGTACTTCTCTTCGATTAATCATCTGCCAAACAGAAAAATACAACGTATCAAAATATTTGGCATTTTTTTCTTCAAATAAAAATAAAGCAGATTCGCATTCTCATCACAGACGAATAAAGCAAAAACATCTTGACAAATAATTGGCAACATTCTCTGTAGACAGTGTGGCATTTCATTTAAAATACTAACAGTATGTTCCTATATCAGAGATTTTGAAAACAACAATATAAACAAAAACCTTTCGCAAGTTTTAATATTTTAAAAATAAACAATTTACCTTCATAGTTTTTGAATACACAGAGTTGAAATATGAGGAAATATCTGATAGCTTGACGCATAGAAAGCAGGAAGTATCAGTCCATTGCGTATTGAATAAAAATAATGGGTACAACATTAATTAAGGAAAATGCATTAAAAACAGAAATAAATCAATTTTCAAATTTAAATGAATAGGGTGGATCAATACTTTTATTTCTATTATTACTAAGGGGGCGTTTGAATATTTTATAAGAAGACTCAGGAGACGGGGGTTTTATAAATATTATGTAACGTTACTTTTTCTTATCATTTTGAGAAGGGAGAATCACAATTCCTTTATTTTCACTTTTATGGAGGAAGATTGTTCTAAAATCATTGAAAGTCTTCTTAAAGCACTTTTCTTCATATTGCCCAAAAACTACCGGCATCATCACTTTACTCCTAGGGGATGGAAATCACTATTCCGATTGCTCAGCTAATTTTGATATGAAAAAATTCCTTTATCAATCACTGAAGCAGCTTACATCAGACTAAGGTTTTCTTATACTCTGAATTCCCCTCTATCCATTCCTATCCTATACAAACAGTTTTTTAATAATTTGTCACAAGTACTAACAGCTGCGAATATTTCTGTAGTAATTGCAAAATTTTAAAGTCTTTCTAAAACTTCGGATACCTGTAGCCCAACACGTATTCTTATAACCATATCCACCGAAAATATTGCTGAACATATCACAGATTATCCGAGAATGTCGATTTGAAGGCGTTCTCAGAGAATGCCTGGGAAAAATATATGGCGGATCCGCCAAAACAATGCTTGTTAGAGATGAGCAAACTAAGACCCAGACTGCTATTGGTATTGGTCTTGTTCTTGATATTGGACATTGCATCTTGGTCTTGGATTTGATATTGAGTCTTTATCTTGGTCTTGGGCATTCAGCCTCAGTCTGAATCTTGGTCGTAGTTATAATTTTGGGTCTGGTCTTGATCTTGGCCTTAGAAATAAAAAATTATAGAAAAAATTGCTAAAAGCGTGATGCCCCTATTAACTATGTATATACAACCAAGAATAAAAAGTATTCTGCAATGGTCTTGGTCAAAATGATAAGGCATACCAAGACTGCCATTCGGTCTTGGTAATTTAAAGTTATAAAGGTTGTAACGCCCCTGCGGAATTTGGCATATTGAAAATCCAACACTTGGTATTAGTCTTGGTCTTGAAATAATATCAGCATTTTGGTCTTGGTCTCAAATAATTACCAAGACCAAGACTCATGATCAAGATTGATTTTGCTCACCATGAATGCTTGTACAGTATATAAAGGTTTAACAAGTCTTATAGAAACCGGGTAGATAGTAAACATATTTTTGAAAATATTTATTCATTTGAAATTTTTTCATAAGCTTCAAAGATTTGCTCATTACACAAAGATTTAATTTTTGTTTTTAATTATTGTGTAAAAATGTGCATATTTTGAACATTACGAAAAATCTAATAAATTGTAAGTTAAGTGCATTACACACAAGGAATGCGGCAAAATACACTATGCAACAAATGAGTAAAATTTTTTTCCCCAGGGAATGCCATTATTCATTTTATATGTAAAATGGGCTGCTGATTCCGAAAATCTCATTATTTTTTTTTATTTCGTGTCGTTTTTGAGATATCGGTCATTTTCGGTTTTTGGGCCAAAAAAAAAAGATAGTTCCATTTAAATACAAATATCTCAAGAACCAATGTTTATATTCAAACGTATTATATGTCATATTAAAGGTAATTAAATTACCTACAAATGATATTCACATCACTTATTAATTGGTTTGTTAGTTTCGGCGAAATAAATTGATTTCTAAAAAAAATATTTTTTTTTTTCGAAAAAATTAACAAAAAATCAAAATCAACTGCAGATTTATACAAGAAGAAATAAATTTTTTATAATTTTTTTTTTTTGTATCATAGACTATTATTTGTGAAGAAAATAAGATACCACTTAAAAAAATCGATGGAAAATTGCAAAAGTTGTATGCAATTCATTGAAAAGTTACCAAAATGCGTTTTTCCCTATTTTTTTCGTTTTTTTGTAATAATTGAACTGTATGATCCTTACATTTGAGGCGTATTATGTGTTCAATAAACTTATGTAGGATATTACGAAGAATATTTTTGTAGACAATTTTAACCCTCTAAAACCCCCACATGTGGGTCATTTTGACCTAAATGTGGGGGGTCAAAATGACCCACTTGTAAGGGTCTTAGTGGGTTAAAATTTTCTACAAAAATATTCCTCGTAATATCCTGCATAAGTTTACCTCAAATGTAAGGATGATATAGTTAAATTCATCGATTTAACACAAGAATGCGCTATTTTGGTATTTTTCATATACAGTGGATTAAAAAACTTCAAAAATCGATTAAAAAAAAATCTGACGTGCTGGAGAAAAACGACGAGACACGGGTATTTTTTTTTAACGCCTACTTTAAGAATTTTTTTGGTTTTCTCATGTGTTTTACAAAAAGTTTTAATTATCGAACAGTTTATTACAAAAAAACGAAAAAAATAGGGAAAAACACATTTTGGTAACTTTTCAATGAATTGTATACATATGAAATGGCATTCACTGGGAGATTTGGCTGTTGGATAGTGATATTAAATAAAGAAATGAAAAACTATTTTGAGAATAAATAATAATAGCGATACACGTCACGTATGAGTATTCTGACCAATTTTTTTTTTTACCATTGGTCGTGTAGACTTGAATGAAAATTATTACCTGGTTGAGATCCGTTGCAAAAGACAAAACGAATTTCAGGAAGGATTTTTGCCTAGCGTTTTCTCATCTAAATTTAGGTTTGGTGCATTCATTTTGGAGTAGTTGGACAAATTTGCATGTTGTTAGTTCAGTTTACTCGAATTATGTCAAGACCCGGTAATGTGAGAATTTTCCACAAGCACAGCAATTATGGTTTTGCTAATGCCGATATCAATTTACTGATATCAGCTGATGCGGATGCTGATATTTTATGGAACAAAAAGCAAACAGTTTCCAGTTTTTTTCTCTTTTTTAGAGAATAAGAACTTACATTATTCTTTATTTAATTACAGTACAAATTTAAAATTTATTTCAAAAGAAATTTCACAAATTTTAGGTAGAAAAATTCATTAAAATCGGAAATAACACTTTACAAAAATACATATATGAAGCAAAATACGCCAAGTGTACCAGCTGAAAATTTTTCGTCTCCGATTTCGCTCAAATTTGGCAATATGGTAGACCCGGTATTCAAATCCGGGAGGATTTGGCCCAAGTACCATTTGTTGTTGAAATCCAGGGTGTTGAAGTTGGCGTTTTTAGTCATTTTCATGAAAAGGGCGTTTTTTCAAAAAATTATAGCTTACACTAAAGTTTGTAAATTGATAAATCTAAGTTACTGGTCCCATTCATTTTGAAGTGTTCTTTTTATAGCTCATGGCTATCCGATGCGTTTGGTTAAAAAAATAACACCTTATCCTGGAAGTGTACCATATAACTGAATACAGCGCATTTCGGAATTTGAAGTAAGGTTGCTCGGAAAGTGCTATTTGTTTTGTTTACAGTGAGTTAAGAAAATCCGTTTGGCCAAAAAATGGAAATTTCATGAGAAGGTTTTCGTTGGGTTATTTTTCACAACTTTCGACGTGGGTTATCGCAACAAGAATGTGTCGGTGAACTCAGTTCTTGGTATGGCGACAAAGCACCATCAAAAGCCACAGTACATCGCTGATTGACGTGGTCGTAGTTCGGTCGCCGACGAATTTCGTGAAGGTCGTCGAAAATCGGTTGTTGTGCCACAAAACATCGATACAGTGCATGAACTGATAATGCAAGATCGTCATGTGACATATTGTGAGATAGAGGCATCCTTGGACATTAGTTTCACTTCAATACATTCGATTTTGCATGAACACTTAGTTGTAAAAAACGTTTGTTCTAGTTATAAACCCCATTATTTATCAACCGCTTAAATTATCAATGGAAAAACTGATTTCTTAAGCTCACTGTAAACAAAACAAATAGCACTTGTAAATCAAAACGTTGTGAGTACGTTTATTCTAAAAATGTCAAACTTTATTATGGTGTTTCCAGATTTTAGCTATTGACGTTAGTGTTGCCAGTTCCCGAAATATAAGTAATGCCTCCCGTTGGAAGTCCAAAACACCATAATCAGCTACAAAATTTGAGAATGTAAAACCAACTCTAAATTTGTGCAATAGGTCGATGATCAGTAAAGAATATTTAATAAATACATAAAAGCTTTGATGGTTTTTATTGATGAGGATGCTGATATTTATTTTATGCTGATTGTCAGCTGACTGCTGATTCTGAGCTGATATCAGCAATAACACTAATATATAACAATACAAAAATATTAAGGCTTGAGCTTACTTTAGCGATACCTAATGCTGAGAAACCGTTATAACTCAAAAACCGTAACTCAGGCTTACAACTTTTATAAAACAATTTTGTAGGCTGTTAAAATACTTTTCATTTGACGCTTATCTAATTCAAATTCATCAATCAATTCCCAACTTATACCGGTTTTTCTAAAAGCTAAGTCCCAGTCTTTTGATAGCTATATCTCCGAAACTATATCCAGTCGACATTTTTTGTTGTTGTTACTAATTTCTAAAAAAAATCAGATGGGTGTGGATAATGTAAACTTGTTCCAATAATAGTATTAATTAGTACCATCATTGTCGAATACTTATTATTTTTATTATTAAATTTTTATTTTCATAATAAATGATTTCGCCTCATAGTTAAGGTGGGAGAATGTATTGTATTTGACAGGCGCTAATGCATTCCTGCAATGTTTCATTAAATTTATTTAAATAACGCAGACTCGTGTTGCAATCAAAATAATCAATGTTTTTACTAATGCATATTAGAATTGCAATGTTTTTAGGGCGATTCAAAAAATTTAATTAAGTTTAAATATAAAAATGCTAAGCACTAATGGGTAAGTGGGGTAGATTTATACAGTTTTGACTTCTTGGCTAAAAAAAACAACAAACTAACATCTTATTCAAAATAACTAAGCGTATACTGTTGATTAAGCACGATATTGGGCTTCTGAAGTGCTGCAGGCTTAAGTTAATATGATGCATCAAATTATGGTAATGGCAGATTTTCTAGAAATATTCAGAATGTACGAATGTGACCCATATGAGGGGTATATTCGTAAATAACTTAAGCCAATCTCGGAATATTGTAGGGGGCTTTCACATACCAATCGTTGAATGCTAGTTTAAGTTTTGACTTAAATGGCCCAAGCACTAATAGTTGGAGACGGCTTGTATGGTGAGACTGAATGATAAACTATCCTGTTGTCGCAAGTATAATTAATTGTATCTATTGAGACATCACTTCCACCACTGTCGACTTTGGAGCACAGCGCATGATTTTGGACGAGTTTTAGTAATTCCAGAAATTCATTGGAGCTCTTACCATTTTAATCCATACTATTTATATAAAAGCCCTATGTAAGGCTGTGGAGCAAAATACACCGAACCGATTTTAATATTTTTTTTAAAAAAACTTTCTAAAACAACCGGGTAACGACACTATCTCACACACAAAACTCGGCATATCGACTGAAATATCCACGATCCGGAACAAATGAAAGCGATTCTAAAGTAACTTCAATTCATCAAAATTTTAAGATTTGTATATGCCATGAGGGGTAATTATCAAAAGATTCCACTCAAGAATATAAAAAAAACATCCAAAAATAAAAACAACCAAAAAAAAAAAAAATCAAAAAAAAAAAATATGCAATAAAAATATTACAACATTAATTTTTCATCAAAATAATTATCTCAATTTAATAAAATCGATGATTTTTTATATAGATATTTATTTTTAGACATTTTTTTATTGGATGTTTTTTTTGGATGTTTTTTTTTTTGAATATTTTTCTTTGGATGTTTTTTTTTTGGATATTTTTGAAAATTGATTTATCAGTAATGCAAACTCAATATTTATAAACATTTTTGGACTTTTACCAATATATAGGATGTTTTTCGATACACTTGGACTTCTAACGTTTCTTCAATGTATTACGATACTTTTGGACTTCTAGGACTTTTACCGATATTTTGGATGTTTTTCGATACACTAGGACTTTCGATGAATTTCAATTTCGAATTTTTTTAACTTTTTTTTTCATTTTAAATGTTTATCGATATATTTGGATACGATTTGTGCTAAATGGACAAACATATCCAAACGAAATATTGATATATTGGCTAAAAATACTTCTATGTATCTTAAACTTCCAATAAAATGAATGCCCTCTTGACTTAATTAAAACTATTTAACAAGTGTATTTTCTCACAAAGTCAAAAAATCGAAAAATCGAGTTTTGCAAAGTTTTTCACCAACAAAAATTTTTCATAATTATTTCCTGAACTTAAATTAATATCATCTGATAGTCCTATAATTAAGGAATAAACTCTTAAAAATGCAACCCATTTGCTTTAGTATTAAAGGTTTTATGGGTAGCTTAATAGAAAAGTTGCTAACATGTATCCAGTTTTGTCCATCACTATTAGAGCGCCCATATGTGCGAAATTTTGATTTTGTTTGCTCCTCGTCCATTTCCTGAAATTAGAGGTCAAAAAAATAAGACCTCAAAAAAAAATTTGGATTCGGTAGTGGAAAAAATCCAGCCTGTTTTCGATGAAAGGTCGAAAAATTGACTAAAAAAAGGCAAGTTGCTTTGACGGCCCGTTGCTTCGAAACTATTCATTTTTTCGCAATGTTTTTAAGAAAACTTTTGTAGAGAATGACTAGGTCAAAATTATTTTCTTAAAAAGTTTTGGTCCAAAAATTAAATATGTTGCTATTTCGGTACAAAAATTTAATTTTTTTAAGAAAATTTGCATGACTTTTTTTCTATAAATTGGTTTTTTGTAGTATTCAAAGGGCGGAATATTTGTTCTGGAATTCTGGTATTGTAGGGAATCAAATGTTGATTAAATTAAATGAAAAATTATTAAAAAATATTAGTTTTTAAAAATGAACCCGTTTCAAAGTTGAAAAAAAATGTATTTTTTATTTTTTTCTTCTTAATTTTGAAATTGATAAGAAAAAATTTTGGAAGTCATATTTTCTAAGCTAATTTGGGGTCGCTGAACACGAAAACAGCATTTATTTTTGTTTTAGTGCGTTTTTGGGCGGTTCTAGCAGAGACAATCGAAAATTTCGATTTTCGTGCACGAAGCCCAGAAAAAAATTTAAATCAAATTGTCATGAATTCCACAAAGGTGTTTAGTTACACGTGAGTATTAACTGAATAAAAAAAAAATGTTTTCAAAATCAGTTCATCGAATGGTTTTTAAGATGAGGTCGAAAAACGGTATTAAACCAAAATAGTCATTTTAGATGTATATATTGACGCGAAATCCGAATCTGGACGCAAAATTCCTGTATCACTTATGGTTTGTGAGATATCTTACCTCAATGTTCAAAAACACGATTTTTGAGGTTGTGTAGAACACGCACGATATCTTTTTGGTCTTTTCTATGAAATACATCATTTAGTACTGTTTTTCTTCAAAATGTGCTATAAAGTGATCTTGTATGATTTTTTTTTTTAAAAGTTATGACCATTTTAAAATAACGTTATAAAAGATATAGCAACATGGCAATTGCTATAGAGAATCCACACATTATTTTTAACTTTCATGATGTCATTTTAAAATGGTCATAACTTTTTGGAAAAAAGTCGCACAAACCCATTTCATAGCTCATTTTGAAGGTAAAAAGCAGTTCTAAGTGATGCATTTAATAAAAACTAGCAGTACATTTTCTTGCATCCAATAAAGCAGCAATTAAAAGAAAAAAATTTAAATTTTTTATTTTTTTCTAATTTTGGGACCGGCTCCATACCTTAAAACTTAAGATTTTAAAATAATTTTTTTTTTAAATTAAACAACATCTAATTATCTACAATATAAGAATTCCAAAACAAATATTCCGCCATTTAAAAATTACAAAAAACCAACTTGTAGAAAAAAATCGAGAAAATTATCTTAAAAAATTGAAATTTTGGACCAAAACTTTCTAAGAAGATAATGTTGATCTAAGTCATTCTCTACAAAAATTGTCTTGAAAACATTGCAAAAAAAAAAGAGTAGTTTCGAAGTAACGGGCAGTCAAAGCGACTTGCCTTTTTTTTAGTCAATTTTCCGACCTTTCATCGAAAACCGGCTGGGTTTTTTCCACTACCAATTCCAAATTTTTTTTTTTGAGATCTTATTTTTTTGACCTCTAATTTCAGGAAAACGACGGGGAGCAAACAAAATTACAACTTTGCATATTTCATATATCTTGTGGGCGCTCTAATCACTATACATATTTTATATCCCTCTTATTTTTTCTAATCAAAGAGTTATTTAAATAAAAATTCGACCAAACGTTTTTATCCTTAAAAACGAAGATGTTGAGTTTTTTGAATTTAAATGAAAATAATTAAAAGCACAAAAAATCAAAATTCTTTGTACATATGTACCTACTATATTACTTTTTTTCAGCACATAGTTATTCGTACATATAAGTTACAAAATGTTTAGTCTACAAACATCTTCAGGTGCTCTTAACAATCATTTTTCGCAGCTGTACTTTTGCTAACTCAACATTATCTAAGGTGGTCGTCATGTAACAGATATTTCGCCACCTTGATTATGTTGCAGTTTTTGTAAGACAATTGTTCATTTTTTACGCACCACATGTGTTTACAGGAATGAAGAGAGTTTTTTTTATGTACTTTTTAGGATAACAGTTAAAAGGTCAAAGGTACCTATGTATACGTATTGATCCTGCGTGTGGTAGGATTGCAAGAGCATTTTTCTGTATATGTCTTATTGATTTGCTTTGTATTTAATTTCATTGATATTTTTGGTAAGGACACATATTTTCCAATTCAGGCTGAAGAACTTTAATGAAGTTATTAAAATTAAAAATAATAAAAAAGAGTTATTTTTTAAAACAAATGTTCTTCTTAAATCAAAGTACCATTATCGTATATATTTAATATTGAAGTTCGAAACATTATTAGTATATATTTTAATGAAGAAAAATGATTTTTAAATTGAGGCCAACAGAAAAAGACCCTAATTTATAAGACCTGAAATAACCTAGAAACTGTGATTCAATACATGAGCCTTTTCCAGTGGTTTTGCCTTAGCATATTGGTTTTCTGTTTTTAACAAAAACATTCCCTCTTTTTACTTACATATCTGAAAAAATTTTTGCAAAAAGCAACTAATTTTTAGTGAATTAAAAATACTTGCTCTAAATTCTACAAATCGTTTCAGAGTCAATTGAATTTCAGCCTAAATGTTTAATCACTATTTTTTCCTGACATTTTCGTAATTATTTAGCGCAAGTTGTTGAAATGCATACTGCCAAGAGTTTAAAAATAAATATCGTGAGAAATCAAACAATGTGCTGAATACCATGCGTATTTTTATAGACATCTAATAAATATTTGTCTACGCTTATAACAAAGACTTCCTGAAACGTTTAAAATATTTTCTATATAAGTTCTATGGTGTTGCCATAAAGTGTTTAAATAGATGTTGTAAATTTGTTGTCGGAATTTCATTCCCAGGGTATCAAAAAAGATTTTCAAAACCGAAAAGTGTTAATAAATATAGAAAAAATGTTTATTTCAAAACTTAAAATGCTCAACATTTAATATGGATTTTGAGCGGCACAACTCGAAGCTGCAATTTATATCTCCGTATGTCTTATAGTTTGGAAGATAGGTATTGTCAAGTAGGAAAATTTATATACGAAATGGAATTGCCAATTACTCCAAAATTACAGAGCTTACGGAGAAATAAAATGTAAGCGGCTCATAATCCATATAAAAAGTTGTACAGTTAAAGTTTGAATTAAAAAAACTCTAGCATATTTTTTTAGGAGTAGAGTGATGTAGACAGAAGTGGGCCATGTTTTTATTTTCGGTTGTAAAATGGTGAAAAATTCAAATTTTTCAAAATTTTTTTTTTAATCGCAAGAGTATCTCAAGACGCAACTTTCCATCATAGCAGATTTCTTAAATTCAGTTGTAATGAATTCTCTTTTTTTATATAAAAGAAAAGTGTATTTTCCGAGTTTTCCGAAATTGTAGGGAGAAGTGGGCCACCAAAATTTTTATTTGAAAAATGCTGCCATCTGTTTTAAATTCTTCACTCTAGGGATTTTTAGAGGCGCTGATCACAAATCTGTTGTCAAATTCGCAAAATTCAAAATACTTGAAGCGAAATGAGGGTCAAAAATGAATAAAAACATGGACTTTATTAATGTTTATTTAATGTCTGGAAAATGGAGTCATGAAGTAGAAACTACAAAGTTGTTGTGAAAAAAACATTTCGCAGCGATAAAGCACAGATCCTGCTCGCAATTGACGCACGTGAAGTCAGTGCGGTTGGTCATATCGACGCACTGTAAATGGAAGGGTCGGAATGTCGCACTCGATGGAATTTGTTTTGTGAGCTTTGTCGGCATCAATTTAGTGCAAATCATACAAAAATCAATGTCTTCATCTGAAGAAACCGAGGACTTTCTTTTTTTGCCTTTTTTCACAGCTGGTTGTGAACAATTGACTTCTTTTGAATCTTTTGTCGGTATCTGCGATTTTTCATAATTTACCACTTTTTTGGTGGTTTCCTTCTTTTTTTTTGGAGGCATAATGGCTAAAATGATAAAAATGAGTAAGTAAGACATTTGCATAATTAATAAAAACACTTTACTGTGCAAAGAACGGCATTACTCATGTGGCCCATGTCTGTCCACAAATAGTGGCCCACTTCTACCTACAAGCTCATTTTATTGCATATGCATTCCACAAAAAACACAACGTGAATAATGGGCAAAAATCACTTTGCATTCCAAAGATAACATGTTTCACTAACATATTGCATATTTACCTGAGTATTTCTCGTAAAAATTCGATCACAAATCGTATGAAAGGGTACGAGGGTAAAAACTTTCTCGCCAAAATCTATAGCACGTTTCTCTGGACATTGCGAAAGCAGATTTATAGCCCTCAAATGCTTATAAAAAGTGACCTCGCGTCAAAATACGAAAATTGATGTGCGCGACCTGACATAGATGTCACTAATCTTAAAATTACTTTGGGTGGCCCACGTCTGTCTACATCACCCAACATTTTTAAAATGGTTTGGGATCCATCAAATGTTCTCTGAAGTGGACCAAATTTTAAATGGCGCTTATTTGCATCAAAATGAAACTTTTGGTATTCAGCAACTATAATTTTTTCCACAAACCAATTTATTAAGGATGTTTTCTTTTAACTTTTTTTTCTCAAAGTAAGATGCTAACTTTTTTGTTAAGTGCTAATAAAGGATTTATTTATCTATAGCCTTGCCTAAAGTTACATATATACCATCACCATATACAACAAAAGTTCTCATCAGAGTCTTTGAATTCAAATACACTCTTAAGATAGAGCCTTAAAGTTTCAACTAGCATAGGAAGTTCCACTACCTCTAGTCTATGTTTGCCTTAATTTTGTAACCACTTATTTCTACATTCAAATTCATGATATTTTGATCTTGAGTAATAACTACGGAATTCGAAATTCCTTGAGAGTAATTTCTCCTTAGAAAAGTATAAATAAAAATAGATACTAATATACCAGCAAGTATATTAAAAAAAAAACACCTAAAGCAATCATTTAGGTAAACCCAACACATATTAATTGCTTCAGAAATACCAATAAAATCGTTTCATTAGGAACAATAAATAAGTTTTATTGTATTTCCCATTTGTAGCATTCGTACTCAAATGGATTTTCTCATTGAATGGTCTCTTCAATCAAGCATAACTTGACATTTTTACTTTTAATTTTCTTAAGAAATATTGGCATTTAATAGCATAACGTTAAAAAGTCATTAATTTAATAATGTCCGCATGCGAGGCATCCTAAAAGAATAAGTAATAAATAAAGATTGTTTTTCGATATTATAATTAAGTACGAGTATATTGTAGTTTTTACAACTGCATGTCAAATAGCTTGTATACACAAAATAGTTTTTATAATAATTTTTACAAAGTTGTCTCCTTTAACTTTTTTCTTAAACATAAAAATACACCAGCTGATTAAGATTTTCGAGATATCGACCGATGAATATGTGTTTCTTTTTTTCATCCTTTTCGTAAATGGTAACCTAACATTATTCGCAGTAAATACCTTATGATCTAAGGGTTTCTATTGAAATAATAAAAATTTTTTTTATATATTTTGTACTTACAATATGATAATAACAGGTCATTCAATAAGTCCGTAGGATGACACATAGATAGAGTTACTAGAATTTTTTCCATATGATTTTTATTTAGTACTAACCTTCAAACGATACGTGTATAAATTTGACAGCAATCGTGAGTTATAGCATTTTGTGTGAAGCAACTTTTGTTAGTGAAAAAAAAAAATGGAAAAAAGTGAATTTCGAATTTTGATAAAGCATTGCCTTTTGATGAAAAAAATACAGTGGAAACCAAACAATTAATTGATAAACATTATCCGAACTCTCCTCCATCGATACAAATGAATTGCTGAATTTAAACGTGGTCATACCAGCACAAATGATGCAGAGCGCAGTGGACGCCCAAATGAGGCTGTTATTCCAGAAAACTTTAAAAAAATCCACAAATTGGTCATGAACGATTGCAAATTGAAGGTGCACGAGCTAGCTGACATTGTGAAGATATCAGATGGTAGTGTTTTTACCATTTTACACGAACATTTGCGTATGCGAAAGCTCTGTGCAAAGTGGGTGCCGCGTGAGCCCACAGTGGACCAAAAACAACAACGAATTGATGCTTCAGAGTAGTGTTTGGCGCTGTTAAACCGCAATAAAATCGAATTTTATCGTCGATATGTGACAATGGATGAAACATGGCTTCACTATTACACACCAGAATCCAAAAGAATCGAAAAGTTGGAAAATCGCTATACTCGTTTTATTGCCCTCGAAGGCAACTATGTTGAATAATAAAATCGAGTTTGGTCAAAATTTTGTTTTTTTCTTACTTATCCTACGGACTTATTGAATGACCTGTTAAGTATTTTGGCTTAACCCGGGAGATGTGGCACTTTCTTTGTTGAACTGCTATAAAACCAAAATTTGTAGACATTTTTAAAGAAGCAAAATAAGTATTTGTTCTTTAATTAATTTGAAACAAAAAAAAAAGTAGAGTAGAACGGGGTAATGTCGTGCAGGGAGTAATGTGCACTGGCTGTTTTAACCCAAAGAATTGAATAATTTACCAACTGTTTGTAAGGTAGGGACCTGCTGACCTACTGAGCTTATGCATATAATACTAGCAATTTTCACCAGTTCGTCTCTACAGAGTGACCTTTTTTTCAAAACGCACGCTTTCGGGACGATAAAAGTGTTTTTTCATCGGGTCAGAAAAATAATTTTCCTTGCGGGAAAATATACCAGGTAAGTGTTTTCTGGAACGAAATATCCTGCCAAAGAAAAGAAGTATTTGGTTTTCGAAAAAATTTTGGGCTTCACCGAGTTATCGAAGTTGGCCTTTAAAACGACCATTGGGGTAATGTCGTGCACATTTTTTCTCTTCACTTACACAAACACAATTTCTCGCTACACAAATGTTGTTACACATGGATGTAACCAACGAAATTATCTTTCGATCGGATGCTTACTCGTCGCATTCGCTTGAGATGTACGGCTTTACGAGCATGTCAAAGTTGAGTGCACGACATTGCCCCGTTCTACTCTACTTCAATTAAATTAAAAACTATTACAAATAGGTTCCTTTTCCATTTAAAAAAAGCTATAAAGTGCCAAATCACCTGAACCCTATCATGGGTGATTTGGCACGCCATATAAGATGCACAAGTTTCATGTGACCACATACGGCACATCAGATTCATCTTGGAATACAATATTTCTTCACCTTCATAGTCATAACTAGTGACCACCTGACGTTTATAAATCCTCTTTTTTGGAACCACCATACGTTGCATTGGTTGTGTTTTCCGCTTCAAGTTTTTCTTTTTCTGCTAGGCCATATAATTCAATTCTTGCAGTTTATTTTCTTGTGTTTAGGGTTTTCGAAGTTTTTGGTACAGGCGAGATTTTACTTGACAGCATTTCTGCGGTGTGTCGCTTGAACTCAAATTTTTTTTCTAAAATATTAAAGAAAATTTCAAAATAAATAGCTAAAAATTAACTGAATGGTTCTACCTGACAAAAATTCTGCTATTCTGGGGTGACAGTACATTCAAGCGCTTTAATTTTGTACTAGTTACTATTTTATAACATGCAAAGGAATAAATTTCACTGGAATAATATCATCCTTAGTAATTGGGTGCCATACCTCCTTTTTGTTATATACCGGATAAATGCGCCACCAAGCTAATATTACATGTTCACACGCGCTCGTATTCATCCAAAAACGAAATCACATTCAATTCTGTTTTTTTGATATAGGCACCATATAACTGTTTCAAATTCTCATCGCTCTGTTGCCTCTCGAAATATATGGAAAATAAATAGAGTAGAACGGGGTAATGTCGTGCAGGGGGTAATGTCGTGCACTGGCTGTTTTAGCCCAAGGAATTGAATAATTTACCAACTGTTCGTAAGGTAGGGACCTGCTGACCTACTGAGCTTATGCATATAATACTAGCAATTTTCACCAGTTCGTCTCTACAGAGTAACCTTTTCTTCAAAAAGTGTTTTTTCATCGGGTCAGAAAAATAATTTTCCTTGCGGGAAAATATACCAGGTAAGTGTTTTCTGAAACGAAATATCCTGCCAAAGAAAAGAAGTATTTGATTTCTAAAAAAATTTTGGGCTCCACCGAGTTATCGAAGTTGACCTTTAAAACGACCATTGGGGTAATGTCGTGCACATTCACTTACACAAATACAATTTCTCGCTACACAAATGTTGTTACACACGAATGTAACCAATGAAATTATCTTTCGATCGGATGCTTACTCGTTGCATTCGCTTGAGATGTACGGCTTTACGAGCATGTCAAAGTTGAGTGCACGACATTGCCCCGTTCTACTCTACCAATTTTTTTTTTTTTTTTTTTTTGATAATTGTGTACAAAATTCACTATATCAACTACAGCCAAACTGTGTACATGTTTGCATGCTGTGAATGCAAGTATTGAAATTGAAAGGGGTCCCAGTTATCCCGGGTTTACCCTTAAAATTAACGAATTTTTGACAACTTTTGGTATTTTTTGGCAATCGGAAATTCATTTCACTGCCTTTGAAAATTTTGAAAATATCAGGTGACCACCAGATTGCTTCCTTCAGTGTAAAGTTCGGACTTATTTCGAGCCTAGTATCAAAAAATCGTTTGACAAATAAGAGAGTAATAGGCGTTAAGGTTGACGTGTATCAAAAAAATTAGATTTTTTTAGTTGGTTTATTTTGTAGCTTTAAAACAAATACTAAAAGTCGGAAACTATATAGGAACTGCCGCATAAAAATTTTTTCAGCATCAAAAGTCGCAAAAATCAATTTTAAATGGTCTTATTTCACTAGGCTATATCTCCAAAGCTACTTATATAAGTTGTACGAAATTTCATATTTTTCCAAGAGCTTCTTATTATTTGTAAGACACAAAGTTTCTGGATATTCATGCGAACCATAACACCTATTTTGGACTAGTGTACGGGTAATGTATACATACACATATTCTATCTTAATTCTTTAAAGAGCATTACTTTAAGGATAATATGCAATTGTCGTTTTGTACGAAATTTCAACGTTATCAATTCTACATGATTATTTAAGTAACTGCCGTTTTAATATCAACAAAGCGGATATATTTTACTTTAAGTTGAAGATATATTTATCATATACATAGATCAAAAGTAATTCTAAATCCTTTACAAAATCCTTAACTAAACATGCTTTGAATTTATCTACACGATCGTTTTTGCTAAATTCTTAAACCAGGAGTGATCAACAGGAAATAAAAAGTCTGTTAATCTGCTTCCTTTCTATACAGATGGATATTACTTACATACTTTGTTGTAGAAAGATTTTTAAATTTGTTTTACGCCCAAAGAAAATTTTTCTGCTGAACTATTGTTTTCATATTTACGAATGGATTAGACTAATGCAATTCGGCATAACGTTAATAACATAGTGCTATAGTGATTTTACACGTTGCATTAGACTTAGCAGGTATTGTAGGTCTGGTCGAGTACTGAACATGCTTATACTTAAAAATTGTAAAGCACCCTCAAAATCTTAAGTTACTCTTAAAAAATTTGTAGCTCAGTTATTTCTTTAGCGATTTTGCATTTTTTCACTGATTTGAAAAAAGAGAATTTATGGCAATTTTAAAAATATAAACTACCCAATCAACAATTTTATAACCTTTTCAATTTTTAAGCTTGGGAAAAGTTAATTTTCAAATGTTTTCATAACCTATTTTCAAACGTTTGGAAAATATTATTTTTTTATTATTTTTAAAATTGATTTGCAAAGTTAAAATCAACAATTGGAAAATTATTTATTTTCAAACGTTTCAATAACCGTTTTCCAAACATTCGAAAAATTTTTTATTTTATTTTTTCAATGACTTATCGAGCTAAGTAAATCACAAGGCATTTGAATCATAACTGGCATGTTAGGTCAGTTGATAAGATTGTCGACTCATAACTTAGAGGTCATAGGTTCGATTCTCAGCAAACATAAACTTTTTTTATTTTTAATTAAAAATAAAAATGTTTGGAAAACATTGTTTTATGAACATAATAAAAACTAACAAAATGTTAATTGAAAAGTTAAAAAAACAATTTAAAAATATTGAATAAAAAAATCTGGAAAATATTGTATAAAAACATTTATAAAAAGCTTGCTCCAAATGATTTTCACAAGCTTGCTATGAAGGGTCCAGTTTCGGTTATTAAATAATTAGAATTCAAGAATTTCCAAACACTTTGCAAGTTAATTTCCAAACGAAATGTTTGCTTCAATAAGCGTATAATAAGTTATTTTCCAAACGTTTTTGTTTGTTGGGTATAGTTTTAGTTCAATGGAAACATTTGGGAAAATTTTAGAGGAAAGTTAGAATTTGGAAAAAAATCCGTTTTTTTTAAGTTTGACGTCTTTTTTAGGCAACACTTTGAAAGGTAAGGAATATAAATTTTAATTTATTCATTAAGAACATACAATTTTCAATAAAACTTATCATCACTTTTTAAAAATTGGTTGGAAATTGTAGATGTAACAATTTTTTTATACATCTCACTTTATTTGAAATTATAATTTTTAAATAGGGGAATGTCGTATAGGTTGGGACGCCGTATAAGTTGGGACAGCCGTTTTTCTTGAATTTCCGATACTGGCGACACCCATGTTTCAACTGTCGAAGTAAAGTCTGTTTATAACCTTACGTTTCATGTGCAAAACATCGAAGAAGTCTGGTTGATTATGTCCATACCAAACAAAGAGTAAATTGTCATATCAAAAAGATCTTTTCGATAGTTTCTGCTTGTTCGTAATTTGCCGAATTTAAACGAATTATTTCATGTAAGTGTGTTCAATGTGTCTTGTATTCAGTGTATTTTCATTGCGTGAAAGAGTAATTGAAATGTATTGTAGTGGCAAATATTATTTTTGGACTTTCACGAAATGGCAACTTTGTAAAGGTTGGGACACCTCATGTCGTATAAGTTGGGACAGCACTTTTTTTATTCCAAGGCATTGCGATACCATTTAAATTATATTTTTACAATATTTGATGAATGCAATTGTATTTATAATAATTAAAAAGCATTTATTAATGAATTTTTGAAGATTGTGACGTATTTATGTGCCATGAGTTTGGCAAGTTCACTAACGCACGAAAAACCGATCGTGGAATTACCGATTTCAATGCATTGGTCGCAGAGATCAAGGAAATAAAATTGGCTAAGGCATTCGATCCAACAGAAAAGCTTATAAAATCCCAAAAAGCAGTTTGGTGAGGTATACCCAAAAAGTGAATGATAAAATTAAAGACATTTCAACCATTGATGACGATGCATTGTTAAAGCTGGTTAAAAGAGTTGCTTCACACTCCAATCCGTTGATGGTATCTTGTGTCTCGCACAAGAAGTACCTTAAATATAAAATATTCGGAACAGTTTCGTTACCTGTACAAACTGCGAATCATATTAGGCGGAATGATATATTTTTACCCAAATTGTTTCTTTGAAACATGACATTTCAATAAATATTCTAATAAAAATAATATCATGCAGATTAACTTAACTTTTTGGCTTACTTTGTGATTTTTGAAAGTGTCCCAACTTATACGGAAAATTTTTTTGGCAAAAAAAGTTGTCTTCATTAAAATGGCTATAACTTTTGACTTGATCACGATATCAAGTAACTTTCTATAAAAAAGTTGTAGCCAATGACCATACCTTTTTATTGGTTTATTTAAATTAACAATTTTTTTATCCGTTTCAAAATCACTGACCAAAAACAAAACCCGTCCCAACCTATACGACATTCCCCTAATAAAAAATGCTTGCCGGATCTTTTCCATTTTAAAGATAATTAGAAGACTGATTTAAAGAAAATGTTTTTTTGTGAACCGTAGTAAAATTTTCCGTAGAATATTTTCGTCGAACATTTTAACCCATTATGACCAGTTTTTTTTTGAAACAGGTGTCAAAAAGACCCATAAAAACAGGACCTAATGGGTTAAGATGATTTAAAAAAATATTGTACACAAAATTGTACTAAGGATCACTAAAACTCGTTTACATTAAATCAGTCCTTTTAAACGGGAAAGATTGGGCAAGCATTTTTTATTAGTTAAAACGTATAATTTCGAGTAAAGTAAGGTTGTATAAAAAATCGTTACATCTTCAATTGTTGACCAATTTTGATAAATAAGTATTAGTTAGTTTTGTTTAAAATTGTATGTTTTTTATGAAAAAATTAAAATATATGTGCCTTACGTTTCAAAGTGTTGCTTTTAAAAGTCATTAAACTGTAAAAAGCGAATTTTTTTTTCCAAATTCTGACTTTCCGCTAAAATATCTCCACATATTTCAATTGGACTAAAGCTATGGTATATATTATTAAAATGGCCATATTTCATTTCCAAATCAGTAAAAAAATGCAAAATCGGTTAAGAAATAACTGAACCACAGATTTTAAGCGCACAAAGTCACCCAAAAACAGTATTTTAATGGTAACTTAAGATTTTGAGGGTGTATTGCAATTTTTAAGTATACGCAAATTAAGTACTCGACTAGACCGACAATATCTACTGGGTCTCTTTAAAAGTGTATGAAATTTTTGGGATTTTGTAGCACTGTGTTATATTTGCCATCAATAATATTAGAATCAGATTAATATGCATCCTCACGTTTCAGGGCAAAAGTCAGTTAGGGGTTGTTCATAAACCTCGTAGTTAGGAAGCTGCTGGCAATTTCAGTATCTATATATTAATACGCAAGACAAAAACTTTTCCATCTTATTTTACTATGTTAGAAATGGAAAAATGAAAAAAGGTACTAAAAGTGTCCAAAGAGTACCAAAATTATTTAAACCATTTGTGATTGAATTTTGACCACTGGGCGATTCTAGTATGATTAAATCGTCGTTAATACTTATATATGCTGTTGTTGAAGTTAATTTTTTTATTGAATTTTTAAAATGCAAAAAAATGTTACCTAATAAAAAAAAATTTCGAAAAGGCAGACGTCCAGAACGCTGTTATTGTATTTTATACTATTTAAAATATGCTAAAGAAAGCTGTACTATTTCATCGTCATTATTATTGATAACGTTTTGTTCAATAGAGCCTCTTATTAAATAATAAAAAGATGAAGACACAAATTAAGGCTTCTGACTTTCGTTAGGAACCATAAAAATATGTACACTCTTATGCGTACCTCTCACAGATAAAGTAAAATGAAGGTTTCTTTCCTATTGAAGTTAGAAAGCTACCATTCTAAGATGACAAAATGTTTAAAATTTATTTTTCTTGGGGGGAACAGTGAGCTAGAATTTTTTAAAATCGGCAAAATTACGAAAACCCCTTAACTCAAGTATTCAAAGACAATGAGGGTATTCTTTAAAACGTGTAAAAGCCTTGAAAACCTCGTAAACTTATTATAGTTGCCAAAATTAATACGAACTTTGGCAGGTTTACGAGGTTTTCGAGGCAATTACATGTTTTAAGGAATACTCTAAATTTTTAAGTTTTCGGGCTTGTTGATTACCAATTTCATAAAAAATTTCGAGAAAAAATTGATGCCCGAAAGTAAAAATTTAATTTATTTTTCTACTGAGTTTATTTTTTATATGGACTTTTCGGGTTTCTGTATCAAATCCTACGAATCAAGGACTTATAAAACTATATAGCGACGCGAAAGTAGCTATTTGCATATCTAGAACTTTAAAGTATTTATGAAATTATGTGTAAAAATCCATTAATTGAAAACAATTTTTTCAATCCACATCGTTGTTATTACTATGAATAAGTGGCATGTTAAAGACTAAGTTCTTCTATGCAAACAATTTAAATCAATAAATTAAATTAAATGAAATTAAATCGCATTAGATTTACGTACACAAAATTTTTGGCGCACCTGTGCGCAAGTTAATTTATATTGATTTTGGGTCTCAATAGATTACTCCTTTATCTGCAAAACGCAAAAGCCGGCGATCTCCAGGTCACATAACTATTTTCGTCTTTTCTTCTAGGTTATAAGATTTTCACAGTTGAATGGAACGCACTTATTTGAGATCCATTTTCACAAACAATATTAAGAATTATAACCAATATTTTTTTACAAATGAATGTGACGATACCAATTTTTTGACAAAGTGTGTAACAATTTATGTATTTTTAAATAATTGGCATAAAAATCAAAAATTCAAAAATATAATTTTTGGACTTTGCCGATTTAAAAAAATTCTAGCCCACAGTGGGGGACTCTGTGCCCCCTTGTCCCTACCAATTTCCGCCACTGGGCTTATGGCATTTAAATATTAGATATTTCAAAAAGTAGAGTCACTCGCTTTGTGCATTTATCTAGAAAATTCAACAGACAAATTATGCGACTCAAATAATGATGAGGATGCAGTTTAATGAATACTTTGTCCTGAACATTACTAGAGGCTCTGAGGCTTTTTATTTTTGAATTCAAAGACGCTAGGTTCGAAAAGTAAAATAGGTTGAAAAGTCAATCCAGATTTTAAATGGAATTGAGAATCAACTAATCTTTAGCTGGGTAAAAAACTACATAAAAATATGTTTTTTTTTTACAAAAAAAAAAATTAAGAGTGATTTTCGCTCAAAATGCCATTGGAAAGATATAGTGAGCTGTCTTTTCGAATAGATTGGTCATGCATAAGTGTTTAAGTAATTAAAATTATAATTGTCATTTTAGCTAAAACTATAGATTTTTGAATCTCGCAGGAACTCATTAAATATTCGTAGCAAAGAAAAACATCAAAAACTATTAAATTTTAAAAAGAAAAACCAATTCTAGTACATATATGTACGTTCTATTGTTGTTATAAATCTACCCAACCCAAGCGACATAGATTTAATGTGCCCACTAGCATATTTCCAGGAAAATTTTAGTAGACAACGCCATAAATCGGACTATAAGTAAACGCGCATTTTCCTGAATTTATGACCTTATTGTGTATAAGATAAGGATTAACCCAATGCATAGAATGAAGTTTAGTTTGGAAGGTTATTTTTGTAAAATACATTTCAATAATACAATAATATTAACTAAATTTTTGAAGGTCAAATGTTTCAAAAAGACATCAACAGGCAGCTCAATTAAGATCTGTCCTTCTTTGTGTACACAAGTACTTAGGTAGGTAGGTAAATTTCTTGAGGATTGTAATATTATTTTTATGATGTGCAGACAGACCAGGGCCATATTTTTAAAACAATTGATTTGTCACATTAAACTGAGGTAATATACCTATGTATGTACTTTCATATTTTCATAAAATAAATTTTTTATGCTACATGTACAGGGTGGCTGATTCGAACTGTTACCAACTTCAGATAGACTTATCTGACAGATGGAACATGACAGCTGTCTAAAAATTGGCATGATGTTAGTTCATTCTATTGTCAACAAGTAACCAAAAGCATTTGCGCGTCAATTTATTGAAAATAAAAAATTTTCGAAATGGAATTCAAACGTAATAGTGTGATTGCTCTTTATTTGGCTGGAAAATCGCAACCAGCAATTGTTCGTGAGCTGAAACATTTAAAAGTGAATAAAATGTTTGTGTATCGGACCATAACACGTTACAATGGTACCGGCAGCGTTGCTAAACGACATGGTGGTGGTCGGAAAATAACTGCAACATCACCAGAAATGGTTCGAAAGGTGAAGGCCAGAATTGAGCGAAATCCGAGACGCAGTGGCAGACAAATGGCTGCCGAGCTGAAAATATCGCGTGAACGAATGCAACACATATTGTCAAACAAGCTCGGACTAAAGGCCCTCAAGTTCCAAAAGGCGCATGATCTCACTCCTGCTCAAAAAAAAGTTAGGCTCGATAGAGCCTAGCTAGAAAATTTTCTGAAAACAAAGAAATAGCCTTCAATGCAAATTAACCTTTAATTTTAACTTGAGTGTAAAATTTTGCATTTAGAATTTAGCAGTTAAAGCTTTATCTTTCACACAAGACCGTTTCAATTCGATTCGATTGATATTTGCACACCATTAAAAATTTTAAAAATAATTAAATTTGCACTTAATATTCAGTTGAATATTCGCTGGTAGATACTTTTCTATCAATCTGTCTGGAAAAACTCCAATATCAGCCACTTTTGATGATAGTCTGAGAAATGATTTGAAGTCAGGAAAATATTTGGGAAATATTTGACAAAATTGTAGTTTTCTAATATATAATATATACATTAGGGTGGCCGCTATATGCAAGATCATGTTTGATGGTGTTCGATCGACTCCAAATATCGAAATAAAATTTCCATGATTTTTTTAGATTTTTAAGTTGAGTCCGTCTGTTTGCTAAAATAACGATTGGAGTACAATTAATGATTTATTAACTTACAATAATTTTGCAATGGATGCATAGATTTTAAATTGAATTTTTAGTTATTTTAGTGAGCATTATCAAAATAAAATATGCTTGAATACCATATAAAATTGTCTCTTATTTTTTCTATTATTCTAAAATAAATATTGAAAATTAATTTTTAATTGAACTTTTAGTCATATATTTGCAATTATCTATTTACATATAAATCTATCAATGCATTTTCTAACACATAATTATGACAAATTAAGGAACGGATTAAAAAAAACTGCTATAGTGACATATGTTTCTATTTTTGTTGTAATTATAATTATATTTATTTCACTAAATTAATTATAATTGAAAAATTGCAAGTTGAAAAACTATTGTGTATTGGCCTGGGCGGGAGTTGAACCAAGGACCTCCCCGTTGGTAGCACATGTCGTTAGAACAATGCACCATCCTTGCCCGGCTGCGAAGTAGACTTTTGCCAGTTTTGTTTTTGTGTGTTAATACGTAAGCCTTGATGACATAATTGTTGTTTGTGTTATTTATTAATATTTGGTATAGCTGTTCTATTTCAAATCTTTGTAAATAAATGAGCAAAAGTTCAATTAAAAATTAATTTTCAATATATAAATGTCATTAAGTAACACACTTAAAAATTCTTAAAATTCTCAAAAAAAAAAAAAAATATTTATAAAAAAGGGTGTTCCAATAAGAGTGCACTTTTTTATTTAAAAATATTTTCTTTCTATTTACATATGAAGGAATTTTGTGCAAGGACATGTGCTTTTCTAATATATACACTTAATAATCATTATTTGTTAATTTAATTTTTGTGTGTCAATTCACAACTTTTTTTTTTCATTCCAATTTTAACGGTTTTTTGGCATTATTTCAAAAACCACTCTAACGATTTTTTTTTAAAAATTCACCAAAATATTCGGAAATCGATAGGATTTCATAATAAAAAATAACCTCAGAGGGGTGTTGTTATTTAAATTCTTAGAACAGTCTGTTGGGCGTCTAAAAAATATACTTTAAAATAAAAATCAAAAAATTTTTTACGGGTTTTCTGGGATTTTCGATGACACATGTATCTTTAACCCTCTAGCAGGCGAATTTTTTTTTTGCGAATTTGATAGTGGAAAAATTCCTATAAACTAATTTTGGGTCGAGGAATACGAATATGAAAATATTCTTCATCTCAGGAAAATATTTCGTGCGTACACGTGCAAAAAAGATAGACTGCTTCAAAGCGGTGTCGCCTGGTTGAGGAACAAATTTTGCTGAAAAGGAGGTACGACAATGAATGAGATAAAAGAAGAAAAACCCAAGATTATTTAGTTAAAATATAGTTTATTTGTTGTGAAATTGTGTGAAACAATTCCTACCTTTAACAAAACAAAGATTTAAAATCCATTTTGAGCAAATTACTTGTGTCTCATATTTGCAACCAGGTAATTTACACTTTTTTTTTTCCTTTTACATCTAAAAGACTTGGCCAGTGGCCATATTGGTCATAACGTATTTCCGGTAGGTACGTTTTAGCTTCAACAACTCGGTTTTCCTTTAATGGACGGCCAACCGAATTTCTTTCTGATGGTGACTGGAAACTTGTAAGTGCATCAGCAATGGCAAATCTAAAATCCGTTAGCTCAATATGTTGATGATCTGTTTTATTTTCATGAATTCGTCTATACAAAAAGTAAGCGTTGACTATGGCCATATCGATGAAATGGTAAAATAAACGGTGCGAGTAGCTGCAAGTCTTCAGGCGAATCTTAGATCTACCCAGCATCCCATCCATAGCATTAACTTCACCCATAAGTGCATTGTATTCTGGTAAAAAATTTATAATCAGTAAAAATCAGAAATATATTGAAATAATACAGTGGAACCTACCGTTTATAACATGAGGACAGTTGACTTCAATATATGTATATGGTTTACCATAGTTGGAACAGTTTCTGCTAGGCGGACCACAACATTAGACGTGGCTCCTAAGTCTGGGTAGAAATTTGGAATTACATTGTCACCTGCGCCAGAGTAGAGTTCGAATCTGTAAGCATATCCATCGGAATCGCATAGGACGAATAGTTTCATTCCCCATTTATGCGGCTTGTTCGGAAGATACTGTCGAAATCGCGACTGCATCTTGGTTGCACACATTTGTTCGTCGACACATAAACGTAGCTTCTTTGGAACCATATCGAACCGTTGATTTAGATGTTCAATAATCGACCGAACCTTGGAGCGTCATAACCTGGCTCTCCCACTTTCTTCATTTTAGAAAAGTCGTTGAAGCACTGATATCTTCTAATTTCATAAAATCGCTTTGATGACATTGCTTGCTTTACTGGAGCTACTGCATGACGACCCCAATAGCGATCGGCAGAAGGCATTCGAATAACAGACATATATTCCATGTATTCCTATAAATTTACGAAGCTCTGCTTTAGTAACACAAAAAGAACTTTGAATGTTTTGAGTATAAGCGTTTAGGTTTGTATACTCAACGATAGAATTTAAAATATCGTCCGTGAAGAAAAACGCGAAGCATTGATATTGAGTCTGCTATTTGCTATTTCCTCAGGCAACGAAAAATCACCACAAAATGCAACTTCGTTTTCATGCTTTTGCCACAATATATTTTTGAATTCAGTGGACTTAGGGTTTATCTCCATTGCTGTACCTAAAAAACCTCCAGCACTCGTCTCAAATTGTGGTCCTTCCACATCGTAGACCGGTAATGAAGATCTGGGTTGCTTTGCAGGTTTTTTAGACAAACGAACCACTGTTGCTGATATGGTTTCTCTTTCAATTGCTGCTGTTGATGTTGATGGCTCTGTTTCTAAAAACGATAACTGGATTGCTAATGGTGCTGTGAAAAATTTCAAAAGAAATACATTACAACACTACCATGGCCTGTTCTGCAGAATCTGGTGCTGTAGTATTACTATCAATTACGTATGAGACCAGCTCTTCAAAAACTGGTTGATAATTTGGATCCCCAAAACTATCATCACTATTTTCGAAGACACCATTGTCATGATTTTCACTGTCTGATTGAAATACTTCTGGATTCCCATCCATTATTTCATCAATTTCATCATCGTTCAGAGCAGACAACTTACCGAAAGTTCACATGTTCCGCCCGGCAAATCTATTTCATCTTTTAGACATTTCTCTGCAGAAAAATCACAAATTGTCACATATCAACATAGTATGAAATTGAACGGCAAAATTTTGCCTGCACCAGGCGAGACCGCTTATAAGCGGTCAGTGCTTAATAGTGGGTGTGACTTTTCCAGCCCACAAAACACAATAAAACACATTCACATAAGAAATAAGAATATATTTTCTTACCAGTAATAATTTTTTTGTTTCTAAGAAACACAGGAAAATGTTATTTTTTTTAAGTACAAAACTCAAAAAAACTCGCACTTGTTTTTTCACGCACATTCACTGACTTCGCTGCTTTGATCGATTACTACGTGAAGATTTGAATTGTGATTTTAACAAAAGTCATGTCTACCGCGATCTAACGGTTGTTTTTATTACATAGTGTTACCAGATTATGAAAAAAATTAAGCGTTACCAGATATTTTTTTTATCAAAGTGTAGACCGCTTCAAAGCGGTCGTGCCTGCTAGAGGGTTAAGGAAAAATTGTTTCCAATACATTTTTATATGGAGATTGAGATACCCTTATTTCAAAGGGTGATAACTCGGAAAGAAAGAGCCCAATTGGAAAAGATTAAATGAAGGTATAGTTTGATAAGTAAGATAATGGCTATTTACACGAAAATACCATCCGTTTTGTCACGTCAGGTCAGGCTTTCTGTAAACCCGGCTTAGAATTTATTAGGAAAACGGTGATTGATTTGTTGTCATTGTAATTATTTCCTAGATACCTATTAGCACTAAAAAAATCGGTCAGCTGTCGCTAAGTCCTGGTTGGGCGATAGTTCTATATCTGTCCTTTTGGTCTTTTGATGGAACAACCTAATACTACGTTTCTACCGGAGATTTATGATGTGATTTACAACTGTTTCAAGACTTAGTTCTAAGTCTCGTTGTAAATCACGTGATTTCTGACCAAATAGCACTTCTTAACTTTAACAATGGACATTAAATGTCATAAAAAAAGCAAATGCAAGATACATTTTCAGAAGAAAAGGAATAACAACTTCCATTTTCCCGCTTATGACATTTACTGTCAAAAAATAAATCTTTGTCGGCTGGTGGAAGCGGATAGGATTTAACGGCGAGATTTATCGATGTTACAATGGCTAAACCTCCAGAGAAAACGTAGTTGAATTGTCTCTTCGTGAGAAAAAAGCAAAAGCACAAGGTTTATCGACACAAGCCATTTGTATACCCTATTCTCACTTGCCTGGTTAAGCAGCCCAAAATAAGAAAATCCACGTTCCCACCTTTTAACTGGATGAGTGAGTCATCTGCCATTTCACTGACAATTTTTTGGCGTTTACCAAATCACAAGACTATTTTCACTTATGTTCTTGAATAATTCACTATTTAAATTTTTTTTAAAGCAATTGTGACTAATTCATTTTTCTTGTAACGTGGGATAAAAATATCTTAATTTTATTTAAATTAAATGTGAGCTTCTGCTTGTTTTTATTTCTGGAAGACAACTGAAAATTATTTTTTTAATTTCATAAAAAAATACAAAACAATTCACAAAGTATCCTTGATACAAATTATTAGAGTGTTCTCACACAATGGTATTTTAACAATTTTTAATTTTATTTTTCATTTGCTTTTTATTTTAAATTTTTTATTTGCTTACATTCCATAATTTCCTAGGGATTTTTTGGATTCAAGGTTACCACCTGCAGGTATTTATGGTTAAGCTACCTAATCTTTTAAAAAACATAATATTTCTAATACATATCGAAAAGCTATTTATATGGAAAACCAGACTGGTCAATGCTTAATCAGATCTCATCTGGTTAACCAGGCAAGTGAGAATGGAGTATTAAACCACATCCAGACTTGCATATTTTGGAATAATTCATTATTTCAATTATTTTTAAAAAATTGAAATAAATGCATTTTTGATTTTAGCTTTAATTGCTTTTTATTAGCTGTGTTTTAGACGGCAGCGTGTTAACACGGAGTTAACGCAGTTTTTCTAAAACGAGTTTGTGATATCTCCTTCTTCTTATTTTGTTTTACTTTATTCTGCTTTTCATTTCCGCACCACTTCCCTCTGCTTGCACAGACAATCGGTAAAAATGTGGTGCCACTATGTGAAAATCCTATTAAACACAGCTTATATTCAGTGTAGTATGGCAACATCGACAGACTGTTTGGTGCTTAATAATTAAACACGCAAATTTATCTGCGTTGAATTAAGTACTTTAGTTGTTGCTTTCCCATACGTTTCTCAGAAAGTCCTTAATTAAACACTGAAAACAGTCGTCTAAAACACATTTTACATTTGTCTAAAACAGCTCATAATTTCCCTGGGTTTTTTTGAATTTGTGAATGCCACCTGCCGATTTTTTGGGTTAAACTATCAATTTTTAAAAAAATTGGAAACTATCCTGGCCTAACCAGGGAATCGAGAATAGGATATTGGTTGCTTTGCCTCGCCTTCTTCTTTGAGCTTCAAATGGATGGACAGAGTTAATAAGTCCCTGATGTAGGGCATACAATTATAAGCGAACAGAACTTTTGAAAACAGCTGTCGTTTGACACATGAGCGCGCTGTCATATACATATGTACATTTTCACGCTAGACGTTCTAATTTTCTAGTTCTAAATTAACAAAAATGTAAATACGTGTAAATAAATAAATAAAAAAAACTATGAAAATTAATGATTTAAATCTGGACTGCCTGCTCCGCATATTCCACTACTGCAACGATCAGGATTTGGCAAATTTATGTCGTGCACATTGGTTCTTTCGCCAGATTATCGATGAAAACATTTTCCACAGTCGTAGTCTAGATTTACTGATGAGTGGGCATCGCAATGATCCCGCAATTGGCAAAAGGTGAGGAAAAGTGTATGGTATGATAGAAGTTCTATACTTAATTCATCTTATTCTAGAACGTATGGACCACTATCATACGGAAACCGTATTCGAATCGCTCGCAATTGGATGCAAGGCCGATACCGTGAAACCGAATATTTTCACCATAGTCAAATGTTCCCCACCAAAGTGCTTTTGGAACGCGAAGTGTTTTATATGACACATGCTGGATATTTGCGTGTGCATAAGCGACTACGTAATGAACCACTGCAGCGTCGATATCTTACAGAGATTGCCACCAGCACAAAGTCAGATGTTGCTGATTTCGTCAAGCATCGTGAAACTATATTTGCTGGACGTGTTTGTGGCAATTGTTTTATCTATGAGGATGGTGTTGTGCATGAACAGCGATTGCACGCACCCAAAGAATATCTACTCTGTGTGGATTTTAAAAATGATATATATGTGTCGAGTACCAATGTTTGTAGTAAACTTTGGCTTCGTGCTAATGAATTTGATTTAGTCCATTTAGATTTAATGCGAGAATTGAAGCATTCCTTTAAATCGCTGAAATTTAATTCCGGTGGTGAACGTTTCTATGGTGGCCTCTATACAGATGTTAATCGACATGCGCTTCGTGAAGTGGATGTGGAAAGGTAATTTTTTGAATTTATTTAAAAACTAAACAGTTGGCTAAATAGTAGACAAAAAAGTGCAACGTATCCATCAGCACCCCAACTAAGAAAAAGTTGAAATCAAGTTATCGACCCAAAAAAGGTGTCAAAATACTTACCGTATAAGAAAGAAGGGTTTTTGAATTCAAGCCATAGTCACTTTTTGGAAATTCAAAGATTTTTTCAAAAAATACTACAACAATAATACACAATACACTACAACAATGGATTTGTCGATGCAAAATACGAAACTGGTCGCAGAATCGCTCATCTATGATTTTTGAAATATCCTAACCAAATATGATTTTTCGTCATTTTAAAGGTTATTTAAAGGGCGCATGAAATTGTTTTGCTTTTTCTACTAAATGCATTATTTAGTACTATTCTTCGTCTTCAAAATGAGCTATAAAATCAAAACCATTTTAAAATGACATCATCAATCATTATTAACATGTGATTTGAGTAAAATAAAACTCGAATCAAAATCTTTTAATAAAGAATTTTTCATATTTGATCTTACCTTTATTTCAGTGGTACCCAGACCATACTCAACTCTAATACAATTTCCATTTACGATCTCAAACTAAAGGACGATAATGTTATTTTCACAGCTAATTTCGATACAACATTTCGTATGTATGATCGACGCTCGAATCGCGATGAAGCCATTTGGGAGGACCCATTTGACTCATCCTTCTACTGCCTTGATTATGATGGCTTGTATGCTGTTTTATGCGGTGCCAAATATTATGGACGTGTTAATCTGTATGATATACGCGTGCCAGGAAAATATATGCAACTTTACTTTCCCTACCGTAAAAGGCAGTCTAGTTCACCTGTTTATAGTCTTGCCTGCGATAGCCGCTACTTATTTGTGGCCACTGATCATAATTTACGTGTTTTTGATTTCAAGGCAGATTGTGCGGTTAGCCGTGACTATCGTGATATATTCAGGGAGATAAAAAGGATATGAAAATAGTGTTGTCAAGCACAATTTGAGAGCATGAAACGCAATTCCTGTTATTAAATACTTATTAGATATTGGAATTAAATAAAATAAAATTGAATTTTATAAATAGCTTAAGTAGAAATGTATTTGATAAGAAAATTGTAATATTGTATTTTTAATATTAGGATGCATTGCGAAATATGTTTTTACCCATGATATTTGGAATTGAATTCCTGCATTTTATTTTGCTTGTTGTCATTAAAACCAGTACTTCTTAAAATTAATAAGCCTAGATTTAAGGATAAACCTGTTTGAAAACAATAAAACAGAATTACAAAAAACAAAGACAGCACAAAATAGCTTGGATTTTTCAAGCCATCGCATTTTGTGGCATTTTATCGTTTTCTTTGAAAAAACATCCATAATACGACTTAAGGATATACGTGTACATATAACTTTCATTGGTTAGAAAACACGTATGTTCCAAAAAAGTCAATATTTCCTATATGAATCATAAAAATAAGTATTGACGAAATGACGGCCATGTTTTAAAAAATCTTAAAAATTAATTTTCCAAAAAAAATTTTTTTTTTTTCTTGACTTAAGTCTTTAGAAAAACTAATGTTTATCATTTCAAAAGATTTCCTTAAAAAAAAAAAAATTTTTTTCGGAAAATTGATTTTTTAGATTTTTCAAAACATGGCCGTCATTTCTTCAATACTTATTTTTATGATTCATATAGGAAATATTGGCCTTTTTTGGTATAGCTTGTGTTTTCTAAGCAATGGAAGTTATATCCTTGGACTTCCAATTTTTTTTTTTTTTTTTTTTTGCCCACCTAGTGAGTGTAAATGAAAGCACAAAGCAAAGTTAAAAGATTGTCACGTCACTCTTTAGAAAAAAAATTCCTTTGGCTCTCACAACCGTTTAGCGCAAAACAAATATTCTACAAAATGTTTGTATTTTATTCACCTTTCTGTAAAAAAAAAAATAAAAAAAATGTCTGCCATTTTGTAAATTTTCAAAATTTTTTAAATTTAATAATGGAAATTAAATTAACGTTTAAAATGCTACAAGAATCGGAAAACAAAAATTAAAAAAATTTATTTTTGACAAAATTGCATCGATTTTTCGCAAAAACACCACTTGAACACTCTAAAGTTCCATGCCCATAACTTGCAAAAAAAAATTTTTCGCAAAACTAATAATGAGAGGTCTCCATGCTAAGCACTTAGAACATCTCTGTGAATTTTTATAAAAATCTGAGAACCCATCCGCAAATTTCGAGAAAAGCCTATAAATGTTGATTTCCACCAACCAATTTATTACTAAAAAAAAGTTGTTGAATGTTTTTGTTTGTGGCGTTCAAACCCCATTGTGACTTATCATGCTGATGATCGCCACTGGATGACAGGTAAAACCAGGTTGGAAATCAAGGACGTTTTCTTGTTGTATTGTCTGTCTTTGTTTTTTTTTTTTTTATTGTAGTATTTTCTGAACAATAAACTGCCGCACAAAAAAATATTTGTTGTCTTCCATTTGTAATATCTGTTGTTTAATTTTAATCTAATTTTTAATTATTTTTTTTTCATGCTTGGCACATTAGCATGAATAACATTCTCTAGAATGTTAGCATTGCATGCAATTGCAAACAAATTATTATACCAAAATTCACTGGAAACTAAAGTTATATCGGCAATATTTTGGGGGAAAATATTTTGACATTTTTTGTAAGAATTTATTCTCCAAACTTTCAACAGGGAATTCGAAGCATGAATAAATAATGATGACAAATTAAAAACTTCTGTACGACAATTTAATAGCTTAGCTTATTAAAATATCATTCATATGACACCAATCTTTTTGATATCCATCCAAGCAAGCACTTCCAACTTATGCCAGTTTTTGTAAAAGCAATATCCCGATCTTCCGAAGGTAACATCCGAGCGACACTTTTTGAAATCATATTTTTTCACTTAACACTGTTTTTAATTAACATTATTCCGTCAGCTTAGAAATTTATTAGGTCAAAGTCGTAGAGACCACCCTTGTGCCGCGTCTAGATTCTAATGGATTAATATGGATAAAGAAAGTGTCCATTTGATTCTATTTGGATCCATACTATCCAGACTACGAAACTTCTGAATTGAATACCAATCCAATTTAATCTATTTCAATCTAATGGATTGAAATGGATTAGAAAAATTAAAAACAAAATAGGTTTACATAAACTTAAATATTGCAGTTGGATTTAAATGGATAAGACTGGATTGATATTGATCGCGCTTTTTTTCTAAGTTCATTCTTGGATTGAAAAGGACTCAAATGTATTGAAAAGGACTCAAATGGATTGGAGTTGGACTTTGATTCCTCGCAGGGTGCGATATGCTCCTTCAATATTTCAGGTCGCATTCATCGCGTTTTTCCATAGCACATAGTCTGAGCCTGTCGCACTTTTTCGAGATAATATTAATTGAAGTAATTCGCGCTTTTGGAAAAATGTAGGCGTACATCAAATTTAATCCATTTTAATCTTTTATGGTAATCCTTATTCTCATGATGAAAATGGATTAGTTTAACTATGTTTCCAAATCTTTATTGAGTCTATGGTACACAATTCTGGATCAAAATCTGGATTCAGAAAGATTGATAGACTACGTCTATTTAAAACCATTCTAATCTTTCGCAACAATCCATATTCCCTGGATTAAAATACATTAATCCGATTCTGAATCCAAATCTATCCTAGAAATCTGGTACACAATTCTGGATCAGAATATGGATTCAGATAGATAAACAGATTGCGTCTTTTTTAATCCATTTCAATCCTTCGTAACAATCCATATTCGCGGGATTTAAATGGATTGATCCAATTTTTAATCTAAATCTATCCGAGAAATCTGGTACACAATTCTGGATCAGAATGGATTGTTTAAATTTAATCAATTTCAATAAAGACTCGGCACAAGAGCATCGCCAATTTTTTTAATTTAACTTTGTTTCGATACTTTTGATTTATTTTTTCCTTTTTTGCATAAATTGTGTTGATACCCGTTTTCAGTAAATTTACCATTGTGTCAAAATCAAATGGAAAACAGAGAGAAAAAAGCATCCCTGGAAATAAAATTCCAATTCTCAAAATATACACGAGAAAGGAGTAAATTATCGAGAGGGAGTTTCTAGACAAATTCATGATGAGGCCCAATATTTACTGGATAGTAACATTATATTACTTATGACACTTATAACAATGATTTGATAACAAGGATATTTTTGGTATATTTCCTATGAGAGTAAAATTAAAAAATTCCATAAGCAGAAAAGAAGTTAAAGTCGATGGACCGACACGTGACATTTACATCGATTGAACTCATTGTCATAAGTGTCATGGGGATCATGGGAAGCCCTCAGCTACTACTGAGTTTAGTAAGAAATTGCTACAAATTCTTTCAAAAAATTCTTTTTTTCTTTCCCTTTTTTTCGACCTTCGTATTTTATTATTTGGACTTACATTATTTACACATAAAATGTTTTTAATAAAAAATTTAAACAAACTGATTACAAAGAAAAGTAGCTAATGCAAACTTTCATGAAAAAAATATACATGCTGTGTAATTTTTTTTTTTTTTTTTAATTTACAATTTTAGCAGATTTGAGTGAATTTAAACTTTATTTTATAAATCCACTTTTGTGAATTATCCCTGCTATGCAACCGCAAAAAAAAAAATTTAAGGGCAAAATTCACTGAAAAGTAAGGATATCGGCAATAATTTGAGAGAGCATAGGGAATCCGTAGCGTGAATAAATAATGTATGACAAACTAAAAACATTTGTACGACAATTTGATAGCCTTTCATATGACACCAATATTTTTGATATCCATTCCAAATTATTACAAACCGTACGAATTTCGAAAAAAAAAAAAATGTTTGACTTCTTTGAATGACTTAATTTTTTTTTTTTAAATCTACTCGCTTATTTAGTTGACACCTATATCGGGATTTTTTCAAAAATGATTAGTTTTGAAAATATACGTTTTTCAAAATTTTATGATGCACCCGAACTTCTCATTTTCAAAACAAGATATCTCCGGTTCTACTAATCGGATCAAGTTAATTTTTTCAGTGTTTTGTTACATGTTGGTTTAGCTTTTAGTCTGAGTTTAAAAAAAGAAAGACAATTATTGATTTAAGCAAAAAAATTGCAAATGAATTGCATAAGTTAATTTTCCATGCTGGTCCCTAAACGTTATTTAATTAAAAAAAAAAACATCATCACATCCGCTCTGTTTTAACCTTTAAGTCTCTATTTTCAAACTCGAAATTGGCAACTTTTCAGGAGATCCTAAAAACTGATTAACTACTTTTCAATAATGTGGCTCGATTTGGTTGATGCATCGTTGAATCTCCTCTTTTCATTCATTTTTACTAATCTTAAAGTGTCAGCTGTCAAATTATTTTATTCTGTTGGTTTATAACACTTCACCGCACGAATGGCGCTAAGTTCAAATCTTACGTGAAATATGGGACACCCAGATATCTCTGGAACAGGAAATCATAGAGACATGGCGATTATACCAATAGAAGCGTATTTAAATGTTATACAATATTTAGCACTAAAATCCTGGAGAATTGCCTTTTCTCGACTTAGGTTGTTTTGTCAAAAGTCCACAGATATGATCACTTGAACATGCATGGTCGCCTTAATACAAAATAGTGTCACTCAACGTGACCCACAGTTTCTCATGGAAATAAATTTGGTATTTGCTTACTGCTGAAAATTAGTTTCCCATAAAAACTTGCTTACTATGGACAAATTGATTTCGCATGGAAATTGATTTTGCATTTGGTTCTCATGAAATTTGTTCGGTAACTAAACCCCGGTTCATGTTACCACACGCACTGCATCATCTACCAACAAGCTGTATATACATTTATACACCTATCTTCAAACCTTTTTTGCTTATCCACTATATGGTCACAAATAATTTGACACCTTTAATTTTTTGAGTTCTCGACTACTTGATGTTAATATTTTTTATTAAGTGTGGGGGACATATTTACATACCACATTTTTGAAAATAGGCACTTAAGGGTTATGACAAATCGGATGTGATGATGTTTTTTCGATTAAATAACGTTTGGAGACCAGCATGGAAAATTAACTTAAGCAATTCATTTTTTTTTTTTTTCATAAATCAATAATTTTCTTTCTTTTTTTAAACACAGACTAAAAGCTAAACCAACATGTAACAAAACACTGAAAAAATTAACTTGATCCGACTAGTAGAACCGGAGATATCTTGTTTGGGTGCATCATTAAATTTTAAATGCATATATTTTCAAAACTAAACATTTAAAAAAAAAATCCCGACATAGGTGTTTACTCATTTCCTTCTTATAAGCTAAAAAAAAGTTTCGAACAAATCAGAAATATGAAGTCTAAAAAACTGATCGGTTTGTAAAATAATGGCCCATATACTTTCTAAGAGTTAAAAGATCTTCTCTATGGTTGAAAGCATCATAAAATACACTAGGTTTAAAAACAAAAATATTATGTGTCACTAAAAAAAGCTTTACTCAAATTTTTCAGTAAGAATAACATTAGCTGCACCCAAAAAAATCTGTTGTAAAAGTGTAGCGAAATGCTGTATGTTTTACAGCATTTACTTTCATTTTTCATCCCATATCTTTTGCAGTTCATATTACAATTTTGTTGTACATTTGAAAAAATTAGCTGTGAACAATAAAATATTTGCTGTAGATTTCACAACAAAAAAATTTTTTATTCCACAACATTTGTTGTTGATAGTACTGTAAAAACAGTAAGAGCGATAACTTTTAATGTACATTTCACAGTAGTGTGCTTTCAATTCTACAGTTTTATGCTAATAAAAATACTTTACACTAGAGAACAAAAAACAGCAAGATATTTTCTTTTTACTTTATTTATTGAATCATATAAATTATATAAACGTTTCATACATATCATGGTACATTTATAGATATATTCATATAAATAATTTGGATTTTTTGGTACAGTTTTAAGTAGTTTATTTTAAGTTACACATACTAGTATCAAACAAACTTATTTCTAAAGGCTTTTGTTCCATCAAATAATGTATTTAAATGTATTGGTGGGCTTGTAAAAGTGTTAATGTTTAAAACAACATAATCGTTTAGAATTGTTGTTGGATCTACAATATAAGAACTATAATGGAAATTAAAATTTATTATTTTAAACTCGCAGCATACTAAAAATACTTCAATTTTATCATACACAAGAATATTTAGTATTTTAAAAAATCGTTTTTCATTAGTTTTAATGATATTTAGGTGATTTTGAACTTTATAGCAAGTCCCTTTATACGTCACCAACTTAGCAGAAATGATTTTGTGTATATTTAAGTCTCTATTATTTAACAAAGAAAAGTAAGGTTGAGTTTTATAATCATCAATAAAGTCGTCTTTAAGAATTAAATCATTTTCTCTTTGAAAGCCACAATCTTTTATTAATAAGTTTGAAAATGACAAGCACGCTTTCGTTGAAAGTGACTGACATATGTTTCTACTATTTTTACTAACATGTCCTGTCCATGGTCCTGTTTTCCTAATAGCAGAGGGATAATGAAGTAGAAAATGATATTTTGGTTTCAAATGAGTTCCAAATAGTTTTTTGTATTGCTTGTGATGGAATGTTATCGTATTTGTGAGGTCAAAAAGTAGTTTTTCGTCAAATTCTGATAAAAGTATAGTATCAACAATTTTAATGAGGTTAGAGAAGAAAATCCAAATTTCATTATTTGTTGGAATCAAGTCTCCAATCATAATTGGCAAAAAATGAACAAATGTCATCATTTCTCTTGCACTCATCTTAAATTTTGATTTGTTTAAACTTTCCAAGGTGATTGGCTCAGAATAATTACCTATTTCATTTTCTCCATAGCTAAACATTTGCTTTCTAGAGTTAAGAACACTAAGGGTAAAATATTTCTTATTTAAGAAACCAAGCAGTATTTCGCTTAAATCGTAATGGCAAATTCCCTCGAATAAATCATGCATTACATCAAAACAGAAGTTATCAATTACATGGAATGATTTTAGTTTATTAAAAATGCTATTTTCTCTAATTCCAGTTTTTTGTACATCATTTATCAGTAAGTCAGTTGAATAATTATCTTTTGACCTAAGAAAATTTGGGTGCTCAACAATGTCTACTTTCATATCAGACTTATTTCTTTTACAATTCCGACAATAATAGAAGCTATTGAATGATTTTGCAAATCCAAGCATTACATTTAGGCCTTTATTGTCACCCAATATCAGTCCCAGAACAAAATATACTTTGTGTGTCGTATTATTTGTATTTATTTCTAATCCATTTTCCTCTAAGTCCTTAAATACGTCAATAAGTTCGTACAAGCATGCATCGTTACCAAATTCTAAAAGATCTTTCGTTCTAACAAAACCAGCTGAAAATATGTACTTTAATTTAGATTGAAAATGTTGTGGAATGGTAGGAAAGGAATAGTATAAGCCATTTACACTATTTTGGCCAGAATGGCTTCCTAAAGTATTGGTTAACTCTACGTCGTCTGTATACAAAAAAAAAGGAACCACCAATTTATTTTTAAACATTTCTTTGCGTTTCAAAAATCCTTCACCCTTAATAAAATTAGACATTAAATTGTTGCTTTCCAGATATTCCATATTTTGAAAAGTTGCATCGAAAACATTTGGCAATTCAAAAAATGTTTTCATTAGAAATTTAATGGGCATTAAATAAATTCGTATATTATTAGGGCTAAAACAGGGCTCAAAGTTTACTATTTTTGTCCTGATTTCATTATTTATGGTAAATTCAACTGGATGCTGAAAGTAGCCATTTTTTTCCAAAAATTTTATGAATTTGTATTCTGTTTCAAAATCAGAAAAAGGATTTTTTAAAGTTTCTAAAATTTCTGTTTGAATTTGTGACTTATTGTCAGATACCAAAACTTCAGTTATATGATTAACTACAGACGCAACCAACGATTGCGTCATACCTTGTATCTCAGTTACATTTTTTCTTGAAAGGTTTGGTTTCGCATGTAAATCACTTAAAAAACTGCAACATTCCTTTTGAAGATGACACATAGTTTCTTTTAAATCAAATTTAGTTTGTTTAGTTTCCTGGACATTTGTTTCTCTTGAAGTTTTTTCTAAAGTTTCAATTTCATTAAATGTTTCAACAACTATCGCACTCGTTGCAGATACTACTTGTGGCTTATTATTTTGTATTTCTACATCATTTTTGTGTTTATTTAGTAAGTGTCGCCTAAAATTCGAAATTGACTTAAATGTTTGTGGACATTGATTTTAGGAACATTCCACACTACTGTTTGTTTGAAGACCATGTAATTTAAAATCATAACATAAATCTGTAATTGTTTTGAATTCATTTTTGCATAAAAAACAGACATACATTGTAAATTTTTTTTGCAAATTTGATTACAAACTTAAAAATCGATTTTTTTTAAATTGCTAATAAATCTTAATAACGAAGAATATTTTTTACAATTTTCTACATCTAATTCATATATAAATGATTGGATGAATTTCCAAACAAGTTGACTTTGTGTTGGATATTCCAAATCAAATACATAATATATTTTAAAGCATGTATCCAAGCATGAAATAAAATTGTTAAATTTTAAAAGTGTACCGTCAAAATATAGAAAAAAATCTTTCGCAGCTAGTAAGTTTTCTCCCACAACAATGATTGATGGCTTGTACTCCAAGCATTTACTTTTTTGATCCTTAATGCGCCTTATAATATCACTTTGGTTAGCACAAAGTAATACGAAACCATCTTCAGCATCCTTTATACCCACTCTCCAACTTGTTTTTCCTACTACTTTTATAATGTTCTTTGGTGGTGCTGCAGAGTTCAAAAAATACAGCAAAGGAAGAGTCCTTTCACCTGTTAATGTAAATAAAATCACACTATTGTAACTAGAAATTAACAAAGTAATTCCATTTACATTATCATAGTCTAAGATCCGGCAGCAAAAAAACGTATGGATCGAGTTTTTAGTTAAAATCTAATTTTTACATACATTTATGAATGGGGGAATATATTTTTGCCGGGTTGCCTATCAAAATGTGGCCGCTAGTATTTTCAAATTGCGATAACTTATGAACTGTGAGGCGCACGAAGAAAAGTGCCAAAATCGTTTTATGAAAAGTCATATGTTCGACAAGTAATTTTTATTATATGTAAAAAAATTACCATTTAGGAGTTATTTACGTATATTAATACGTTTATTTTTTATTGCGTACAAAAATCGGTTTTTAATTAATAATTCTTAAACGGAAATTAGGCAACCCGGCAAAAATATACGCACAAATAAGATTTTAACTAAAAATTCGATCCATCCGTTTTTTTGGTGTCGGATCTCGTACTATCAAGCATGTTCTCAGTTCTAGTTTCATCGGAATGGAATCAATGTTAAGGTACTCCGCGTTTCGATACTGAACACCACATCGGAATACATTTCAGTACACAGGATTAAATTAGTAGCCCATTTTATTTATTGCAATAAAATTCCGTTTCTATTTTGTTTTCCGAAGCGCAGAGCACCTTAACATTGATACCATGCCGATTCCGATCGATTTGGAATTGAATTTGAATTTTTCAACATAATACTATCAGTTTCACGCCATTCAGAAATAATTAAGCATTTACCTTCCGTAAGTTGACAAATTTTATTTAATTGTGGCTTGTAGTCTTTGCTTTTTAACACACCTTCCTCCTGATAGTATTTGAGAAGCAAAGTGTTCACTTTTGCATTAACTGAAAAGAATTTGTTTGCTGACTGAGGGTATAACGATTTAAAGTCGATATTTATCTAAATGTAAAAATAATATTCAATAAAAAAAAAATTAGAGCAATAATGTAAAAAATACCAAGGAAAAGGAGTCGGCGTGCTTATACAATGGCCATGCGTTGAGTATTTGTAAACTGCTTCTGTTGTTGTTGGCTTTTATGTCATCGAGCCTGTTATATGTTGTCCTTTGCCATTTTTCTTCCACAATTGTCCATGGGCGGTCATTATACTTAAGGAACTGTTTAATTTCCTCATATTCGACTTGGTCAACAAGGAGATTTTTTAAAGGGGATTTGATATTTTGCTCATTTAGTGGAATTTAAAGTTTTGCAGAACGTGTAGTTGTTCCTCTATTGTAATTATAATATGCATTATACAACAGCCCACTCGGATGGGAGTACTTCTTATGTGGTGGGGTAAAATACACTGCCTAAATTGTTTAGTAATAATTATCAATAATTTTGACAAAATTAAATCGTACAAGGTGCACGATCTCCTGATTATTGTTTCATATAGCCTTGGAATTCTCTAATGTATAGTGAACCCGTTTTTAAGAAAATTTGAGAAGAAGTCTCAAATGTATGAAAAAAACGTAAGGACATCTTTTTGTAAAAATAAATGTATTCTCAAAGGACCCTTTCTTTCGTTGATTTAAAAGAAAAAACGGTCATGGCTTAGAGTAAACAGCATATGAGACATTAACAAGGAGATCGTGCATAATCATTCATATTCCCAATTGTCGTTTCTATTTCGTTTCTGAGGCATTTTAGTTTTTTTCGTCGTCTCATATCTAAGTTTGGAGTCTGGAAAAATATTGAAACGACGAGGAGTGTTTATCAAGGGATTAGGAACACAAAGCATATGTTTGATTGCTTCGTTTTCCTATCCCCTCGATAAAATCTCCTCGTCGTTCCTAACTATTGAAAAATATTGAAATATATTGGAACGACAAGGGGTGGCTATCGAGGGGTCAGAAAAACGATGATAAGTGTGATTGCTTCGTTTTTTTAACCCCTCTATAAACACTTCTCATCGATCCAATCTATTTCCAGGCTCCAAATTTAGAAACTGGGGGACGATAAAAACTAAAACGCCTCAGAAACGAAATAGAAACGACAATTGGGAATAGGGCTGAATTAGAAAATGAAAAATTGGATTAGATCGGTGGTCGCTGTGTGAATTTAAATTTTTTAAATCCCACTCTGCATGGTAAGTACGTTTGTGGCCTTTTGCAAAATTAATATTTTTAATCAAGCATTTTTAGAATGTATAAAATTATTGAACTTACCTGCTAAAAATGGCACCACGCTTTTGCACACTTCAAAATTTGAAACAATTTCAAACACTTCGGAATCAAGAATTTGAATTTGAAACAATTTCAAACACTTCGGAATCAAGAAAAACTTCTCCGTCTTCTTCAATAAATTCTATTAGGGAACAAGTTCCGGCAATATTTTTAGTATATTCCACTTCTCTGTCCATTTAAATAGTAATTTATTGAAATTGCAAAAAAAAAAAAACTCGCACTCACAAAAACTATACTATTTATTTTTGAAGTTTTAATTTTTTTGAAGTTTTATTTACTTGAAAATCACAGCGAATGACTGTAAATTTCAAAACATTTGTTGAACATTTTACATTAAGTTGTTAATTTGATTACAAATCATTGTACTTAATACAGGAAATTGTTGCAAATTTCACAATTTTTCTAAGTAAATTTTACAAATAGCAATATCGATAATTTTAACAAATTTCTGGCCGAAATTATTGCATTTGCTGTAAAATTAACAATTAATTGTGAATTCGATTAAATTTACCTTTGAATCAGCAAATCCACAGAGAATTGTAAAATCCACAACAAAACGCTGTTAAAACTACCGCAGCAATTTTTTTGGGTGTGTGTTTTTGTGAATACTTTAGCTGAGCTTTTCCTAAACACATTTATTTATCTAGGTAAAGTTAAGCACATTTGTTGTTGCTTCGCCATACGGTTGTCAGAATGAGTTTACACAAGTCACAAAAACACACCTACTGTTTTTTTTACTTTGTCGCTTGGTATACCCCACACCAAGGGTGTCAGCGTAGAACAAAAGTGAGCCAAATTTGAGCTCGTAAAAATTCGCGGAATTAAAATATTTATGAAAAATTGTTTTTGTTGTTTCCCATAAAAAAAAACAACACACATTTTTCGTGTGTGTTGTAGTTCTCAGAAATTTAAAAAATTATTGAAATATTGTTGCTGTTGCAAACGAGCCACCAAAAAAACAACAAAAAATAGTTTTTCTGATTGTTGTAGTTCGAGGAAATTGAAGTTGTTGTAAAAGCGAAAATTTTGCGCTGACTGCGCTTGGCTCAGTGATTTGAAAACGCTGACACCCTTGCCCTACACCCTGGGTATATTCACTTTGTCCTTCCATTTGCAACGCAGAGAAGGAGGCGTGGCAGATATAGAAAAGTATATATATTCTTGATCAGCGTCACCTCTAGAGTCGATATAGTCATGTCCGTCTGTCCGTTTGGCTGTCCGTTTGGCTGGCTGGCTGGCTGGGTGACTGGCTGGCTGGGTGACTGGCTGTGTGTTGAAATACACTTTTTGGGAAAACTCTGCAAGATAATTCAATGAAATTCGGTACACTGCCTCCGTCGTCAAAGTAAGCTCGGGGAATTCAAAATGAGCAAGGAGTATTTTTGACAACCAAAATACACATACGTCAGCGTCAAAAGAAATTGTACACGTTAATATGTTATGTTTTTGTCTTTATTTTACTAGTTTGCTTTATCATTTTATTCAACATATTATGTTTTTTGAAAAATATATTGTATATTCTTTCATTTTATAAAAAAAAAAAACAAAAATTTAACAATAAAAAAAATTATAGAACAACAACTTAAAATACTTCAAATTCACAGCGTCAAAAGAAATTGTACAGTAAGTATAAAAACATTATTTCAAAGAATTTTAAAGAGGTTAGTATTTTGTTTGCTTTCCATTTGCGTTGATTACAGCTTGCAATCTTCTGGGCATCGATTCCACTAGGTTTCGGGTTACATCGGAAGAGATTTGTTGCCATTCCTCCATTATCACTGATTTTAGAGAGTCTTTGCTGGTAATCGTTCTTTTTCTAATCTGACGGTCCAGATGCTCCCACAAATGCTCGATAACGTTAAGGTCGGGTGACTGGGCGGGATGATCCAGCTGTTTTGGGGTATGATATAGCAGCCATTCCTTTACTATTTTAGCAGTGTGCTTAGGATCATTGTCTTGTTGAAAGACCCAAGTTTGATCCAAGCCCAATTTGTCGACACTAGGTTGCAAATTATCTTTCAAAATGGTGAGGTAATCTGTTTTATTCATAGTGCTCTCTATGAAAACCAAGTTACCTACACCACTGGCTGCCATACACCCCCATACCATGACCGAACCACCACCATGCTTGACGGTAGATATTACATTTTGTTGGGCAAATGCTGAATTTTTGCATCTCCAAATTTTAGTTGGTGTTTTCTTACCAAAAATTTCAAATTTGCTCTCGTCAGTAAAGACCACATTATTCCAGAATGAATTTGGTTTATTTTGATACTTTTTAGCAAAATTCAGAAGTCGCTGTTGATTGATTTTTGATATGAAAGGTTTGCTTCTTGGAACTCGTCCACGTAGTCCATTTGCATGTAGTGCTCTACGTATAGTACTGGAGCTAACGTTAACACCTGAGCGTTCTGAAATGTTCTCGGATATTTTAACAGCACTTTCAGATGGATTTTGCTTCACTCGTCGCACAATGGATCGTATTTGAGTCGCATTTAGTTTACGGGGTCTTCCAGATTTGGGACGATTTTGTAAATTTTCGAACTTTTTGTAATTATCAATTATATGTTTTACAGTATTATGGCTTCTATCAATCATCAAACCAATTTCACGCAATGTTTTTCCTTTTTTATAATATTTTAGCACAAGTTCGCGAACATCCAGGGAGGTTTGTTTACCCATTTTGAAAATAAATTTCGTTACTCAAAAATCTTCAGATTTGAACTGATCCTCACGACGTCAAGTCAATTAATAATTATTATAATTAGTTAATATTGCCTACAACATGATAAAAAGTCAAATCACTAAAAATAACGGGAATTTTTTACCGTTAAAATTCTTTAAAATATTTGGTGCACGTGTTGTACAATTTCTTTTGACGCTATTAATATGAAGATGTTTTTGTTTTTGTTCTATGAATTTTTGTTATTGTAATATTGTTGTTGTTTTTATTATGTACATTAAGAGAGGAGAAAATATATTATTAAAAAAACAAAAAATGTAAAACAAAAGGGAATTGCAAAAGAGTATAATTTAACTGCAAACATAGAGGAACAACGTGTACAACTTCTTTTGACGCTGACAGTAAATACTACGAATTGTAAGCGCCAGCTCTGAGCAAAAACTGGGCAAATTCGAAAAAGAGGGCGTGGCACCTCTCATAAAAGCAAAAGCTTCAAAACACTATACTGAACACGTTTTTTTGAGATAATCCAAACAAATTTCACTTAGACACTAAAAACTATAAATGCAAGCTCTGAACAAAAACTGGGTGAACTCGGACAAGAGGGCGTGGCACCTCCCTTACAAGCAAAATTTTCAAAATACAGCAGTGTAGGGTATTTATTTTTTGGCCAGGCCAAAAGTTGTTTTTAATGAAATATAGTTATTATATTTTGTTATCTCTTTTTTTTACCTTAACCGTCAAAATCATGGAAAATTTTTCTAAAAATATTTCGATACATCCAACGTAAAAATTACGGCACAGCGTTTTTCGAAATCTGCGCATTTCGTTCCATCTTGTGTCAAATTTTGGTACACCTAGCTTGAAATTTGAAGGCCAGGGAGCTATTTTTAAATTTATTTTATGTAGGTTTTCATACAAAAAAAAAAAGTTAAAATACAAAAATACTCATAACTAAAAACTTCGATTTTCGAGTTACCAACTTATCCATTGGACCTATCGAGCAGTTTCGTAATCTAGCCACCAAAAAAGAAACTTACAGCTTTCGTTGCACACGGCGTGCTTGAACCAAGTTTAAATAAAAGTTTCTTGCATATGAGTTTTTTGACTGAATTATGTTACGTAATAACTTCACGAATCAAATGATCCCAAAATTAAAAAAATCGAATGGGCCCTTTTTGAAATAAGGAGCCTTAAGCAATAACTATAAAAAGTTAATACAACACAAAATTAAAAATATTTGTAACATTTTGCAAACCATTTTTTCTAAACTAATTTGAGGTCGCTGAACACGAAAAACGCATTTATTTTTTTTTTTTCCTTGGGGTCGTTCCCAAGTTATTCGATAATTTATAATTTCGAGGTTATAGCTTCATATACATCAATATATTTCTATGACGCCAAGTCCAATCAATTTTATTTGTCCACGCTTACAAAGAGTGATTAACGGCGCTTCTAACAAGTATACCAATAATTATGCTCCAAACAAAATTGACTGAGTTAAAGCAGGAAAAAGCTTGATATTTCAACAATTTTTTAAATTTTTCACATCAACTTTAAATGAAACACTTTGTTTTTGGCACATATTTTTTTTTAAATAATTATTTTTAGAAATGTGATTTAAAGGCGCATATAATTGCAAACATTTTAAGCCTATGTTGAGCAAAATCGAATGAAATTTCCAAAAGATATTAAGGCTTTAGTGCAATAAGGAAGATGTGAGAATTTTCGAAATGTTCGGCCTGAGTCAACAGATCCAATTTTTCAGCCTCCAAATAGGACACCCTACACTTATTGAACACTTTAAAGATGATTTAAGTAACTCCTAATCATTCTCTGTAGAAGAACATTGCGGATTGTATCAAAAATATTAATTTTTGAAAGAAATCGAAATTTCTCTATTGCACTAAAACCTTAATATCTTTTGGAAATTTAATTCGATTTTGGTCAACATAGGCTTAAAATGTTTGCAATTATATGCGCCATTAAATAACATTTCTAAAAATAATTATTTAAAAAAAAATATGTGCCAAAAACAAAGTGTTTCATTTGAAGTTGATGTGAAAAATTTAAAAAATTTTTGAAATATCAAGCTTTTTCCTGCTTTAACTCAGTCAATTTTGTTTGGAGCATAATTATTGGTACACTTGTTAGAAGCGCCGTTAATCATTCTTTGTCAGCGTGGAGAAATAAAATTGATCGGACTCGGCGTCACAGAAATATATTGATGTATATGAACCTATAACCTCGAAATTATAAATTATCGAATAACTTGGGAACGACCCCAAGGAAAAAAAAAAAATAAATGCGTTTTTCGTGTTCAGCGACCTCAAATTAGTTAAGAAAAAATGGTTTGCAAAATGTTACAAATATTTTTAATTTTGTGTTGTATTAACTTTTTATAGTTATTGCTTAAGGCTCCTTATTTCAAAAAGGGCCCATTCGGTTTTTTTAATTTTGGGATCATTTGATTCGTGAAGTTATTACGTAACATAATTCAGTCAAAAAACTCATATGCAAGAAACTTTTATTTAAACTTGGTTCAAGCACGCCGTGTGCAGTCGGCAATGCGAATTTTCTGATAGAAACCAATCTGGCGATGTTGCTAGAAATCGTTTTCATACACAATAGGGGCCTTAAACTCAAGATTTTAATTTAAACAAGATCCCACAACACAAAATCTCTGTATTAGTTAAAAAAAAAATAATTATAGTAACAATGACGCATAAACAGTTCATATGTATTTGCTTTACGTCCTTTGTATACAAACTCTTTTCAGCAAACAATACGCCTGATCAAAAATATATCTTCTTCACTTTTTTCTTGGAATTGCTTTATTTTGTAGATCTAAAACAATTACTAAAATTCAAGAACGAGACACTGCAACATATTCAGCCGCAAAGGTCGCAAAAATCAGTATATTGTTTGATCGGAAAGTCTGATTTCACCGGACTTTATATCGTAAAGTATGAGTCGTACGAAAACAATTCTCGAGACTATTCCATAGGAAATTTCCTGATCTACAAAGTTGTGGAACAACATTTTTCTTTAAAAGTAACCGTTAGAGAGACATTTAATTCGTGACATTTTATTTTTTATGCTGCAGTGATCTCGTTGCCAATTTTTAGCATTTGTTTTGAAACATAAAAATAAAGCGACTTCAAAACAAATAAAAAATCAAATCTTCACGGTACATTTTCATTTTGACAAATACTTCATGGTACTGTATTTTATAAACAAATATTTCAGGTCAGCGTAAAAGGTGTAGAAAAACTAACACATTGCTTACCCAGGGCTGTAGTAGCGTTCATACATTCTCGCAAGAGAGAAAGCGTAAACAAAAACAGTATATGAGCTGTACTGAAGCAAATCAAACAAGACAAGTCAGGGCAGTGTTAATTTATTCATATCCAAGAACTGTCAAGGCATTTGCACGCGGCACTGAACTGAAGTATTTGATAAATAAAAGGGAATACAAGAAATACAGGCCTACGCCGAAATCCATGTTATTTCAATTATTTTTCTTTTAGGAGGCTTTTTAATGAAAACGGTAAGTCGAATGATACAAATTATTAGAATCTCTTTTGTTTAGAATTACAGGTTCTGCAAATAATATTGATTTGCATTAACGAAAGAGTAACCGTTTAAAAATTTTCTTAAAAAACCACAAAAAGTCGAAAAACTCGATTTTATCGCATATTTCCTAAACGTTTACTTTTTCGTAAATTCAAATCAATATTATTGGTAGAAACTGTAATTCTCTATAAAAGAGATTATGCAACTTTTTATCGTCTGTCGCACCATTTTCATCAAAAAGCTTACGAAATGAAAAGTATTTAAAACCAGATGGATAACGGAATAGGTGTGATAACGAAACGAAATGTCTCCAACAAGACGTCTTGTGCAGACGTCTAGCGCAAATAACTAGCTTTTGCCAATGCCTAAAATTCAAACTCGTGTAATTTCAGTGCACGCGAGTATTCACCGACGCATCATTTAAAATATAATTTGAATTTGGATTCAAATTTGATAAACTATCAATTTACACCGTGCATTTACATATCCATAAATCAAAGTTTTAAGTGTACTTTTTTACGATCCAAACAATTTATTTTATACATACATTTTTGAATATGATTATGCGCTAATAAATCGCCCTATTTATAACATCCATAATAATTGTTTTAAAAGTCACAATATGTGCCTAGAATACCACGCAATACAATACTTGGTTTAGCTATGAACTTAAGAGAATATATAAGTAAAAGTAAAATATTTTAGGCAAACAACAACAACTTTATGGCTACAATTATTGGGGGTGTCACAACAGGGCTGTTAAACTTGTTGTTGTTGACATTTTGTGTTGGAAACAGTGACTTAAATTGATATAAACTGGAATTAAAATAGCATGGAAAATATCTTACAAACTAAACAGAGAAAGCAACTAAAATAATTTACAAAATGTAGCAAAATTATGTTTTTGTATATATGTATTATTGGATGGGATGATCACTTTACTAATTATCCATTTACTTAGTTTAATTATTTTAGTGTATGAAAATATATATGCATTTAATTAATATCAACAATCGTGCTGCACATCCTTATCATTAGTTGTTGCTGCTGATGATATTGTGTTCGTTAATGATGATTGAGTTGATGATGAAGATTGTTGTGCAGCAGGTTTGTCCGTCTTTGTTGTTGGTGTTGTTGTGGTGGTGGTTTTTTGTGCGTTATTATCATTTGATGTCTCGTTGAGCGCAGCAGCAATTTCACCATTAAACTGCAGTAAACAGCCTAAAGCGCCAAAGTAACCTTCATGCTCAAGAAATAAACCTTTGGTAACACCGTTTGACCAAAATTCCATCGCATATGCAAGTAATTTCATAGAAATCGGATTGACACGTAGAAAATTACCAACGAAAACAACCTTAAAAATAAAAGATGATATTTGAAAATCAGATACTACACATTTTTCAAATTTGTGATTTCAGGTTCATTTGACCAAGCCTATACAATTTTTTCTACACCTTGTTTGTCAAGCTGCCCATATTGAGTTGGCTTACATTTACCGAAGCTAATCCACCTATTCCCAGTAGGAAATTTGAAAGAAATTTTTTTAATTTTCAAAAAACACTGAATCTGGTGGATCAAAAAAATATTGGAAGACTAAAGCATCCTGCTGGAAATAGAATTTCTATTCTCAAAATATCCATGATTAAAAATGTTCCCTTTCGAGAAAAGAATATACTCTCGAAAGGGAGTTTCTAAACAAATTCGTGATGGGGTTCGATTTTTTTTATTTCGAGTTCATGAAAATTCATGAAATACCTTTTCTTCTGTTTTGATTGGAAAAACCACAAAAACTGGCTCTATTTTTACCACTGCCGCGGAAATTTCACATATGTGCTTTCCAAGGCAGGTCTATTTTTCTGCCTTCTGCAGAAGGCCTACCTCTCTACATTTAACCTTTCCCATTCCCTTCTCCTTTTTTGTCAAGTGTTATATATGTAGCATACAACATTTTTTTATACACGGCAGTGTGTCCACCTGTTGAAAGCGGTCAACATTTGAATTAGCGCTTGATTGCAACACTAAAGCTTAGCACGATTTCTTCGAAAAATTAACTCACAGTAGGGTTCAAACGAACTTATTTATATATTGGGTGTACAACTTAAAAACCGGAATTTGACGGTGGATGTCCGTACTAACAAATATCGTGAAAGCTCGAACTTTATATATATGTCATTTTGAAGGTACATTTGACAGCTGTCAAAATCAGTCAACAAAACAATTTTATCTTGTGTGCATCATTATTATTTTTCACGATGAATAACTTCGAAAATTCGAGAAAAAGACAGCATTTGCGGGAGGTTCTGTTAGGTCATTTTTTTGCAAAGAAAACTGCTGCGGAAAGTCATAGTTTGCTTGTAGAAGTTTATGGCGACGATGCTTTAGGAAAAACACAGTGTTTTGAATGGTTTAAACGCTTCAAAAGTGCCGATTTTGACATCAAAGACAAAGAACGCCCAGGACAGTCAAAAAAGTATGAAGACGAAGAATTAGAGAAGCTACTCGATTAGGATTCGTGTCAAACACAAGACGAGCTTGCCAAATCGTTGGGAGTGACTCAGCAAGCCATTTCGAAACGTTTGAAAGCCGCCGGATACATTCAGAAGCAAGGTAATTGGGTCCCCTATGAGTTGAAGCCGAGAGACGTTGAACGGCGCTTCTGTATGTCTGAAATGCTGCTTGAGCGCCATAAAAACAAATCATTTTTGCATCGGATTGTGACTGGGGATGAAAAATGGATCCATTATGACAATCCGAAGCGCAAAAAGTCATACGTGAAACCCGGCCAACCAGCCAAATCAACCTCGAAGCCAAATATCCATGGCGCCAAGGTTATGCTGTGTATTTGGTGGGATCAGAAGGGGCCGTTATATTATGAGTTGTTGAAATCGGGCCAGACAATCACAGGTGACCTGTACCGAACACAATTAATACGTTTGAAGCGTGCCATCATCGAAAAACGCCCGGAAAATGCGACCAGACACGAAGCAATAATTTTTCATCATGACAACGCTCGGCCGCATGTTGCAAGACCCGTGAAAAACTATTTGGAAAATAGTGGATGGGAAGTTTTGGCTCACCCGCCGTATAGTCCGGACCTTGCTCCGTCTGACTTTCATTTATTTCGCTCGATGCAAAACGCCCTCACCGGAATACGCTTCACATCAGAGCAAGGCATCCGAAATTGGATGGATTCATTTTTGGCCGCCAAGCCGGCGCAATTTTTTTGGGATGGAATTCATAAATTGCCTGAAAGATGGGGGAATGTTGTAGCTTCCAATGGACAATACTTTGAATAAAATATATTGTAACATTTTTCCACAATAAAGCATCAAATAGTAGGTGATTTCAGGTTCACTTGACCAAGCCTATACAATTTTTTCTACTTGTTTGTCAAACTTCCCATATTGAGTTGGTTTACATTTACCGAAGCTAATCCACCTATTCCCAGTCGGAAATTGGAAAGAAATTTTTTTAATTTTCAAAAAACACTGAATCTGGTGAAGAAAATTGGAAGACAAGTGAAAAAGATTTGGAAGACAAAAGCATCCTTGCTGGAAATGGAATTTCCATTCTCAAAATATCCATGATTAAAAATGTTTCCCCTCGAGAAAAGAATACACTCTCGAGAAGGAGTTTCGAAACAAATTCATGATAAGGTTAGAATTTTTTTCTTATTTCGAATTCACAAAAATTCATGAAATACCTTTTCTTCTGTTTTTATTCGAAAAACCACAAAATGTGCTATCCAAGGCAGGTCTATTCTTCTGCCTTCTGCAGAAGGCCAACTTCTCTACTTTTAACTGAAGTAAGTGCAGAAAGCCTAATTTGTTGGGCCTGCTCAACTGAGTCATTCACAAAAGGAAGTTAAGTTTGATAGGAGCTGGGAAGGCTTGCTCTCCTTTTTTTGCCGAATGGTATTTTTTTTTTCAGTACATATTTATCTTTTTTTGTCAAGCGTTATATATGTAGCATACTACATTTTTTTATACACGGCAGTGTATCCACTTGTTGAAAGCGCTCAACATTTTAATTAGTGCTTGATTGCAACACTAAAGCTTAGCTCGATTTCTATGAAAAATTAACTCACAGTAGGGTTCAAACGAACTTATTTATATAAAAGATGCCATGCTCACTTTTTATAAAGTACTTGACTGTATATCTAAATATTTTTAACATTGACTTTGTTTAAATCTATTTTCAGTGTGGTGTTGTAAATTTTATGCTAAATCGATACATACCTTGTCGATTTTTTCATTCAGCGCGCACATTCTAGCAATCGAACCGATATTATTTGTAATTGTCACAAGTGTTGCGTTGGCTAAATCTTCACGTGAAACAGTTTCGCGTTTCTCCTGAAGATGCATTTGCCCATAACTATGTAGAAAAAATAGAAACACAGTTTCAAATATTAAATAAAACAATAAGCATAAATAATAATCACCTTGAAGCTACCAAATCACCTGTAAGGCCGAAACGATCATAATCACCGCCATAAATATCTCTAACTAATTTATCTACTTTTCTATTATCACCTTTGGTGGCAAGTTGTATAGCTTCTTCGAATGTATTACAGCCAGTTAAGAGACAACACAGTCCAAGGAATGTACCACCGCCTAAACTGTTGTGAAATAAAAAAATTTACAAAAATAATTTTTAAATAAATAAAAATTTTGATGAAGCAATGATCTTACCTTGTACCAGAAACACGCTTGAAATTATCTGGACCATACACAGCCAAAATAGAAACTCCAGAGCCAACATTGACCAAAATAAAAGGATAAGGTTGTGAAAAATCGAAGGCGCGCTTCTCACTTTTGCTATACACAAAAAAAAAAAAAAAAATATTTTAATAAATGTATATGTATGTATCAAAAATGATTATCAACAAGTTGTTTCTTTAATCTAAGATATCTTGCTTTAAAGTCAAGAAATCGCTGATTCGAGACATTTTTGAACTTATATCACATTTATAGTAAATGGCGTATTTGATAGTTGCCAACGGCATCGTATAACCATAATCTTACTCATTAAAATTTACCTTTTAACTTTCCGAGTTATCATATACTAAAACAAAGGTTTTCCAATTCTACGCAAAGGACTAAATTGAATGGATATGATACCTATATTTCTCGAAAACAAGGATCCAATTGAAAAAGTAAAAACCTAAAGTCTTATGAAGTTGAAGACTACTCGATGCATTTGGCAAAGTGCGCTTTATGACTGAATTTGAATCAAGAAGCAAGAATAATTCAGAATCCTTCCATTATAAAAAAAAACCAAGTTCAGATGCGTATATTTATTCGGCTATAAAGTTTGAAAATGAAAAACAAAAATATGTAAATTTTCAGTCCAATGTTAATATTAATGTTTGATTGAAAAAGCTTTCATTTGAATTTGATGACATTATTATAATGAATATTACGGCTGTTCACGTTTTGATGCGCAGTACCTTTTCGTCGTGCAACTGCGAAAGTATGCCATTTGTCCAACAACAATGTTAACGCATAAATGCCAAAAAAGGGTCAAATATTCGCAATTGCTCGACGAAAGTTTAGTGCGTATCAACGCGTGAATACACTGATTACAAATATGTAGATGCATTCACTTTGGGTGTTCATTAAATAGCTTTTTTTTTTAAATAAATTATGGATGATGGCAATCGGCTCTAAGTGGCAAAATAAATTACTACATAATTTTTCAGATTTGATTGATCGATCCCCTTTGGACCATTCGGCAAAACGGATTAAGTTAGGTGCATTAAACTCGGTCATAGTTTGAGTGGGATTTTAATTGGGCGTGGTTTGTTAATGTCCACGCCTACTTCACATATAAACATTTTAAGACAGAGCTATGCGAGTCAACAGAACGATGCACAAGAAAATATAAAAATTATTATTTTCCATTGACTTTATTTTGTCTTTGCTGTGTTTCTAAAGAAATCTATGCAAAAGGGTAAACATAGTATAATTGAAAGTTATTCTTTATGTCGCCAAACTCATCGCAAACTAATATAAAACAATTTTCTTATTTTTGATGAGCAACTTACAGAATTTCCCTTGCGTTTTCATAATAATAACATTCTGTACGATTTTGTACTTCAGCGAATAGTATGCCCTTTATCAATGTATCCAATTCATCGAATTTTGCTAATTTCATATTCACTTGCTGTGAAAATAAAATAAAAAAAGTTAAGCATTGCATTTCTATTTTTTATAAAATTTTTATCTTACCTCACGAAAATCGTTTTCAAATTTAAATGCTCCACCACCTGTGGCACAAACCGTAGTCACTAGCTCAGCCATGCCCTTTTGCTTGGCCAAAGAAAGAAAATTACCCATATCTGTGGTTTGAAAGCGTATAAAATGCAAAGAACCCCGACGCTTGCGTATCTCAACATTATCCATCTGGAAATAGAAATACATATATATTTATATCAATAAATACATTATTATGAAGGAAATTACTTAGAATAATTTAGAAGTCTATTATATTTTTGATAATGTAGTTACAAATATATTGGCAAAGTAGTTTTATAACTATGATAGACGCTCTTACACTTCTATGATCAGAGATATACACATACTATTTATATAAGAAAGATATAAATACATACTTACAATAAGTTCTACATACTTAGTTTTATAAAAAGTTCACAAAATCGGCATACTTAGTGTATTATTTGTTACCTATTCTAGTATTTTACAAAATTGAATGTAATTTAGATATTAATGTTAGACCTTCCAATCTAAACAGAAAGTGGAAAGATAAGACCGCACTCAAGATTTCACTCGAAAAATATGTGATTCGTCGGAAGAAAACAATTTAACTTTTAAGATTGTAAAACGTCTAAGTACAAAAGTATTAATTTTTAACAGCCATGTTTCACTTATATTGCACTTTGCTGTTTTTTTTTTCATTCCTCCATTTTATTGAACTAAAAAGCCTTTTAGTATGAGTGCCACTTGTGCTTTGTTTTGTTGTCTACTAATTAAATTCTAAGGCAGGATATCATTATTTCACTGCATACCTTCAAGTGTGTTGCATTCAACATACATATATAATATATTGATTGTTTTATGCAGTATCCAGCTCTGATTTGTTTTTTCCACAGGCTAAAAAGTCTTATTAGTGTTACCCAGTAGAAGAAACAAACATTTATAAACATTTTCTTTTTATATATCCCGTGACGCTGACCTTTCAACGATTGTACATTTTAGACTCTTTATCACATTTTGGGCCTTATCATGAAATTTCATCTCGAAAATATGTACGGTTAAAAAAAGAATAAAGAAAATATAAACTCTAGATTATTTCATTCAAAACAACCAAAACAAAGTAAAATTTCAAAATTGGTAATTTCCAAACTTTCGCACTTTGTGAGAAGCTGAAGCTGGAGTAAAAAAAAAAACGAAGTGAAAATTAACAATGATATTTTCATTGCTAAATTGTATCAAGTTTATTTTAGTGATACCTCATATTTCTTCTTTTTAACGTAGTATATTTTGTGAAGCTGTTAATCCTTAGAAAAAATATGTCATAAAAGTGTTGCTTGGATCGAGTTTCCAGGATATTATTATCGGAAGATTCAGATATAATCTTTAGAACAACCGAAAACCCTTAGATGGATAGCGAAAAGATTAGTGACATATGAAAGATATGTTAATAAGCTATAAACTTTTCGTACAAAAGTTTTTAATTTGTCACACATTGTTTATTTGCGCTTCAGAATCCCTGATAAAAAAATTATGGAATAATTTCTTACAAAAAATGTCAAAATATTCCCTCCCAAATTATTGCTGATAGCCAGTGAATTTCACTCTTCCAGAAAATTTTTTTGCAACTGCAGGGTGTCCGAGAAAAAATCCCCCAGAATGTTTATTCATGATAAAGCCGCAAACATATTTACAACTTATTTTAATGAAATTTCTATGGTTGTCGAAAAGTATTCGCAAACAAACAAGTAATACGCCTACTTTTTAACAGTTGCCACTTGTCGGCATTGGGCGCTGGAAGCTGTCACGACGTTTTATAAGTTACAGTGATCAAATCACCGGTATCAATATAACACTCATATTCAGTGTGTACAAAGTTTTAGTAGGTATATACTTTTGTTTAAAGGTCAATAACTTTAAAATACACAAATTTACGAATGCTACATAAATTATACAGGTAATGTGAAAAATATATATGTATGTATACCAAACCAATAATTAAAGAATTTCTATGATACAAAAAGCAATTCTTTTATTACTAGCTACAAAACCAAACCAACTAACTTAATATATACACATTTTACATATGCAAACACTGAACATTAAAATGCAATGACCGCAAGAGCAAAACAAAATAGTTGCGAGGGAAACTTTTTCAAGTCAGAGCAGAAAACAAGCGAGCGACCCAAGCATTAATAACACATCTTTTTAAAACAAACAATACTGATTTTTCAACTGAATCTATTTACAAATTTAATATAAAGCGAAGGTCAACACAAGCAACCTGCTAAAACTACGTGGAGTTAAGACGCAGTTGTTGCTGGCTGTGTGTTGCTTTGTAATTACAACATCGAAAGCAACAACAACAACAAAATCAACAACAACGTCATAAACAATGCAAATTAAAAAACCCAAATTCCCAAGTTTAAATGTTCAACATTATTTGCATTTCCAATAAGTTTTTAGATTTTGCTTTGAACATCCTGTTTGCTCGATTATCATGATGACGAAAAGTGACAAAAAATATAAATATTAGTAAAAAAAAAACTAAATGCTCAAAAAAATTATTTCTTTTGTTTTGTTGCTACTAACCTGCAGATGTGTATCTCGATGACCCGTCTTTCCATATGCAGAGTTCTTTGTTAAATATCGTCGTATGTTCCGTAAAATTTCTGCCTCTTGATCTTGTTCATCTGGTGTTATATCTTTTGGCTCAAAATAGACCAGTTTTGTCAGAGTACCACCAATGTCCATACCAAACCATGGCATTGCTGTAAGATGAAAAAGAATTTTTATTTAATATTTGTTACGTTTTCAAAATCAATCATTTAATGAAGATCAATTCTGTTTTATTACACTTTATTTAAACGCAGAAGGTACTACTAATAGAACCAGTAAAATTTTTGCATGTTCATTAAAAATAAAAAAATGGAAGTAATCATTTAATGTTGGCCTCATTTCCATGCTGTATACTTTGCATATTTTTTGCTAGTTTTAAATATATTATCTCAAAGTAAACAAATATTATTGAATAATAATACAATTCGCATTTTGACATCAATAGTGTTGTGCCACAATGAAATGATCTTCAAATTACGCAATTTAACAAAGAATGAAGCGAAACATTTTCGTAGAAATGTTCAAAACTATGAGAAATACTAAATATAAGAAGAAGAAGGTACCGAAATCGGAAAGATTTGCCGAATTTTCGTAACGAATTCGTAACCTTTGGTTTGCTGGATATAGTCATAATTTAAGTATCTTTGTTTCTTTATGCTGTCAAGCTCATATCAAAAAACGATAAATACTCAATGTAAATTAGATCAAATTAAAATTTTTTCCATATTTAAGTAGAGATTTGAATCATGAGGGCATTCCTTAAAACAAGTAAATGCCTCAAAAACATCGTAAACTCATAATAGTTGTCAAAATCTATACCCTAATTAAAATTAATAAAATTAAATAACACAATTTTTGATAAAGGTCGTTATTATGGATTTGTCTGGAAATTCTCTCTCTAGAATATATTTCTTTCTCGAGAAGGAACATTTGCAATTATGAATATTTTGTGAGTGGAAATTACATTTCTAGCAGGGATGCTTTTTTCTTCCATTTTTTTTTTTTTACAATATCCAATTTGTTTTTGACACAGTGTTGCCAAAAAGTGATAAATTTACCCAACACGGGTAATTTTGAACACAATTTATGCAAAAAAGGAAAAAAATAAATAAACCAAACCAAATCTCCACACTTTTTGAGATTGAAAAATTTGAGTCAAGCTTACTTTAGTGACACCTCATTGTTTTTAAGGCTGGCTTATTTTATGAAGCATCTGATGTTAAGGAAGAAGATGTTATAATTTTAAATTATCGCTTGTATATAGTTTCGGGAATATAATCAGGTATAAGTTGAAAGTGCCTGCATCGATATCAAGAAGATTGGTGTCATATGAAAGGTCTTTTAATAAGCTATAAAATTGTCGTACGAAAGTTTTTGATTTGTCAAAGTTCCCTGTTAAAAAATTTGAGAATAGACTCTTACCAAAAATGTTAAAATTTTCCCTCCCCAATTATTGAAGATAACTTTATTTTCCAGCGAATTTTGCTCTTCCAGAAAATATATTTTGCAACAAAGATTTCTTGAGAATGTTTATTCATGAAAGTTCCAAAGTTTCGATAGAGTAAGTTAGGGTAATGTGAACTATGCGGGTATTGTGGTGCACCCTTGTATATCCCATATTAAAGACAATTCTGGTTATTTGTACACATTAAAACTCAACAAACATATTTTTTACGCTCAACGGATTTTTTATTATGCCCTTCAACGTGTGCAATTTCTTAACATATGCTGTGAGGTCAAGTTGACTCTTTTTTAGTACGCTTTGAATAACGAAATAACTTCCTCAGAACTCCGTTTTCTAAAATTCAAATAGCTCTAATGCAATTGTGGAGCTATTATTCAACGAATAATTGCATAAGCAAGTCTGATTATACATTTCTTTTATATATTCAATGATTATTTCAAAAAAGTGATGTATTCGGGTAATGTGGACTACCCCATATTATATACCTTATATCAACTCTAATTACTATTACACGTTAAAAAGCTTATTATATGTGTGGGATACCCGAGTTTGAGTAATGTGGAGTACTATTTTACCTGTGATTGGGTATCCCTAATTACTTAATCACTTGTTAGTATGAATTTGGTTTATCTTACTCGAAAATATTCTTTAATAAGTCTTTACAGCTATTTTACAGCAAATATAATCTAAAATAATACTACTCGACTTTTAGTCAACAAAAGTTGCGAATAACGGTGTACTACTAAATGGACAGGGCGATCTACATTACCCGACACTTTTCTTTTTCAGCTATTTTTAGGTACTTTCAATTAATTTGGCCACACGCTTGAAAATGTTAATATTTCAGTTTGTGAATCATTAAATAGTAAAAACAATAGAATAACTAATACGAATTAATTGACCAAACTAGCCTACTGCCATTACTTTGGTAGAAATTGGCGATAAAGAAAAATGTGACCACATTACCCTAACTTACTCTAATTTGTTTAACAAAATTTTCGAATTTTGTTTTTTTGCGTTAATTATTTTGAGTAATGAATAATCAAATTAATATGGTAGTAAGTTATGATATCAAACAATAATAACAATAAAAAACAATACGTACAATACATACTTTAACTTAAGACTCAACTAATTTTCAATTTCGATATAAAAGAAAACTCCAAAGGAGGAACCGTTGCGTATGATTACAAGCAAAACACTAAAAATTGCTTGCGCGATAGCATAATCAGAAAAGCTTTAATTTTATGATACAAACGAAAAGTTGGTAATCGAAGAATTTTATTTTTAATAGCCAAATACAATTTGATATTTTTTTGTTAAATTTACTGTACAACAAAAAAAAAAGGCAGGTAACTTATCTAAGCCGGCAGCAATTTTGATAATAGTTTAAAATAAACGTCTAGTTTTTTCATTGCTTATCTGAATAAAATGCTTTGTATAAGAAAAAACACACAATTCAAGTGCTAAAAGCGTGCAACAAAATTATATAACTAGTCATAATGAACGGACACACAAAAATTAAATATTAATGCTTTTGCAAATGCCTTATCAATGTTCAAAATTCAATGAAAGTCAAATGTTTCAAAGTATTTGCAATTACTGGTACATTAATTGAACGTTTAATTTAATCATGTAATCAAATCAAAATGGAACTTTGTCACATTTAATCAAAACATTCTACGCCTTTTAAATATATTCAATCACAATCCGATCACAAGTGCATTTATTTGAATGTTTACTTTGCGATCTTTTCATTGATAATACTTAAGGGGCCTACTTAGTGAATAAATCAAAAAAAAGCGCGTGCAACTTAGTACATGTGCAGAAAGTGGAAGTGGTGCTAATTTGATTTAGCCCACTCCTCGACCAGGGCCTGGTACTCTTGATTGGCCCTTGCCTACAAAATTTCATTGCGAGATATACATACATAACGTGCTAAAATGTATAATCGTCAAAAAGTGAGCATGGCAATTATCTAATTACTCTTAGTTTTCCTACTTGTAAAACATATAACGAGATATAACGATAAATGTGCCACGCCCATCAGTAAACAGAAATAATTTAGTAACAAAAACATACTTTGTTTGTATTACACTCAAATATTTGATTTGCCCTCCTTTACAATTCAACACCTCATTAAAACTTCTAGGCATAGAATCGATCAGAGATTTCGTTATATTATAAGAGATTTTGCTCCATTGTTCCTTTAAAATCTGTTTTAGATTCTCCTTGCATGAAATGGTTCTTTCTCTGATTTTCCTGAAAATATTTTTCAACAAATGTTCAATACGTTTAAGAATTGAATACTGCGGCGGTCAGCCAAGGGTCTAAGAAGTATGGTTTAGTCATCTTTCTTGAGAATTTTATTCGTTTGCTTTGGGTCGTTGTCCAATTACATGATAAGCCCATATTCTTTACATTATCGGCAAGATTGTTTTTTTTAAATATTGAACTGACTATACCACACTTCTTAGACCCTTGGCTGACCGCCGCAGTATTCAGATTTGTAAAAAAATATTGAAAGGAAAATCAGAGAAACTACTATTTCAAGCAAGGAGGATCTAAAACAGGTTTTAAGGGAAGAATGAAGCAAAATCTCTCATAATATAACGAAAGCTCTGAGCGATTCTATGCCTAGAAGGTTTAATGAGGTTTTGAACTGTAAAATATTTGAGTGTAATATAAAGCAATTTTTTGTAACTAAATTAATTTCTGTTTACTTTATTTTAAAGCGTAAAATCAGTAGCTTTTAATTTTGGTGTATTATTTCTGGTTGTGTTTTGGTTTTGTTTTATCTTTATGTTCAACTCAACTCTCATTAAATGACTACTGAGCTAATCATTATTACTTTTTATTTTAAGTCAATTGCTTTATTGCAATTAGATCTTGAAGGTTTGAAAGCAAAGTGTTTACATTATTTTGACGCTCACAGTATGTAAGACACCAGGTAAAATAATATTCACTGAAAGAATAAGCGATGTCACGCCATTCAAAAACAAACTACGTCAGATCTCGGCAACTATTTAACGCAGATGAATGAAATTTACTTAGTATGTATGCAAACAGCGCAGGGACAAATAATATTCATTTGAAAAGTGGGTGATGCAACGCCATTTTGTTAAACAAATTCATAATATCTCTGAAACTATTTAAAACACATGGAGTAGATTTGGTACATATTCAGTATGTAAATTGCATCAGCACAAAAATATCCATTAGAACAATTGCAGTGTTTGTATGGATATTGAGTACAAGTGTGTGCACACTTCCTAACTTTTAGGTTGGCATATTTCAGTGAAAAAGACAGAAAAGTTTTAAAGGAAAAAATTGTACTGGTAATAACAGTAACAAGAATCATTTTTGAAAGTTACCATACTCTGGTATAGAACTCAAAAAATTAATTAAATATTTAATATCTGGTGGACGAAATCAGGAGTGATTTTTCGGTTTCCTTTTTATTTTTAATCCACAAACATACACTCAAAAAAAAAAAAAAAAAAAAAAAAAAAGTAAAAATGCAAAATCCCGCGAAAACGATCAGCTAGGAATTTTATTTAAACAGACTTTTCATCTTTGATCGACTCCAAACACAGTCCAATCTTCAGTTTTTGTCATCATTTTTGTTGTACCTGTGACTTTTTCCTGCTTGGCGTGTACTATTGGAAGAACACCCACAAAAAAATTCAACTTTGATACTATGAGGAAGTTCAGCCAGGCGCTGGCGTTTAGTCTATAAGGAAACATTTAATCGCAAAACAAAAACAACAAGCAAAATTAATTTTGTTAAAACTGTTCAATAGGAAAATATCCCCTAAAGCTTCAAATTGACGATTGTTTTGAATGATGCCAAACTTTTGTATCATCTACGAAAATGGCAATCAAGAAATAAACAATCCAATGATTTTATGAAATACAACAAATTTGATAGGTACAGTTTATTTATTTATTAAATTTGACCTGTTAAAAGAACTCAGATTAATGTTTTTTTTTTTTTAACGTCGTTGACCGATTTTGCAAGAAAATTATATACATATATATATCAACTTAAATGCTTCACTGGCAATTCAGGTACCTAACGCTTAAAGCATGAAACGACTGCATGAAATTAAAACAAAAAATGTAAATTAAATTAAATAAAATTTATTTTTTAGGCTGTTGCTAGTCATATAATTTTTTTTTTTTTTTTTGTTTCTGTTTTTATTTATTTCTTTGCCTTTGCGCACTGATAAGAGTATAACTTTTTATACTATACTTATAACTTAAAAAACTTTTCGTAATGCACAATAAATAAATAAAATTTCCATTTGCGATGAGAATTCATAATACTTATTACCTACACAAATGCCCCATATAAAAAATAAAACGTTGGTTTTTGGATAAGAAAGGTTTTTTTTTTTCATTGGCAATAATTTAAAATTCTTAGAATTATATACGCCGAAAATATCTACACTGAGAAAAGAGTATGTTTCCATCAAAGAATTATATTGATTGAGCATTTTAGAAAATATTTGTTAATAATTAACAAATTTCGGTAAATATGCCTTTAATTGGACCTTGAAATATTGTTGATTGGGCTGTTTGATGGAATGCCATTTGCTTTAACTTAAAAAAAAAAACCTTGTCTGGGATTCGAATACACTCTAAAAAAAAAATAATTAAAAAAAAACTTTCTTGTTTGGGATTTGAACCTACTCCCCCAGGTTATAACTCAAACATCTTATACCTTGAGCTAACTCTATCTACTTTAATTCTAAACAAAAAGTCATACAAAAAATTCAACAAGTATTGAAAAATTTCAAAAATATACTGACATTAGCCTTGTTCGTTGAAAAAAAAACTTCATAAATATTTGTAAATATTCATAAAATTTTTAACAAAAAGCGTTCGTTGAAACAAAAATTTCATACTTGCGTCACAAAAACTTTATAAATATTTACAAATATTTATAAAGTTTTTTTTCAACGAACAAGGCTATTATTTTCAAAACATTATTTTCAAAAGTTACAAAAAACAATCAATACTTGTTAAATTTTGTGTTTGACTTTTTGTTTAAAATAAATTCAAAATAATAATCACTACAAACGAAGAAAGAGTTAGCTCAATGTATAAGACGTTTGACTCATTTCCCGTGGGTCTATGTTCGAATCCCAGACAAGAAAGTTTTTTTTAAATTAATTATTTTATTTTTTTACTTCATTTTGATTGACTTTATGATTTGTTATAACTTTTTCGTATTTCAATTTGTGTATGTAGAACATCTTTAGTTATAATATAGTTCTGATTGTTAAGCTGTAAGATTCAGTAATTTACATTCGGTCATTGCGTCCTGAGGTTTAAAGAATTCAATACGCGCGGCATGGGTTCCCTCTTACGATTGCAATGAACCAAGGTTACAAATGTAGCTGGTAAATATTAGGGCTGTGCAATGAGCTGATCGAACCTGTTCGAGTTTTCGCCACACACAACGAACAAGATCGATCAGCTCAGCTCAACTCAGCTCAACTCAGTTCGTAAGTTCGTGAGTTTTGAGCTGATCGTTTGATCGATCAGCGAATTCGTTGTGAGCTGATCGTTTGTTTGTTGAGTTCGTTAGTTATGAGTTTTCTCGTTTGTTTGGTTACGTTCAGCGTGTTCGATATGCGTTGAATATGATTGCAAATTGCAATCAGCGTTGCAAAAAATGTGTTAGAATTGGGAAAAGTTTAAGGGTTAATATTATACACGAATATTAAACAAATATTTTGCATAGTTGTTTTTTGTTTGAACTTCGCAACTTTCATTATTGCCACATGTTTTTTTTTTTTTTTTTGTAAAATTTGCTTAAACCATAAATTTAAAAAAAAAAAAAATTAAATTTTAGCCTTTAACCGCTTAGATAAACTTTAAAAAAATCCAACATATTTTTTTGTAGGGTTGCCACATGTTTCTTTTAATAAAATCAAAATTTTCTATCAATAAATTGCTTAAATCATCATTTTCTCTCTATAAATTGGCATCTTGGGTTCAAAAACGACGAAACAAAAATTAAGGGTTGCCATATCAGGGTTGCCAGTCGTTTTTTGGAAAATTGCATTTCACTGTCAACTTTCTTTATTGAAAGTTATAGAATCGACCCAAAAATCCATAGTAAATTTTTTGGGGTTGCCACCTGTTTTTTTTAATAAAATCCAAATTTTCTTGGAATAAATTGCAAAAATCATCATTTGCTCTCTATAAATTGACATCTTGGGTCCAAAAATAACGAAAGAAAAATTTAAGGTTGCCATATTAAGGTTGCCTGACCTTTTTTCGCAAAATTGCATTTGGTTGTTAACTTTTTTACTGTTTTGGGACCCAAGATGTCAATTTATGGAGAAAACAATTATGATTTTAGCAATTTATTGAAAAAAATTTTGATTTTATTAAAAAACGAGGTGGCAACCCCAAAAAAATTGGCGTTAGGAAATAACGCCCTTGGATATTAATGTGGGTTTTTGGGTCGATTCTATATTATTTTTCAATAAAGAAAGTTGAAAAAGTATGCAATTTTCCAAAAAAACGTCTGGCAACCCTGATATGGCAACCCTAAATTTTTGTTTCGTCGTTTTTGGACCCTATATGTCAATTTATAGAGAGAAAATGATGATCTTAGCAATTTGTTGAAAGAAAATTTTGATGTTATTAAAAAAACCAGGTGGCAGCCCCAAAAAATTTACTATGGGTTTTTGGGTCGATTCTATAACTTTCAATAAAGTAAGTTGACAAAGAAATGCAATTTTCCAAAAAAAACGTCTTTCAACCCTGATATGGCAACCCCAAATTTTTGTTTCGTCGGTTTTGGACCCAAGATGTCAATTTATAGAGAGAAAATTATGATTTTAGCAATTTATTGATAGAAAATTTTGATCTTATTACATAAAACAGGTGGCAACCCTAAAAAAATTAACTTTTTCATTCAAAATCATTTGTAAAAACGTCTTAGTTTTATTTTCAATTTTATTAAGTTCACAATTTCAAATTAAGAGCAAAAAAACAACTATGCAAAATATTTGTTTAATATTCGTGTATAATATTAAACCTTAAGTATTATTTCTACTCAATTCTTACAACGCTGATTGCAATCATATACGTCGCATAACGAACACGCTGAACGTAACCAAACAAACGAGAAAACTCATAACTAACGAGCTCAACAAACAAACGATCAGGTCACAACGAATTTGATGATCGATCAAACGATCAGCTCAAAACTCACGATCTTACGAACTGAGTTGAGCTGAGTTGAGCTGAGCTAAACGAACTCAGTTCGGTACTGAAACTGTGTGAAAAGCTCACGAGTTTTGAGTTTGATCGAACTAGTTCGGCTCGTTGCACAGCCCTAGTAAATATATGGTACCATCTAACAAAGAACAAAAAATGCCCCGGGGGTATGAGTTCAATCCCCACCCAGATATGATTTTTTTTTTTGTTTTTTTTTTTTTGTTTTGTTTTTGCAACTTGGCGAGTGCATTCAAATTTCAGAGAAGAGTTTTATTTTTAATTTATAACAAATATTATATTTTATGATGTCGCCGTGATCCTAGCAAATATTGTCATATTAGTTTCTAATTAATTAAAAGATTAATAATAATAAAGGCCTAAATTCAAAACAATAAATGTCTTTATATCCAAACATATATTTGGTAATTATTAACAAATTTACGATTGAACCAATAAAATTGATCATATATGCCACTAATTAAATAATATCAAATATTCGATTCGCCTATATCAAATATATTATTTGTTAATTATTACCAAATTTTGATGTATATAATCATACTGTTTTCTCAGTGTATAGAGAAGTGTTTTTTTTAAATCGCATTCTAATTTTAAGTATCTTCACCACAAAACTCCTGCGCTATTTGTGAGCTATTCATTTGATTTGTGTGGAGATAGGCTTTTGTCGGTATTTAGTTAACAATTTTACTTTGGAGCCAACTTATTTTTAAAATTTGCTGAAGACAATTGAATCTGTCATTTTTAAAAGCGGATATGTATCGCTCGAAAATTGTATTATTGCTTTTCTGCCGTTGTGGCTATGGCGCTAGTTGGTTTTGCTTTTTTCTAAGTAAGCAGATTACGGCTTAATATCAATGTAAGTTAACCCCCATCATTAAAATTACATTAAAATAACATTTACCAAACTTATGAGGGTTTTTCTTAACTTAGTCACAAGTAAAAATTTTGTCACACATCCCCTTTTAAAAATGACTGATTCAATTATTGGAAGTACTTGTTAAGTGTATACACATCATACAGAAGAACTGGTTTTACATTCGACTCAAAAATGTTGAGTTTCGTTGTCGTTAACATGAATGTCGCTGAGTGATAATTCTATTCTTTGATAATTCTATTCTTTTCTATGCCCAACTCTCCATACATTGCCATAATCTTTATTTTATTTTTGTTTATTTTCAGGTCTACTTCTACCGAATAAAATCTGTATGTTTTGTCTACATAATGGTGTTCTCCACTGACAATTCAGGGCAGGCTCGACACATTGGGAGTTATCTTGAATAAATATTCCCGGGGAATTTTTCTCAGACTGCCGTACATTCTCCATTGCAGTGTGAGAAAAATTCTCCTGGAATATTTATTCACAATAACCCCCATTTTAAAAAACGTGAAAGATATCGTTGAGTCAATTGAGGAGTGGCCGTACCAAAGGGCCTAAGTACCATTACGAGGCAAAAGTAGTGTCATAATATTAATCGAGTGACATTTTGTTACAAATGTTTAAAATTGTTTTCTGTTTTCAAGAAAAATTTTCTTGATGGTTTGGAATTGATGGCGTTATGTTGAAAAAATGATACCGGTCAAATAACTCATTATTATGGCACATAATATGTATGACATTACTTTTGCCTCGGGATAGTACTTAGGCCTTTTGGTACGGCCGCTCCTCAATTGTAAAATATCCTATCTTTTTTATAATTTTTGGAGAGTGAAAAAACAGCTTAGAACTATATTACTACAGAAGTTTGGAAAAATGTTTTTTCTCTATTTTATGCATATCGCTAATTTACTTCAAGAACGACACAACTTAAAAAATTCAATTTTGCAGAAAATACGTTTAAAGTTTTCAATTGAAAAAGTTCTCAAACGGTGACTGTAAAAGATATTATTATGAAATTTTCACACAATATAAAGCATGATATAACGAATAATTCTGCATTATTAACTCGAAGATCGCGTTTTTTTGAGTTGTGTCGTTCTTGAAGTAAATGAGCGATATGTAAATCGTCATTCGGTTTATTCAATAGAAGACAAAAATTTCTGCAAACTTCAATACTGAGCACTTTTTTAACCTCTCCAAAAAATTATAAAAAAAAGATGGGATAGTTTACACAATTGACTCAACAATATCCCGGAAAGTTATGATTCAATTGGAAAAGTTAACAGGTACACTACACTACTGCCATATGCCTGTGTTCTGCACTTTTAAGCAAGGTTAACTTGTATCCCAGGGCTGATAGAGAAAAATGGTTGCCAGTTTCGGATTCAGCAACCGATCTTATTCAAAATTCCGTGGTATTGGATTCTGGGACACCTAAAACTTCAGAACATAGTTGGTTAACTGGATTTCATAAAAACACAATGGTTTAATTTTTGTAATGTTACTTATTTCTTAATTATTTTTGAATAAGAAGAAAATGTTTAAGTGAAAAATAGCAAAATGTTTAATTTTTATTTGCCTTTGGTAAGGAAAAGGGGTGCATGACCAAAAACTGTTGAGAATCCCTGGTCTTCATTTTGGATTCCGGTTTTTCTTAAAAGCGTTACTGCTGGAAATGGAATTTTCATTTTCAAAATATTTACGATTGCAAATGATTCCTCTCGAGAACGGAATATATTCTATTAAGGGAGAAAGGAATATACTATATTTTCGAGAGGAAGTTTCTGGACAAATTCATGTAAGGTCCAATATGTGCGCATGTTATCAAAAGTTTACAAAAGATTTAATTTCTTCCCAATATCCTGCTTATGTACCAAAAGGGCCCAGGTTACTAATTAGATGAATTTTATTTTTAAGGATGCTCCAAGAGAAATTTTTTTTTAAACTTTTTACCATAAGCGCAAGCCAGTGACTTATGTATTTCGTTTGGAAACAATAACAACAAGCGATTTATCCGTTTTCACCCTTAGAAAGTATAAAATACGTCATTCAATGTCAAAAAATTCTTTTGAATTCTTTTGACCCAGGCTCTTGACGTGTCTTTCAATGAATACGAATAATTACCAAGTAAGAGGAGAAAACAAAAATGGGCAAAATATTGATTGCATAACTTATAGATCGCCTGTTATTTGTATACATATGCATGTTCACGTGGAGCAAGGCATTATTTAACCTGCAGCTACAGTAAGTATTTAATCTAAGGTTGAATTGACCTTTTGATAAGCTAACGTTATAAAGACCGAAATTATTAATAACTGTTATCATGCTATTAAAGGGTGCTATAGCCATATAACAAGGTCTGAAACAAATAGAGTAAGCGAGTTCTTGTACGATTAACATTAAAATCTACGTAGTTAAGAAGCTTTACTGAGGTTAGAGCATCGGTTACAAGTTGATGTAAATAAAGTACTTTGAATTTGAATTTATTGAGTTTACACAGTAGCACTGTAAGACTTAATTTTTTGAAGAACAATCAATATATAAGCAGTATATAAGCTATAATTGTGCGACAGCTCATAGACTACATACATACATATGTAAATGAACAAAAATGCACAATGTATAGTATATATGTAAGTATATTTCAAATCAAGAATAATGAAAACATGTTAATCGATGACATTAAAAGTTTAGTTTTTTAGAATTTTCTATTATAATTTCAATTATACGGAGCCGATTATTGCTTTTCAAGAATCTCAATGACTATAATTTAAAAATAAGAACCTTTGTATGACTTTCAAGACTTGTGCAAACCCGAGACAATAATTGTTCTATCCTTAAGATTCGTGCATAAATTAAGTAAGACACTTTTCGAACATTTTAGATCCCTTTCTCCCATGTTAATTTTTTTCATAGATTCCTTTTACTTTTTTTACGGAAACGTAAGAAAACCATAACCCCCTCTCTCCCCACAATAAGATTTATGCATACCCATCATTTGTATTTTCGACTTTGTTAATCATATGCGTTTTGCTCATTCTTTTTTTGCTGATAAATCATATGTTAAATCGTTTTTATTGCTTTTAAGCTTTGCAACTTTAGTTACTTAAGTATGAAACTTACACATAAAATCGTCATTATTATCGACGACGGAAACAGCAGCAGAGACATCATCGTGCAATGTATTGCAACATTTTCTGGTAGCAAGTTGTTTTTTGGCTGCTTTTGTTTCCAATTTTTGACTTTTTTTATTTTTAGTTGCATATTCACAGGCGTTTTCCGATGTTTTTTCATTTGTTTTATTAGGTGCACTGTTTTTATCTGTTGTGTTTTTATTGCTGTTGCCTCTCGTAAGTTTCCATGATTTCCATAAGCTACGTTTGCTGGAAATGCTATTATTACTGGTTGGTGAAGATGACCCAGACGATGATGACGATTTCTTATCACTACTACTGCCACCATTGCCGCTTTGTATTTTAAAAATTTTCAAATTAAATGAATACTTGGAGTGGGTATCACCGCGAGTGGGAACCTTCATTTTGTTTTGATTTGTTTTGTTTTGCCTTGAGAAAAAAGTTTTTTTTTTTCAGTGTAAATTAAATAAAATTAAGTAAAACTTGGCTTAAATTTTAAAATCACAATTAAGAGTTTTTGTTTCTCTCTCTTTTATGCTTTGATTTGTTTTATGTAATAAACTTTTCAATATCACAGATACGCATGCGCGCACGTTTTTAAGGTGTATCAGGTGTAAGAGCAGACGCACAATTTATTTTCTTGAGTTCATTGCAAAAATTTCAGAGATGTTGGCAAATTTGCAACTTTATTTTACCTTGTTTCTTTTTTTTTTTTTTTAACACACTTTTTATTTTTGGTTTCGCTGCTGTGGATTTATTTAGCTTATGTTTTTACAATTTTTCGCTCGTCATAAATTTGATAGCTTTTTTTCATTGAAACTTTTTTTGTTAAAGCAAAAAGAAATTAAACATTTTTTTTTATTCCGATTTCTATTTTTCTTTTCTTTTTACCACAGCTGCGTTGACCGCACGTACTGAAGCGCAACAAACGATTGAATGAAACTTAACGCTCGTTTTCTATGGTTCGGTCCGACTTTAAGCTGCTCCCATCGATATCTACAGAAAGTGCTTTAAGTGCGCCGCTACTACGTTCGTTCTCTTTTCAAAAGAGTATGCGTTTTGCTTTCTCTTATGTTTTTTGTAGTAGTTTTTGTTGTTAATAATTATATATGGTTAATATGTCAACGCTGACAAACGACCAAACCATTGGCTATTGGAAACGCGTAACACAAGAGTTATTGACACAGTGGCTTCAATACAGCGCTGGTGCAAATTTACTTCCTTGTGTATGAACTTACAACATTATACTACGATACAAAAGTTATTTTGATTTAAGTTGCTTTGTAGCCAATATTTCTAATCCAAGTTACCCCTTAAGATAAATATTCCAAGTTAAAAGTTATCTTTTTTTTTCTTCATAAACACTTACAGATGAGGTAACAAAAGCTTAAGCAGTATGTACACCTAATGCAGTACCATATAGTCAACAGAAACACATAGATGGGCACACTGCATTATAAATTAAGTGCATTAACAATAGCAGTAATCAATAAAAGTTTTACTGATACTGAAATTAAATTCGCATTACCAGTAAAATTGTACTTATAGTGAAATTTAATTCGCATTACCAGTAAAATCTCATTGAATGTATGTATGTATGTATTCTCTTTTAACTCCTAGGAGGAGCATAGGGCCATTGATTAATGAAAAAAATATCAGTAATCAGTAAAATTGTACTGGTAATGCAAATAAAATTTCATTATCAGTAAAAATTTACTGGTTACTGCTAAATTGTTCAGTAATAAATACAATTTTACTGGTAATTGCGAATTTAATTGCAATATCAGTAATAATTTATTTTACTGCAATTTTACGGTATACATGATACGGTTGACGGTTTTATTTTGATTTTGATTTTTCGTTAATTTCAATTACGATTCGGTTTACCGATATAGCTTATAACTAGAGGAACAAAAAAATGCCAACCGACGCACAATAGATAGTTTGTATGGTGACCAAAAATGGTTTTGAAATTTGTCACATTCTTATGTTTGAATATAAACAAAATCCGAACAGAGACACGCCTACCTCGCGTACGAGATGAGGCGAGATCGAAGCTTTTATTCAAAATGGGTATCAATTTTCATTAATTTCACTTGGCTTATTTCAAAAATGTTAAAAATACAGAACAATCTTTTGTAGTTTTGAAGTTATTAGAAAAAACCAAAAATCAATTTAATAAAAATTAGATTTTGTTTAGAGTCTGTATTATTTGTTATAATGAAATTTTCACAGTGTTTTAGTATCATAATGCTAGATCATAGGCTGAAAAAGTGAGTGTCACCAAGGCCTCCATAAATTAATTCAATATATCTCTGAAACTACATAAGGCAGATAAATAAAGTTTGGTACATGTACAGAAAACATAATTCTTTTAAGCTTTTCCAAATGTTTTTCATAAGCTTTCTATGAAGTTTCTAATTTCGATTAGAATAAAATTTAAAATCAAAAATTTCCAAACATTTTCCAAGTTAATTTCCAAACGAAACTTTTGCTACAATAAGCTTATAATAAGTTAATTTCCAAGCGTTTTTATACCCTACACCGAGGGTATATTCATTTTGTCCTTCCGTAACGCAGAGAAGGAGTCGTGGCAGATATAGAAAAGTATATGATCAGCGTCACCTCCTGAGTCGATATAACCATGTCTGGCTGGCTGGGAAAAACAGAGCAAGATAACACAATGAAATTTGGTACACTGCCTCCGTCATCAAAGCTAGCTCGTGGGATTGAAAATGAGCGAAATCGGTCAACGGCAACGCCTACCGCCCATACAAAAAATATATTCAAAATGCAACTTTTTGATGTTAAATCCGGTCTTGGAATTGCCCTATCAATTCTAGATTTTGAGATATTCTAGCCTGAAATTTTGGCATGTACGGTTTTTTTACCACTTTTGAGGTTATATAACAGGACCAGGTAATTGTTAATCATAAAACTCGATAAGGTTTTGAAAAGTACTATCCTTTCGATATTTTTATTTTTCTCCGAAATATCGTTACCTAAAAAAAGTTAAAAAAATGCACTAAATACGCCATTGGCAACATTGGTTGATTTATATAAAAAGTTGTTAAAAATGATTATGGTAAATTACAAGTGACAATAATTACTTTTTATTGAAACATTCTCCATTCTTAAACATCAGCCGTTGACTTTGAAAAAAGTGCTATACATGTTTCATCCTAGAGTCATTCTAAACATTTTCCTGAAAAAACATTTTGGGTGCAAGCACTTTTTATTTAAAACACGTGTTCTCAAAGCTAAAAAACAAATATAATTTTTTAGTGTTTTTTGTTTTTCTTAATGCAACCAAAATACACATAAATACTACGAATTGTAAGCGCCACCTCTGAGCAAAAACTGGGCAAATTCGAACAAGAGGCCATGGTGGCTCTCATATTAGCAAAAGCTTCAAAACGCTATACTGAAAAGCTTTTCGAGATAATCCAACCAAATTTCACTCAGACGCTAAGAACTATTAATGTAAGCTCTGAGCAAAACTGGGTGAACTCGGACAAGAGGGCGTGGCACCTTCCATATAAGCAAAATTTTCAAAATACTGCAGTGTACGGTATTTAATGTTTGGGCAGGCCAAAGGTTACACCCTTACTAGTTGTTTGTTGGAAAGTGATCGAAGTTTGCATATCGTCGGGTTAAAACTAAATTTTTCTTGATTTGAGAAAAAAGCGTTTTAAGTATTTTGATATTCGTTTTTTGTATGAGATTTTGAAGTTTCTGCTTTTTTTCTTTGTATAAAATTGGATGGGGACTACATTTCATAATAGCGACTGGACTGGGGCATAGAGCCGTTTTTTCATCATGTTTCTGTATACTTAACTCAAAACATCAATATATGTAGATATCTAGTTGTAGTTTTAACCCGACGTACATATACATATAATTCGCTGAATATTCTAATTAATTAATACTTGCAACCCAGTGTAATTTTGCAAACTAAAAATATCTACATATATTAATGATTAAAGTATGAATTAAGCGATCATACGATCATTCCACAACACGATTATACTACTCTACCTACATACGCCAAGCTTACGCTACGCGTGTGCCTAAGATGACAACGACGATAAATGAGCAAAGCATTTTCACAAGCTACTTCAAATTTAAAACAAAAAACCCCCAACTTAAAAGCCAAGTTACCTCTTGATACTAAAATTTTCAATGTAAGTATTATAAATAATTAAAATTCTAATCATTGCAAATATTATTTAGATGCAAAATTCTTAACGGCACACGTTGTATTTATTACCTCTCAAATAATATAAGTGGCTTGTGCAAAATTTTTCAAGTTTATTTAAAGATTTCAAAAGTTTTGCATGCCAAGAAAAAGAGCATGAACGCTTTGAAAGAGAATTCTCATGAAACTGATGTAGAGAGCAGCTTAAATTTTGATCAACAAAATTTTAATTGATAATTTTATATTAAAAACATTTGTACTTTGGATGGCGGGCTTTTAGTTGTTCAAGGAAACATACTACAATAATAAAAAAAGATTGCGTACCGAAAATATTTTTCAAAATTTCTGATGCAATAAATACATTTGCATTCAAAATCATTAAAAGGATAAAAAAGTTTTTACACATAGATTTAGATTGGCAGGTGATAAGTTCATCCACGTCAATTACAATTAATAGTCCTATTTGCAAAGCTTTGTTAGTTTTAGAAAAGTTTTCAGCAGTTTTAATCCACTTTCTGGGTTAAGCTCTGCGAGACTATTAGAATATAAAAATTCTCCACCGAAGTCTATGGAGGTTTGATAATCTTCGAGGCACAGTCTGTAGATAGTAGCATTGGATACAGAAGTTTGCAATATCCACTTAATTCCTGCAGACCCCCGAAATTTATTCCTGGTTTGATTTAGCAAGCATTTCATCATATTGTTGCTATATTTTGATGATTTTTTTTATATTTTTTTTTTTAAATCAGAAACATTTTGGAGCGCGGTCGGAATTATATAATTTTTTAAACAATATTTAAAAAACTTATGTTTTCATAAAAAAAATACAACAAATTTCTTAATCCGAATCTGGCATTAGAATTGCTGTATCTTATATGGTTTCTGAGATATTTTCTCTTTTTATAGGGTCTAAAATTGTGTATATATAAATTGTTGCCATGTTTTTCTCAAGGACGGCTTAAGCGATTTTAATGAAACTTTGCAAAATGATGCGCATTAGCATATAATAAAGAATGAGATAGACCTTGACTTAGTATATACTTATGAAGAGGCGTGGCACCGCCCCAAACTTTTAATTTGATTTGGTCATATAAAATTTTTTACTTAAGACTGTTTTGAGCTGTTTGACAGCTCTAAGTCTGTTGCCGGAATAGCCCTACGACTCATAATTATACCCTACACCCAACCCAGGGTATATTGTCCATCCGTTTGTAGCGCAGACGAGACGCGGCAGGTATAGAAAAATATATATCGATACGTCCAACGTGAAAGTTAATAACTCGAAAATCGTAGTTTTTAGTTATGAGCATTTTTGTACTTTAACTTTTTTTTGTATGAAAACCTATATAAGATAAATTCAGGTTGTAACTTCAAAAATAGCTCCCTGGCCTTCAAATTTAAAACTAGAGGTACCAAAATTTGACACAAGATGGAACCAAATGTGCAGATTTCGAAAAACGATGTCCCGTAAAAAGTTGGTAACTTGAGTTACAAACTTTTACGATGGATGTATCGATATATTCTTGATCAACGTCACCTCCTGATTCGATAAAGCCATGTCTATTTGTCTGGCTGAACTCGGACAAGAGGGCGTGACACCTCCCATATAAGTAAAAGGTTGAAAATGCTTTACTGAAAGTGTTTTTTGAGATAATCCAAACAAATTTAACTCAGACACCAAGACACTCACAATACTTCCATAAAAACAAATACCCACACTCACATATGCATAAAAACTAGGGCGTCCCAAAAAAATAAAAGTATTTTGAATCGGCCGTCCACAAACATTTTTTTTGTCCAACATTCATGTAAAAAATTTACGTCGTAAAAAAATGCCATTTGAAGGTCGCTCAAAAGACCAGAAACATAAAGAGAAATATTGAGAAAACGTGTTTTTTGTACTTTTTTAACTTTTAAGCTTAGGATATCTCTTAAAAAAAAGATATCGAAATAATTTAAATTCGGTTTTAAAGAAAAAGACTAGTGCTTTTAACTGCTATCTCAAGTTTTATGTAAAGAAATTAGTCTTGTTATATAACCTCAAATATAGCAAAAAACAGTGTTTTTTGGACATTTAGGTAAGTACTTATATACAAGACAGAGCATTTCTGATGCCGGCATAGCAAAATACATCGAAAATCACTATTATTACTTTTGTTTGTTGTATTTTCTTTTCCAGTTTTTTTTTTATATGGAGATAATGCCGCTACATAAAAGATATAGAAAAACGCTGGGACAATGAGGTGAGATTTTGTCAATGTTATATTCTGATTATACATGACCTAAAGAGTCAAAATACGTGCAGTTTTTGGCGGTATCGGGGAACGCCTTTTTTTTTTTTCGTTCAAGCCAGCTCACATTGGTTCAAAATCCGTAAAAGCTGGCCAAAAGTCGAAATCATTAAAGTTTCGAGACGAAATTTTTTTGAGGTCGCTGATTACGAATTTGATGTTAGATTTTTAAAAAAGAAAATGGCGGATTCAAAATGGCGGACGATTTGCATAAATATTCAACCAAATCTAACAAAAAAATTTACTCGGGGGTTTTTGGGGTCACTGATTCCGAATCTGATATTAGATTTTTAAAAAACAAAATGGCGGATTCTAAATGGCAAAAAACAACACTTGCACAATTTTTATATCTAATTTAAAAATTTATTTCAGAACTTTAACTTTGATAGAGTTATGTGCAACGTTAAATTGATCTACATAAGAATGGGTTTTAGATTCCTTTATCATGGAGTATAAGCTGTATAATAATATAAAAATTTTATCATTTCGGGCGAGAATCACATATTGACACTTGGCCAGCAATATGAGTTAAATTTTCCTCTGGTTGCTTCAGAAAAAACCGCGTCAAACAAAAAGGGCAAAATAAGGCACCTCAATTTCAATCTTCTTAAATCTGAAAAATCTTGGTGGTATGATGTGGTATAAATTAGTTCTGGGGTTTTTTCATAACCATTTCAAACTGATTTTGTGAAATAATTTGATTTTAAGTTAATCACAACTAACGCAAAAGTATAAATTATTGCAAGTTTTCAATATAGAGGTTCGATAGTATTTTCTTTTACAAAGAGATTCCACATTCTAACATTAAAATCGGTTCAGTTTTACAGTAACCACAGTGAACATTAAATTTTTACTTTTAATTTTTCGTCTGAGAAGCGTTCTTTTGGAGAGATCCCAAGAGCATTTTAGGAATACCTTGATCTTTCTTATAAATTTTTTGAGGTCTATGAATATCTGTTGGACAATACGGTCCATAAAAAGTTAGTTTAAAAAAACTTTTTTTTTCGACTTTTGGCCAGCTTTTTAGGATTTTGAACTTTTTGGCCTTTTGAGCGACCTTCAAATGACATCTATTTTTATTTTTTTTACGACGTATATTTTTTTCATGAATGTTGGACCAAAAAAATGCTTGTGAACGGCCGATTCAAAATACTTTTATTTTTTTTTGGTCACCCTAATACATACATATTTTTTTCTCTTAACGATTTCTCTTTTTTTACTATATATTAGAGTGGTCCAAAATCCGAAAGTGTTAAAAAGTCAAGGTGCGCGCGACGTTTCTGAATCCTTGGATCCTTCTGATTACAAAAAGTGCTTTGGAACCAAAAAAAAATTGCGTTTAGATATTCCGCAACGGGCTTGAAGGTACTTTTTTAGGAATCTTTGAGTTTTTGAGTTCTTCTTTTAATTTAAACGCTATATCTTTCTAACCAGATAAGGTATTTGCAAAAATTAAAACGCATTTTTTTTTTTAAATATGTTGAGCCATATTCTGCATCAATTATAATTAATCTACTCTTTCCCAATTTTTTTTAGCGGCACTTTAAACTTCAAAATTTGTTAATTTTTTGAGGTTTTTGCACTTTCAAGAACAGATTTTATTCTTATTTTGCTCTAGCGAATTTTTTTTTAAATTTTTATATTTTTATGCATTAATTTTTCTTTAATATAATTTCAACAATTAAGCTATTAGTAATACTTTTACTTACTAAAAACAATTAAGTATAATTAAATTGGACTTAAAAAAAAAAAAAAATTTTCATGTTTTCAAGGCATTAAAATAAGATATCTTAATAGGATGACGGAATGTACCACATTTTTCTTATAAAATCATTAGTTCCTAATCTTCTGAGTAAAACCACATTTTTTGCAACATCGAAACCTTGGCACTTCATGTTATTTTTGGCAAAATAGGTTAACAGATAGTTTTCATAGATCATCTAAGATAACAAAAAAATAAATAAATCAAAAAGAAACTAAAATAGCCATTTTCGATGTATTTGTTGATACTGATTCTGAATTCAGTCTCAAAATTGCTGTATCTTGTACGGTTAAGGAGATATTTTGACATAAAAGTATAAGAAACACCGATTTTGCTCTTTTTAAAGTGATATTACAAGTCAAGGTTACTTCCAACCACAAAAAGTGGTATAGTGGTTAAAAGTGCCAGTCTGTTTCTTTAAAACTCAATTTAAATTATACCGATATCTTTTTTATTCTCGGAGTTATTCTGACCTAAAAACTTGAAAAAGTGCAAAAAACTGTTTTTTTTTTTGTTATTTCTGCTTACGATATTTCAGAGGAACAAAGAGATATCGATACAATTTAAATTGGGTTTTGAAGAAAAAGGCTGTCACTTTTAACTTCAATACCATGCTGAAAGTTATCATGTCTTGATATAACAGCTTCAAAAATAGCAAAAACGGTGTTTTTTGCATTTTTTAGGTTAGGATATCTCTAAAACCGTTTGAGGTAGAGCAATTCTGAGACCGGATTTAGAATCTTCATGAACGCATACATCGCAAATGACTATTGTTGTTTCGGTTTTACCATGAAAATTTTAAACTCAAAGTTATTTTTCTGGCCAAATTTGATAACACTTTACGTTTTTTGGTAAGTGAAGTGAAGCTTATGGATTAGTTGTTGAAATCAGTTATAGATAAATTAATGCCTAAAAAAATAAAAGTAAAAAAAAATTTGCTGGAGCAAAATAAGAAAAAAATTGGTTCTTGAATGTGCAAACACCTCAAAAAATTAACAAATTTTGAAGTTAAAAGTGCTTCTAAAAAAAATTGGGAAAGAGTAGATTAACTTTTATTGATGCAGAATTTGGCTCAATATATTCTTAAAAAAATGCGATTTAATTTTTGCAAATACCTTATCTGGTTAAAAAGATATAGCGTTTAAATTAAAAAAAGTACTCAAAAACACAAAAATTCCTAAAAAAGTACATTCAAGCTGGTTGCGGAATATGTAAACGCAATTTTTGTTTGGTTTTAAAGCACTTTTTGTAATTAGCAGGATTCAAGGATTCAGAAAAGTCGCGCGCACCTTGACTTTTTAACACTTTTGGTTTTTCCATACAAAATTTGGACCACTCTACTATATATATTTTATTGAAAAGCTTGCATTGTTCAGACTATCGAAACGCTCTTTCTTTCGCACTTTTCGCAATTATTCGAATTATGTCGAATTTAGCCGCCTAGGTAAGGTAATTCGTTGGATCTTGGTGTTCGCCATTTTTATATTTCCCTCATGTCGGATGTTATAGCTTCCCCTCTTTTCTTAATTGGGACGCCGATTGTGAGAATTGACTTTAAGAGGGTGTCTTAATTTCCTAAATAAATTCTGAGGACAGGTTGATGAAATAAACTACTTTCTCCGAAATTTATCCATCATTTTTGTTTTTTTTTTTTTTAACTCTTTAAGTATTGGACTATAAGGGGTTCTACAAAACGTTTAAAATGATGACGGTGCTCATGAACATGAACACACAAACTCGATTATCACAACAAATAAGAGAAAAGGAAATAATCAGCAATACATTGTTATTTTTTTTATGAATCATTACTATTGACACACACATCTTTATAATCTGTAATGATTTCTCAATTACGCGATATACGCCGCTTTTGTTTATTTATTTATATATTTTTGTTCAATTAAATTTTTGGCTCTCATACGTATTCTTTTGATTCTGAATATTGCTGTAAAACTATGGAACTGCAAGCTCATGCATGATTTGTTTACTTGATCAATGTTTTATGCGTTAAAAATTATAAAATAAGAATCACGCCACAAAGTAAATGACGTATTACTCGTATATTGCGCCACTTGGTTATATGTAGATACATTAGGATTGTCAGATGCTTTGGATTGTTCAGATTTTAAGTCTGATGTCCAGAGTCTAAATAATCAGAAATACAGGGTGTCTGCAAAATTTCGAAATGGTCAAATATTTTGAAACCTGCACTTTAAATCAAGAAATAAAAAACACGTGTCATTTTAAGACAGCTATTCAATGATACCAATCTTGACTCAATGGGGTGACGTGGGGGCAACTTCATAATTGGAAATGGCAACCCCTGCGATTGCGAATTTGGATTGTTCTACGTTCAAAATACATTTGTCTGAAATAATTTTTCTTATTCAGCATAGATGGCACTGTAATCGACAAAAACAAAATTATTGGACACGCGTTTTTTTGTTTTTTTGCTTTAACTTGCAGCTCCCAAAATATTTGACCTTTTCCAGACTTTCCATACGCCCTTTATGTCCAAATTGAGCTTTTTGAATGGGGGCTACGAACCCCTCTATTCACCCCTCTCTTCATTGTTTTGCAAGGTGTTTGGCAAACAGAATACAATTCCTTGCACTTGTTTCATAAGAAGAGCTGCCATATCTGCAGAGATACAGGTTTTCCACTCCAAGTTCAACCTTTTCCACTCCAAGTTCAACCTTTTTCCACCCCAAATTCATATTTTTTCAATTCAAATTTTTTCGAATCAAAATCAACTGAATCAATCCGAATCAAAACAATCTTTTTGCAAATTAAATTCACCCCTGTTTTTCCAAATCAATTACTTTTTCAAACCAATTCACCTTTTTCCAAATCAAATTCCCCTTTTTTCAAATCAAATTCTCATTTGTAAAAAAACACGCTTTAATGGATATATCTCCGCACCTACAGCAGCTATCGTTCTGAAACTTGGTGGAGGGAATCGGAAAGGGGGGTAGCACCCACTTATAAAACTAATAGTATGTATTCAGCAATTCCATTCTCAGCGTAAAGATTTGACACATTTCTTCCGATTTCCCTGAAATTTGGTACATAGTTTCGTTTCATACCCAATCTAATACAAATGTGGAAAAAAAGAAATTTGATTTTTTTCTTGTAGCTTTTTAACCGATTTTCATGTTTGGATTATTTTTGGAAAGGTATTAAATCAGGCTATAAGCATGGAATATTTTTTTTTGTATTTGGTGAAATTTACTAAATTTACTATTGGGTGTATGCATTAATTTCCATCTTTTTTTTTTTTATTTGAGACTTTATTCAAAGAAAATGGTACAATGTATTTTATTCAAAGTATTGCCCATCGCTAGTCGCTACTTTTTCCCGTCTTTCTGGCAATTTATGGATTCCATCCCAGAAAAACTGCGCCGGCTTGGCGGCCAAAAACGAATCGAGCCAATTTTCGATATCTTGAACTTAAGTGAAGCGTATTCCTGATAGGGCATTCTGCATCGATCGGAACAAATGGTAGTCTGATGGTGCAAGGTCTGGGCTATAAGGCGGGTGAGGCAAAATTTCCCATCCGTCGTTTTCCGTTGTTTTCCAGGTAATTTTTGACTTTGGCAGCAATATTTGGCCAAGCGTTATCGTGGTGGAAAATGATTGACTCGTGTCTGGTCGCATACGTTGACCGCTCTGCCTGGATTTTCTGCTTCAATCGGATCAATTGCTGACGATCGAGTTTAGCATTAATGGTTTGGCCACCTGGCAACAGCTCATGCGAGACTTTCGGCAGCTGTTTTCTTTGAAATATAGTAGTGAAGTAAAACTTCCCGCAAATGTTGCTTTTTCGGCACGAACTCGGACATATTGGAGCTTAGTAAAATTTATGATGCGGATGAAAATTTTCAAATCTAATGATGCAGAGTTGTTGACAGATGCCTAAGCTTCAGATATGACGTTTCTGATCTAACATTTAAGTCACCATGTATTGATGGCGACATCTTTTGAAAAACGATGGAAATTAATGCATACACCTTAGTAATTAACTACTAAAAAGCCCCGTTTACTTTTTGAATCTCCCAAAAATATTTTTTGGAAAGGAAAAAGTCATTTTTCCATTTGAAGATTTTTGGTATATTTTGCGGTTTAGAAGCTATGCTTTTTAGAACTTTTCAAAACATGAAATTTACCTAAACATCTTCACAAAACGCACAAAAATGATCTACATCCAGGACATTTTAACCGATTAACCGATTTACATTTTCTGACCTCTTTTGGAAAGGTAGTGAATCAGGCTATTAGCACAAAGAAATTTTTCTGCTATATGGCAAAAAGTACTATTTGTACAACTTTTTTAGTACTTAGATTAATCAAAACGGTTTTTGGCATATTACAGAAAACTTACTTTGTGCTAATAGCCTGATTCAATACCTTTCTTAAAAAGATCCAAATTTAGCATTTCTATCAGATTGGGCATTAAACGAAACCATGTACTAAATTTCAGCGAAATTGAAAGGGGTGTGGCAAATCTTTTAACGCTAGAAATGGAATGACTGAATACATGCTTGTAGTTTAATAAGTGGTTGCTACCCTCTTTTTACAATCCCCTCCACATTTTGACAGTTGTTTGGTAGACACAGTATTAAACTATGTACCAAGATTCAGAACGATAGCTGCTGAAGGTGCAGATATATTTGATTTGGAAAAAGGTGAATTTGATTTGGAAAACGTTGAATTGGTTTGGAAAAAGTTTAAAATTGATTTGGAAAAACGTGGGTGAATTTGATTTGGAAAAAGTTGATTTCCATTTGGAAAAAGTTGAATTTGAATTGAAAAAATATGAATTTGGTGTAGAAAAGGTTGAACTTGGAGTGGAAATCCTGTATCTTACGAAAGCTACCACGATTTAAGGAAATGCAGTGTTTTCATCGTGAAAGGTATACCTAAAAATTTCGAGCATGTGGCGCATAGTTTTTCACCATAATATGCATTAAACTTATTTAATGAATTATATTTTTAATTCGGTTATTGTAGACTGCATTTCAATTTCAACTGCAACTGCAACAGGTTTTCGAATTATCAAATTGTAGAGCTTAAAGTCACAATATTTGTTGTCATCTCATAATAAAAGCCCTATTTTGAATATATGTTAATTAAATATGAACAGGTTCATCGTGATTTATGGTAATAATAATAGTATATTAATTTTTTAACGTTTAGGTTGCACTTTACGCGCGTCTACCTTTTACGCTACGGTTTTTGGTTTACGTCTCCATCTCTCGCAAATCATTGGCTTTGATAGTATAATTTACAGTTTAATAAAGCAATGTAGGGAAGGAATCATTAGCAGATTTCCAAGTAAAAAGTTAAAATGTTTTAGATGGAGCAGCTTTTAGCATCTGATGGATATATTAGACTAATGTATGGTGGTTCAGTTAAAAAAATAAAAATTTGTTGATATCACTTTAATTTTGGTTAATTAATATGTAATACATAAAGTAACGTCATACATATTTTGTGCCATAATAAATGGTTATATGACCTATATAATTTTTTCAATCTAATGCCATCAATTTCACACTATCAAATAAACTTTTCATGAAAATAGAGCCCAATTTTATTTATTTCTACCAAAATGTTAGCCAATTCATAATCAAACATGACTTTTGTCCCCTTACGGACTTACTCCAATAACTCCGTTGGTTTTGCGAATTTCGAAAAAAGGAACTAAGAATTAATTAATTACATATTTCAACACAAATTTATCATAATTTAACTAAGAAAAGTTGTTTAGAATAGTCCCAGAATCTTGCATTTTTCGGTGTTCTACCGATTCCTGCGCACCCTGTTTATAATGCTGTATAGGATAAAATAAATCGATTCAGATAAGATTTCAGCAAATTACGGGAGAACACCCTTTTTGTGGCAATCATTTGTGAAATGAAGCACCCATTTTTTCTTACAAACACAATGAAATAAACTTAATTGCACAATATGAATAGTTTTGCATTCAAGTACGCGTAATTTAGTATATTTGACTCACCTTTAGCAAGTTGTGACTTAAGTGCATCAGCTTCGTCCGTCATATCGAGAATGTTGGTTGTGTGTTTTTAAAACCAAGTTGGTTATAGAGAGACCGAAAATACGCAACACACCCAGCAATACCTTCAAAAATACCGGCAATGTTGATTTAACGTTTTCTACTGGAACAACTCAACAATCTACAGACAAATACCAACAGCACAGCGATGACACAGAGCTTCACACGCGATGACAATAGCCCCTTTTACAATATCAGTGTAGCTATCAAACTGGCCATCAATATGTCATATCGAGTTTGTGTTTACATGTTCAATAAACTGTCAATATTTAGTGTTGCTTTGTACGCCAAAGAGGAAACAACGCAACAGCGGATGCAATTTTTATGAAAGAAATTGATATGCTGATGGAAATAACAAAAAATAAATTAATAAAAAATAGTGGAAATATCAAAATTTACACCATAAGTTTATTTAAATGGGTTTACAGCAACAATTTGTCATTTCCAAACCCACTTTATCACCAAATATATGGGTTTTGGCCGTTTATTAAAATTTTTTATTGAAATCTTTTTTTTGAAATTAAAACTAAGAGTCTTTGATAAAAATAATAACAATCAGGTTTCAGTAAATTGATTTTGTCCCAGTCAAAAAATTAAAAGGTTTTCTTAAAGCTCCCATTAAGCTTCAGCGAAAACCAAAATCATTAAACTATCCGTTTTTTATTAAAAACAAATCATATATGCTAGCCATTTTCATTTCCGCACGATGTGTACCTGTTGAAATCTTTTCTTAACTGACTAAAAGTGTACTGAAAAATTTTCATTGCGTTTACACAGTCAACCTACCCATCAATAAAGTCATCAATACAGCAGAAAGTCAAAAAATTTTGTTTTTCGGCAAACAGATTGTCAATACAGATTGATGAGTGTATACATTATCAGTTTCTCATCAATCTGCATACATTCTCAGATTGATGGAAAAAAGTGAACTTGGCATCATTGGCATATTGATGGCTAGATTGTTAATGTAGAAAGGCCTAATGAATCGCAAAGCTTTCTCAAATTCTTATCAGCACTCTATTCACTCGTCGTATGTTCTTGAGATAAAAGTGTTTTCTTTGTTCCTTTACTGTTTATGATGGGGGAGACATGTGCCAAGCTGAGTCTTGTGTGAAAGGTCACAAATTAAAGTGGCATGTGCAATGTTGCAGTTTATGCAGATTTCGGGACGAGGGGATAATTGCCTGCAGTTTTTATCTCAATGTGATTGAGCTTGCGCGTTCTTTTTTTTTTTTTTTTGTTTAAAAAATCGTGAAATTGCAGCACTTTTTCGTTTTATCTTTTCTGTTGGCTAATGCTGCAACAAATTGTAGTTTTCAAATTTACTAACTGGAATTCATTTACAACTTTTATAATAAAATTAAATTTTTCTTAGACTTTTGCAAATTCTAAATTTTATCTTTTTCTTCTTCTTATAATATGACATTCATATCGAATATCATATGCGCGTTAAGAGCTGCCACAAACATGCCGTTTTTTTCCAAATTTTATTTTTGATCCGGAATATTTACGCCAGCCATCTTAATGGGTGCTGAACTGTTCCAAAAAAATTCTGGTTTTAAGATTACTTTTTTGCAAAAAAAAAACAAACAATTTACAAATTTACGTATAATTATAAAAAGAGTCTGTCTATACGGGGCGTCCCGCGTACGCGAAAACTCCTCTCTCTCTCTCAATTTACTCAATTAGCGTACGCGAAATCCAGTGAAGTTTTTTCCCCCGGGACGCATCTTCGTTACAACAGTAATTTTACATAAAAGTAGGGGTAAGTGGGCGGCCTGCGGCCGCAGCTCAGGATTTAAACCCGTCAGACATCCAACACCGGCTTCGCGGCGGCCTTCGGCCGCGGATCAGTACATAAATTAATCAAGTTCCCCGGGGGAAAAAACTTCACTGGATTTCGCGTACGCTAATTGAGTTTCGCGTACGCTAATTGAGTAAATTGAGAGAGAGAGAGGAGTTTTCGCGTACGCGGAACGCCCCGTATAGACATTTCCTTATAAAAATTACGCACTGCAAAAAAAAATATGGAAGCCCCGAAATCATAGCTGATCAGCTTCTCGAAATATCGAGAAAATACATTTAAAAATCCATTTAAAAAAAACCGAAAAAAAATATAACAAATAAAATAATCATTCTTGATGTTTTTACAATGCTGAGTTCGAGTCTAGCCTCAGAATCACTCTATTTCTTATGATTTTTGAGATATTCCAACTTAAAAATGCAAAAAACTTTTATATAACTAGTAAACAGTACATGAAATTCGATAAAGTAATTGAAAGTTCTAACTGATTTCTTTCAAACCCAATTTATTTCTTTGAAATCAAAAAATTCTACATTTTTATTGAGTTCCTAATCATGTTGAACACACTTTCCGGAAACCACACAGCGAAGTTTGTCGCCAGGCCCTTGAGTGGAATCCACAAGGCAGTGGACGACGTGGTAAACCCAAAACCAACTGGAAAAGGTCGTTGGAAAAGGAAATCCAAGAATCGGGAAAATCGGAGTAAGAGATCAAAGTCATAGCAAGGGATCGTGACAAATGGAGAGATTTCATATTGGCCCTATGCTGCTCCTAGGAGTTAAAGGAGAATACATACATACAATCATGTTGAACGTGTTGATTATATGGCCAAAGAAGCTATATTGAATCGCGCACCTATTGATTTAAGATTTACTACTAAAGATGCTATCAAAATAATCGCTAAGGGCTAGTTTACATGTATGTATGTATGTACAATATGTATTCTTCTTTAACTCCTAGGAGGAGTATAGGGCCAATATGAAATCTCTCCATTTGTCACGATCCCTTGCTATGACTTTGATCTCTTACTCCGATTTTCCCGATTCTTGGATTTCCTTTTCCATCGACCTTTTCCAGTTGGTTTTGGGTTTACCACGTCCTCCACTGCCTTGTGGATTCCACTCAAGGGCCTGGCGACAAACTTCGCTGTGTGGTTTCCGGAGAGTGTGACCAATCCATCCCTATTTGCGCAGCTTGATCTCGTTTGCTATAGCCTTCTGTTTGCATTTTTGATGTAGCTCGACATTTGATACAGGGTGGCTGATTCGAAGTGTTACCAATTCAAAAGACTATATTTTAAGTTTCCATGCACAAATTTTATTGATCAAAAGCTATAATTGTTGGGAAATGTTCAAATTTTAAGAATCTACTTAAGATTTTCGATATGGCCACTTTTGGCCTTAACTATGGCCCGTAGACGGTCGAAGAACGAGTCGCATGCTGCACGAATTTGATTTTGTGGAAGTTTGCGCCATTCTCGTTGAAGGGCCACTTTTAGCGCATCAACGCTCTGGTATTTTTAAGTCAAGACCTTCCTGTCCAACATACCCCAGATTGAGAAATCCAGCGGATTCGCATCAGGCGAATTTGAGAGCCATTGTTGAGCAGAAATGAAGCTAGGAACGTTTTTTTCTAACCATTCTTGATTCACACGAGATTTGTGTGACGGTGCCGAGTCTTGTTGGAATGTCCATGGCTTGCGACCGAAATGTTTGCGTGCCCACGGTAGTAAAGCACCCTCCAACACTGATTCACGATACACCTGGGCGTTTACTTTGACGCCAGCGGCCAAAAAAACGAGTGGTGAGCGCCCACCAAACCTTTAGTATACGCCTTAAGCATTTGTTGACGAATACTTGCAGCTTCTTCGTAAGTTGTTCAGTAACAAGCCATGTTTCGCACCCATATAACAAAACCGATTTCACATTCGAATCAAAAATGCGTACTCTCGTTTTGGTGGATATAACGGATGAAGACCATATTTTGTTCAGTTGAGCAAACGCGCCTTTTGCTTTTGCTATTCTGATTTAATATCCTCTTTTGCTCCACCATCCATGGAGATAATGCTGCCTAAATACGTGAAGCTATCGACGTTTTCGATGTCATCAGTGCCTGCTCTAAATGTGATGTCATTCCGGTTTGCCTTTAGCTTCATGCTTTTAGTCTTGGATACGTTGATTTTCAGGCCGGCCTTTTGTGATTCCAAGACAAGGTCTTCAATTTTGTTTTGCATATCTGAATGTTTGGACGATAAGAGGCAGATGTCGTCAGTTTACATAGACATTCATAATCAAAATAATCATGTATTTTTTATGATTAAAACTGTATTTTGTTCACATTCATGTGATTTTAGATTTCTAATACTATTTTTCTACATTTTTAATGCTATTTATTTTAATACTTTTTTGTGTTATTTTTTCATGCGACAAATTTGTATCAAACTGTGAGTTTATTTTGTTTGGTCTCTCAAGTTTTGTTGGTACTGATTCAAAGATTGCTATTAACCACTTATTTATACATCTCGTAGATTTCTTCACGAAAACTGTATTATTTTACTCCCAAAAGGAACAAATTGTGAAACATTTTACAACACAACTCTGTTTGATTTCGTGAAATGGCATCGTTTGCTTCTTCATTTCATGATTAAAGTAATCACCAAATATATGATTATTTAGATTATGATTGTCTTATGTCCTTATGCTCTGAGGAATGAATGAAATTCTGATTTTGTAGAAATTTCCAGATCTAAAGGTACGTTTTTTATGGTATTTTCAATTATATTCCCAATAGATCATGGTATACTGGGTGTGCTCTTGATACCTGTAATATAAAGGTCATTAATAGACACACCTATGAACGAAAATACCTTAATATAATTAATGTGGTTATTTCAAATATTTGCGAACTTTGTAATACAATTGAAGATTCACATCACTTACTGCCAGTGCTGTCGTTTTGAAAAGTTTGAGCGAAGTGAAATTTTGTAAAAAGTGAAGTGATGCGAAGTAAAATTCTGAAAAAGGGAAGTATTAGCGAAGTGAACACAAAAATCACAATTTTATTTATTCAATTCATTAATTTTTATGCTACACAAAACAAAATTTGAAAATATATTTTATTGTGAAAAAATAAATAAAAAATTTCTTAAGTCAAAAATTTACCGAAATATGGCCGGCCACTCGAACATGGAAATTTTGTTTATGCGGTCGAAGAAACGGTTTTACTCAAAACAATGCATCTTACGAAAAAAGTGTATAAAGCAAAAAATGCTTAGAATAATCCAAGAAATACGTGTGAATTTTTTTCAGAATTTTTTGGAACTTTTTTAATTTTTTTTTTTGTGACCAATTTTTTAAAAATTATAAAATGTACCCAAAAATTAAACGTATTCTTTGAATGATTCTAAGTATTTTAGGTATTATACACTTTTCTCGTAAGACGCTTTTTTATTGAGTAAAAAACATTTTTCCGACCACTTAAAAAAAAATTAAATGTTCGAGTAGCCATATTTCGGCTAATTTTTCACCTAAAAATTTTATAATGAAGCGCTATAAAGGAAATTTTATCTACTTTTATGATATTCTGCTATATCTTTACCTATCTCTGACCCTAAAACAGTTATAGACAAAAGAGTAAAAAACACAAGAATTCGAAATTTTTGCTTTCTTTTTTTGGTCTATAAACTATTTCGATGGCAAATTTAATTCTCTACAAAAAGTTTCCTGGGAAGTATATCGAAATTTTGCTTTGTTCGCTTTGAAAAACTTCGGCTTCGGGCTTACAAAAAAGTATGTTTCTGAGCTCTCTTAAAAAGAATAGACAAATTTTAAGGCAGATTTTGTATTCAAAAAAAAAGTGAAGTGATTTTATGAAAGGGGAAGTGGCGAAGTGTTTTCGATAAAAAAGGAGCAAAACACTTCAATTGAAGTGTCAGCGACAGCACTGCTTACTGCCATACCTAAATTGCAGCGTCCGGCGTTGCGTTATTAAACGTTTCACAAAAGCGTCAAGCGCCATACCGAAATAAAGAGCGTTGCGTTGAAGTCATTTGATTGTCAGAATCTTCTTCTTCTTAAGTTATGCTGTCAATCTGACAGCACAGTTGACTGGCGAGAAAAGGCTACTACAAACTCGAAGTTTTTAGCGTAGCCTTTAGCGTAATGTATGATACGATACAATTAAACTGTATCTGTGTTTGAAATCCTAATTTTGAAGCGATATTAAGATTTCTAATCTTTTAAATCTTAATTAAAATTTTTATTTTTTTTTTTTTTTTCTGTTTTTTTCTTTATCATAGCTTTCTTTTTACGATTTTTTTCTTTTTTTCGATATTTTAATTTTTTTACCGACTTTTTTGTTTCTTTTTTTTCAAAAACGTTATAAAGGTAACAAAAGTAACAAAAAATTTATATAAGAATTAACATGAGAACTTATATAAGAATTAACATGAGAACTTATATAAGAACTATGATATACATAGAATACAACATATATACCATACAATATATACCAACAAAAAATAAAAAGGACTTAACCTAAAGATTGCTGATTTGCAAACTTGCGATATCTTTCAGATATCAATTTCACATTTCGTAAAAAACTGAAAAATTGACCTAAAAATGTCAATATTACCTAATTTCAGCAGATCCGTTAAGCTGCGAGACGTTATTTCAGCACCGTGCATTGTGCTAAAAAGTTGTGTTCTATGGGCATTATCCAAATTAGGGCAATGAAACAAAAGATGTTCAGAAGTTTGAACTGCGCCACAAGTACAGACTTCAGACTATATTATATTGATTTTATAAAGATGACTTTTACACCAAGTGTGGTTAAACTTAAGCCTGTTTATCATTGTGACAAATTTCCGAGGCAAATTTATACTACTAAGCCAAGCAGATTTGTTAACAAGAGAGGCTATTTGAAATAAATGCCGCCCAAATTCCGAATCATTCCAACGAGATTGCCATTTGTTGAATTCTACCTGCTTATGAACAGGTCTAACATCAGTGAAGTTAACAGGAAGACGTTCAACACTCCGAGTGAACAAATGACCCGACGCAACCTGGTCCACATAATCATTTCCTTCAATTCCCATATGACTAGGAATCCAAAGAAAATGAATCTGCACACCCTTATTCCTAAGCTCCAACAAAAGAGATTTGATCTGAAAAATATATGGATGAGTTTCATTTCTACAATACCCAGATATAGCCATTAATGCAGATTTACTGTCTGAGATAATAAGAAATTTACGCGTATCTTGTACCGAAACCAGTTTAATAGCCTCAAAAATTGCTAACTGCCATACCTAAATTGGAGCGTCAGGCGTTGCGTTATTTAACGTTACACAAAAGCGTCAAGCGCTATACCGAAATAAAGAGCGTTGCGTTGAAGTCATTCGTTTGTCAAAATCATATTCTTCTTCTTCAAAATCATATTGTTATTTCTTTTTTTACTTTTCTACAGCTAACTTCACTCCATAACGCTTTGTCAAAATTGGAAATTCGAATAGCTCAGCGTTGAGCGTTGGCAATTTCGGTATGCGCCATACAAATTGTATGTGCATGAGAAATTTTTGACAGTAAAATAACGCTGACGCTCCAATTTAGGTAAGGCAGTATCGCTTCAGCTGAATAAATAGATGCAATTGGGTTTGAGGAAAAAAATTGCCTCGATGTCTATATCAGGCATCCAAATTCCACTACCAACCGAATCAGAACTTTTTGAACCATCTGTAAAGACTTTTCTAACATTTTTTTTTCGAGCAATAAATCTGTTGAATTTTTCTTTGACTTCATCTATTGACGCCGTTGCCTTAGAAACCGGGAGAAAATTCACCACAGGTTTAAACAACAAAGCCTCAAAAGGAACCGTAAAAAAAGGGTGAGCATTGTGAGGAATAAATTCCACCTTTTGCATTTTCTCTGAAAATTTTTTAAAAAAGAAGGAACATTTGAAAATTCAAGAATTTGAAATATAAAAGACCTAGCAGGATGACTATCAATTGAACATATTTTGTTTATGACGCCCTCTGTTAAAAATGCTAAACGCTCCGGAAGTGGCATAACATTAGCCATTTGTTCCAAACCAAGAGTGTGCGTGGAAATCATAGCACCAACTGAAATACGCAATGCTTTCCACTGAATACGTTGCAATTTCAGAAAATCCTTTTTAGAACAATCCAACAGCAGAGGAGCCATATATTCCAGCTTAGGCCTTATCAATCCAATGTACAGACGAATCATGCAATGAGGATCGGAGCCCCAAGATACATCACACAAAGAACGTAAAACATTAATATAGTGAAAGCAGTTCTTCACTAGCCGATCAACATGATGCCTCAACAGCAGATGCTTATGAAAAGTGAACCCAAGAAAGTTGAAGGTGTCAACAAATTCTATGTCATTGGAGCCAATATGCAGGGGCAAAGTGTTATGCAAATTTTTAGTCCTTTTAGTAAAAATCATTGCCTTAGTTTTCGAAATAGACAACTCCAACTGTAATTGTGAAAGACGACCCACAATGGCAGAAAGAGCAGTTTGAACCTTGGCCCTTGCTAGAGACACATCAGAATGAGAACAAAAAATTACGATGTCATCAGCATATCCCAAGACGTGCACGTCATCTATGATGTCACCAAAAACTTCATCTATATACAAATTAAAGCATATAGGACTAAGAACACAGCCTTGGGGCACGCCAGTAAAGGTGTGCCTGTTTACATACCCGTCATCATTTTGAATGTATAAATCTTTAAATTGAAAGAGACAATAAATGAAATCGCAAAACTTGTTAGGAACACCTAATAGTTTTAGTCTAGCCCACTGGAGTTTTATATTCACATTATCAAATGCTCCCTTGATATCAAGAAAGACAGCTACCAGATTGTCAGAATCATATTGTTTTCTTTTTTACGTTTCTGCAGCTAACATCACTCCATAACGCTTTGTCAAAATTGGAAATTCGAATAGCTGAGCGTTGAGCGTATTTGAGCAATTTCGGTATGCGCCATATAAATTGTATGTACATGAGAAATTTTTGACAGTAAAATTACGCTAACGCTCCAATTTAGGTATGGCTGTATATCTTTCATTTCCACTGGAAAGGGGGTATGGACTACTGATCAGTTTTGCTCAAATTTCTCTTGAATTTCTCTTGCTTGCGTGTGTGGCCGGTATTTTTCGTCAGTCATCAGTCAACCACAAAATGGGTTGTAGTTGAGTGACAGTCAGCAGACATATTTGACTGACGAACATGATCGCTACACATACGATTCAGGTAAGATAGTTGCGCAACTCTTTTGTCTGCCGTGTTTCAAGGCTGTTTACAGTTTACGAGCAGTTCGAAGCATATACGCAAATACCCTTAATTCGTATTCGAATTATTTTAAAATAAGTGAGCTTTTTATTGTGCATCCCTGCTTTTATTGCAAATATTTATAGAATATGACTGACGTTTTATTTTGCGTATCTTATTCAAAATCAAAACAAAGCAAACCACGCAATAAGTTTTCGTGAATTTACTAAATTTCTTAAATTACTACGTTTTTTTTTTATCTTTAAAAAAATAAAATATGGCTGAGTATAACAGGACACCCAAAAAAGCGGGTCTTACAAATGGAAATGTCAGCATTGCGCATAATAATGAAACACTGTTGCATGATTTTCCATATCCTTCTTGCTGGAACAACGACCGACAAATGGATGAGCTGATGGGTGCTTTTCGTTTGCGTTCCCTGAATCCACAGGGTTACGACACCCAAATGCAATTCTGGCAGGATATGATTAGCAGCTACTGCGAATTCAAGCGCAGTGCTAGTTTTAACAAACGTGAAGTGCAGCTGGCATTTGTAAGGAAAGAACGTTTACCTTATGGATTGGATACTGTCATTGCGGAAATGTTAAAGACAAAACAAATACGCATACGTACAGAATATGAGTATGATCCAGAAAACACCTGGACAGGGTGGGCAATTAATAGTTTTGTTAAGAAACCATTGTGGTGGGGTTTGAGAAAAATTCCCATAGTTGGTGGTGCTGAACAAGATGCAAGCAAAACTGTCTATGTGCATATAGCAGTTATGAAGGTAATTTAAACAATCACTTAATTGAGTAGGCCTAAGAAAACATTCTTTAGCTTGGTTTTCGTACAATAAAGTGAGAATTAATATTTAATTAAAGAGCGTTTACACATAGGTACATATTATGCTTCCAAGTTTTATGCAAGGCTAAAAACATACTTATGCCATCAATTCCACACCATTAAGTAAACTTTCTGTGAAACAGAACCAAACTTTATGGACTTATTTTTTTCTTTCAAAAACCCAATTTGATAATAAACTTGGTAACGCAAAGGCACCACTTACCGACCACTTTTCAGTACGTTTAATTGAATCTGTCAGAAGATATTGAAAAAAAAATATGTAATTTCATTAAACTTTGCATATTTGTTATTACATATGTTTACTGCGGAAAAAGATATATAGTAATAATTAAAATCATAATTTTCATTTTTAAATTTGTTTTTTAAAATACAGACTCAATAAAACGCAAGATGCACCATTTTCCGTCCGGCCGGTGATGACTTTCCCTGATTCCGTCCATATAGGCACCTGATTCCGACCAATAAGAAAAATTTACTTTTATTATCTTAAAAAGAAGTAAATTTGCTTAAAAGAAAGAATTATAATTTACTTTTATTATCTTAAAAAGGAGTAAATTTGCTTAAAAGAAAGAATTATAATTTTTTAAATTATGTTTATTATCAACACAAAATTATGATTAAATTAACGGATTTAAACAAAAATATTTAAATTTTAAATATTTGGAAGCAAATATGGTCGGAATATGGAACACAGGAAATTTTTAAAATTTTAACGCACCCACATTCCGACCGCTTCTGCTTTATTTATCAGGAAAAAAAGCTTAAATTGCATAAGTTTCAAGTTAAATTGTGGCAAATCTGATTAATTTAAAGTAGGACATATACAGGTCCCCCAACGTTGAATTTCATATACATTAAAAATCTAGTAAAAATCATACATCTTTATTTAAATTAAACACTAAAACTATGTTTTTTCACGAAGTGTAAAAATCCTGTGTCCGACCAAATGGTTGGAATATGGAACGCAGGAACTTTTTACGTCCCCACATTCCGACCGCTTTTATTTGTCTCATAAATCTATTTAATTAATTCAAGAAGCAATAATAACTTTATAATTACAATAAAAACTTATGTATTCCTATAACATAATACTGAAATAGTAACTATTCAGTTTATTTTCGCCAAAATCTGAATATCTTTGCAACTCCTCTCTTAACTTTTTTCTTCCAAAAAAAATCGCCGAACCGCACTGTTCTGGTGTTTTTATTTAATTAAGACATAATCCATTATTGTTTAAAAATAATTTTTTGACAATTAATGAATGAATATTGAACGAATGATAAAATTTCACTTTTGTAACGTTTGCGTGGGAAATGGAAGCACTTTTATGGAGTTTTTCAAAATGGACGGATACAGGAAGCCGGTCGGTAACTGGTGCCTTTACGTTACTTAAATAAAGTAAGGTATAAGCAATAAGAATCAGTAAAAATGTGCGCTGACGTAACAAATGTTAAGAATTTGGTTGCCCCGCAGTATCTCGAATCACAATTTTCATTCGGTTGGAAAGGATGTTATTATCTTCTATTCATCCCTTCCTAGATTAAGTTTGGGTTAGATTTGAATAGGCTGTCCAGTGAGCAAAAAGTTTACTGACGCACTTAGCCCAGACATAAATTTAATAAAACCCATGGAGCGTTATGAAGAGAAAGATCCAAAACAATATTGCTCGGAATGATAGAAAATTATATGTCAAAAAAAAAAAAAAAAAAAAGTAGTAGCAAGGCCTTATCCTGATGTTTTCGATCACAATTATTTTGAGAATAAAAATTTCTAATAACTAAGCACTATACTCAACACAAATCTTGGCCGAGTCCACCTCGTCAGAAGCATCAGCTACTCTAGATCGATTTGGTCTCGCATTTACCACAAGATTTTGAACACCCGTAACAATGCTATTTTCATTGAAAAAATTTGGATTAGCAACACACCATGTCTCTTTTAAACCTACCCGGTGGCGTTTTTGAGCGACAACATCCATTATGATATTGTCATCGATGAATCATCAAGAAAATAACATGAACATAGGGCTCTGCAAATGAAATTTTCCGAAATGGTTTTTTCATCGATGACTCATAGTGGGGATGTCAGGAAGTTAGTATTCTCTGTCGGACAATATCATTTAAATGTCTCTGAACTTCTGAAATGTTCCGAATCGGTGAAATTGTCTGTTAAAAGCCGATAACAAGTGTATGGCTGCATGACATTGTCTGTTACATGTCGCCATCAACGAGTAAAAGTCACGGATACAGACGATTGTTATTTTTGTTGTCAGTTTGTCAAGCGAATTGAAATAAATAAATACAAATTTCGTGTCTTCCTATGAAATGTGATTAATTTTAATTAAAAAGATATATTTTATAACTGTTTATTTGATAATAAATACGACCCAGACTAACCATTTCGAGGTGAGTTCATATGTCCTTAAGAAAAAGCTTTAAGCATAGTTATTGTAATGTCTGAATTTTATCTTTTCAATAGATTTCTATCGCTGAATCATAATGAATATCACAGAGATTTTCTGCTATTGGATGGATAAGTTTGAAAATTGCTGCACATCACTTTGCAAACATAAGAAATGCATTATCAAATAGAATAATTGGCAGCTGCTGGCTGATCTACGCCATAGTATCAAATATGATTTTTTTTAAGTGAGATATGAACTTTAAGTCAAATCTTGATGGGTGGTGCTTTCGTTAGATATCAGGTGGTAAATGTCGAGAAAATTAGCTTTTTGCCAATATCTTGCAAAGGGTAATTTCTAAAAAAAATGTTGGGCCTACCGACCTTCATAATTTTTTTATAAGAAATTTTCTGAGCTATAAAATTGTAAACCAAAAATTTGCTTGTATAAGCAACACTTAGCGATATATTTACATAAAACAAATTTTCTCAACCTTTAGAACCTACATAATATATCACCAAGGGATAATTTGAGTAGAACACAATAACACCCACCAAAACGTTCAGCTTTGATACTATGACATTTAATAGTACATACTTAGTTATTTTCATTTGCTTATAAGTATTTTTATTTAGAGCCAAAGGCCTGAGTTGCCAGTTTCATGTTTTAAAAGATTGTTTATTTAATTAGTGTAAATTAAAATTTATTAAATAGTTTATTTAATTAATGTAAATTAAAATTTATTAATTAATAAATCTAAATAAAACAAATGCAAAACCAAAAAAAAGCAATTTTTTCTAGATCTATGCTGACTTGTTTGTGACAAAATCATTAGTGAAAACACGATGACATTTTCCTCTGCAACTCACTCGGAAGTATATGCATACGTGACTTATGCATGAGGGAATCATACTGATATTGTCTGCTAAAAGTCGCTAGCACACTGACGACTCAGTGACATTATCAGCATAAGTCATCAGTGATTTTTTGGACATTTGTTCTAAAAGTTCATACATGAAGTCAAACAAATGTCTCCGTTTGTCACCTATGATCTAATTTTGTCTCTATTCGTCATCGATGAATCGTCGTGCCGTTCGCCACCGGGTATTTAATTTCAAAAATACGTAAAAATTTTCTTCATATTTGATAAAACGAATACATCCGTGCGCTTATCCCATCAAATCTTTTTGTTAAAATATTATTTATTTACAGAAATTGTGTAATAATCTACAAATAAAAGTACTAGAGCAACATGCCGGCCAGTTGTTACACTATGAAACTCTAAAAGAAGATATCAATGAGAAATTTCCGTTAAGTGAGGATAGCACTTGTTTGTGTCTGCACACATTGCACTGTCAACGACGCATTGGCTTAGAATATAAAACAGAAGATAATCAAAAGAACATACACTTAATAAAAATCCCAAGTAAGACAATAAAATAATAAAAAAAAACATCAGAAGATACTATCGAAATACGTAATATATTTTAGGCAAAACTGACGAAAACGTTGAAATAACTGAAACCAATCGTGCTATGCACAATCTACAAATGACACAACGAAATTTATTACAGCAATTGGAAGATTTGGAAGATAATATTAAGTTAAATGATGAAAAGGCACGTCAATATCTCAAAGAAGGCAAACGGCAATTAGCTAAAACTTATCTTCGAAAAAAGCATCTTTTGGAAAAAAATCATGGTAAGTTTATTTAAAAAAAAAAGTTTCTTAGTTCATAAATTTGTATTGTAAATATCTTTAATTAAAGTTATTCAATTTCTTATGGATATTTCCACGAAAACATGCCCTTTTTATCTCAGCCGTTACTTTTTTAAAGTTCATTTTTAATATTTTGTTTATCTGTTAATGCTACAATTCTTTTAAAAATAATACAATGAATTAGATTGGAAGTTTCAAAACAATCGATTCTCTATAGAAAGCCTGTTACAACAGTATATTTCAACGGAAACATACCCTTTTTGTCGTACCCGTTACTATTCTATAGTTTATTTTTATTAATTTCTTTATCTCTTAATGCCAAATCAAATATTTCTAAAATCGGAAACATAAAAATTTTTTACCTCGAACTTCACGCGGAAAACCCCAATTGATTCTCTATCGATTTGTATAGGTTTTATGAAGTTTGTTAGTAGTGCAAGACTCAAATCTAATTTGGCTGGTCTAAAAATTAAAAAAGCTTTCTAAAGTACTCATTTTACTTTTAATATGAAATGCTGGACTTAACCTGACGCACCCGTTACTATGGAAATGCCCAGAATACTATTCTCCCTTAAAAGTAAGTGTTTGGAAAAAGTGGTTTTGACCCATAAAAACAGAATATAATGGGCTATTTTGTTCTAGGAAATTGTTCCCTTCCTGACTTCATTATGACCCTAGGACAACAAGTTTCATCCAAAATTTAGTTTTAGAGTTTGACTATAGTGTGAAATTTCGATAATTCGTAGGTATGAATCAATAATTATTAGTTTAAAAAACAATGGTTTATTTTTTGTACCTTGATTCAAGGCGAAAATTTTTATATGTTGCATGACTCATTCCGGACATTTTTGAGATCGTAAGAAAATAAAAGTCGTATTAACAAGCAATGAGCGAGCTCTTAATGACCTTCAAAAAATTTGATAAAACACACAACTCACATTTTTAACACCCTCTTTCAGATTTTTGAGGGTAATCGTGAAATTTTCGAAAATCGTTTTTTGTTTTTTTAATCAGACTAATGGTTTGTTAAGTTGGGCGTTAGGAAAGTAATCTGAGAGCCGCACACACTGTCTCTTCCTTAAGCATAAGCTGAAGAAAAGTGAGTCTGAAACCATTCTCTGAACAGTTTTTGGGCACGTTCTTAATGTCAATGTGTCTCTCAATCAGACTGAAGATCTTATTTAGTTCCTTTTAAGCTTGTCTTGGTGTAACTTTGGCCACCAAGTAAAGAATCATGCTAACAAATAGTTTTTGATAATTGTACATTATGACAATTAAGATATGAGTTATATTTCTAATTTTTGTTTTGACAGAAAAACGTAGTCTGGCCTTGAATAACGTTGAAACGCTTCTCTGTAACGTTGAAGAAGCGCAATCAAATGGTGAAATATTGGATGCTTATAAAATCGGTTCTAAGGCATTACAAAACATGCTTAATTCTACTGGTTTGAAATACGATAATGTCGATGAAGTTATATCAGATGTACGTGAGAGCATTGAAACACACAATGAAATACAAGACACTTTGTCCAATGCCAACATAGCTGATAGTATGCTTAGTGATGATGATTCTTTGGAGAGCGAACTAAGAGAGATTTTAGGTGAAGCAGAGAAAAACAAAGCTGCAGCAACAATTCAAAAACCATCTAAAGGGATTAAAGCCGCAAATACAACAAGTGCAACTACTTTAAGTACTACCAATAACAATAATAATGCAAAAGTAACTAAACAAATTCATATTACTGATGCGGAATTGTTGGAAATGCTTGAAGGGCTTGAAGTCGAGGAGAGTTCACCAACAAAATCAGCTCAACAAACATTTCTAGCGAATAACAATTGAATAAGAAAATGTTAACAATAATTCTTATGGAAATGTTTTACTTAAATAAATATATGTTAAAATAAAATCATTAATTAGGCCGCTAAAAATGTACTGAAATTTAAGATATTTTTGATTTTTTTCTATTGGACTATAATGATAGGTGTTAATAAATTCATGTAAGTTAAAACAATTTTAGAGTTTAAAATTTTAATAAAAAAAAAAAATAATTATTAGAAAAAAGTTAACAATTTTTAATTCCACTCAAAGCGTTTGTTCTGCCTGTTTACTTGAAATTCTTTTTTTACTTTACGTTCAGTTCAAGACAAGATTGAAGAAATAAAAAGCAAAAAGATTGTGGTCCAATCATATTAGCCGGGCTGGCAATGGCATTTCACTCCAGTACGCTATCCCACTACTGCCTACCGCGGGAACTCTTGGCTGCTGGTTTTCACCCCTGGCCCGGTTCATCCCTCCTTAGCCAACCTGAATACCTTGGACTCCTCCATGGTACCCATATTGACGGCAAGCTTAGTGCGGACGTTCCGTCAACATGAACTGGCCCACTGCACAGTACTCCCGGCCTCAGACCATTCCACAATCAGACCTCACAGAAGCGTGATTACAGAAGATGCCAACCTTCCAGTCGAAGTGAAGGCGACTAAACACGTATAAACATAACTTAACATGTCTACATAATTTCATTACTTGCACATTATATTTTTTTTTTTTTTTTAATTTCTTAAGCATAATTGTAGCGAATATTTAAGTAAATTACTAATAAATAACTTAATTAGTTAAGATAAAAGTTTTCTCTTTTATTTATTTATGTCACATAATTCATTTGACATAAAGAATATTGATGACGTCTATTGATTGTTAAGGTGAAAACCATTGCTGTTATGAAGTTTCCCTCAATGTTTAATAACAATAGCGCCACCTGTCGGCAAAACCGGAAAGGAATTTAGTTCTACATCAAAGTTGCCACCTGCCTGCTTAAAATAAAGTTTTAAGATACATTTTTGATTTTAGCTCTAATTTGCTTTTTATTACTTATTAGCATTTTCCGGTGTGCGTTGCTTCACCTTGTCTTATACAGGGAGTGGAGCATCGCCAAATTGCGTTGTGATAAGAATAAAACAAACCTAGAAAAGTCTAAAAACGGTCTTGAATCAAATACACCGGTTTCCACCGAAGATTTATTAAGTGATTTAGCCGTAACCCACCTCATTCATCATATATTAAACATCAAATAAATCTCAAAATAGCCGTAAATCAATTAATAAATCTTCGGTGGAAACAGGCTATATGGCTGTTTCAAGATTTAAGTCTAAATTTGCTGTAAGTCACGTTATTTACCATACAAATATAAATCTACTTATGACGAGATTCATTTTAAAGCTTTGTATAAATCTCAACAGGGCTACCGACTTTTCAACTAAATGGCACCCCTTAACTTTGACAATTTTCATTAAATGTGAGTAAAAAAAAAAACAAATTTAAGAACATACTAAGAAAAAAGAAGGATCAACTATAATTTTCGCGCTAATGACATTTAAAAAAATACATCTTTTTTGGTTGGTGGAAACGATTAAGTTAGGAACGGCAATTTAAAAACTGATTTTTCTCAAAACTGGAAAATTTGAGAAACTTTTTTTGTCATATTGAGGTAACGATAAGCAATACAGCAATTCTGCAATCAAATTTATACTCTGTATGGGCTAGTTTCCATAGACATTTATAATCAAAATAATCATATATTTGGTGATTATTTTAATTATTAATTAATTAATTTAATTAATTAATTTAATGAATGAGCAAACGATGCCACTTCACGAAATCAAAGGGAGTTGTGTTGTAAAATATTTCACAAAAAACAGAGTTGTGTTGTAAAATATTCCACAATTTGTTCCTTTTTGGAGTAAAATAATAGTTTTCGTGAAGAAATCTACGAGATGGATGAAAAAGTGGTTGCTAGCAATCTTTTTAATCAGAGACCAAACAAAATTAACTCACAGTTTGACACAAATTTGTCGCATGAAAAAATACTACAAAAAAGCACTAAAAAAATAGCATTAAAAAATAGTACTAGTAATCTAAAATCACATGGATGTGAAGAAAATATAGTTTTAATCATGAAATTCAATTCATTAAATTCAATTTTTATCACTGTCGAATTTGTCAGTGAAAAGTGAAGGCGACTAAACGCGTATAAACGTAGCTTAAAATGTCTTCATATAATTTCATTTCTTTCACATTATATTTTTTTTTTTACAAAATCGTAGCGAATATTTAAGTAAATTACTAATAAATAATTTAATTAGTTAAGAATAAAGTTTTCTCTTTATTAAACATATGAATAAATTCATTTGACATAAAGAATGTTGATGACGTCTATTGCTCTGAAAGCAAAAACCATTGCTGTTATGAAGTTTCCCTCAAAATTTAATACCACAAGCGCCACCTACCTACAAAAATGTAAGCAATTTACTTAAAAATCAAAGTTGCCACCTTATAACAATTGATTTTAAAAAAAAAATTAAAAAAACAGTAAATCGGAACAGGGGGTTGATTCTGGTTCAGTAAAAAGTCGAAGTGAAAAGATTTTTTATCACTTCACCGTAAAAGCGATTCTTGTTGTTCAAAATTTTAAAAAATGTGAAAAGTTTTTTTACACCTCAAGCAAAAGTTTTCACTGACAAATTCGACAGTGATAAAACTTGAATTTAATGAATTGAATTTCATGATTAAAACTTTATTTTCTTCACATTCATGTGATTTTAGATTACTAGTACTATTTTACTAATTTTTTAATGCTATTTTTTTAGTACTTTTTTGTAGTATTTTCTCATGCGACAAATTTGTGTCAAACTGTGAGTTAATTTTGTT